>CM077666.1:51948698-52261198 GCA_039707655.1 Elymus sibiricus | reverse complement strand
GAGAGAGAGAGAGAGATCAAACACATAGCTACTAGTACATACCCTTAGCACTGAGGGTGAACTGATACGTCCATTTTGCATCATGTTTTCCTACTGTTATTTATAGTATTTTTAATCAATATAACACTTTGTGGAGCAATTCTAATGCCTTTTCTCTCCTAATATGCAAGATTTACATAAGGAGGGAGATTGCCGACAGCTCGAATTCTGGACCTGAAAAAGCTATGTCAGAGATACCTATTCTGCACATCTCCAAATGAGCTGAAATTTCACGAAGATTTATTTTGGAATAAATAAAAAATATTGGAAAAAAGAAGTACCAGAGGGGGCCACCCAGGTGCCCACGAGGCACCAGGGCGCACCAGGTGCCCACGAGGAAGATTATATATTCAGATCCATTATGCTATTCAATACCCCTCTGATCTTGAACATGAATATGATTTTTGAGTAGTTACTTTTGTTCTTGAGGACATGGGAGAAGTCTTGTCATAAGTAATCATGTGAATTTGGTATTCGTTCGATATTCTGATGATATGTATGTTGTTGATTCTCTTAGTGGTCTCATGTGAACGTCGACTACATGACACTTCACCATCTTTAGGCCTAAGGGAATGCATTGTGGAGTAGTAATTAGATGATGGGTTGCTAGAGTGACAGAAGCTTAAACCCTAGTTTATGTGCTATTCCGTAAGGGGCTGATTTCGATCCATATGTTTAATGCTATGGTTAGCTTTATCTTAATTCTTCTTTCGTAGCTGCGGATGCTTGCGAGAGGGGTTAATCATAAGTGGGAGGTTTGTTCAAGTAAGAACAGCACCCAAGCACCGGTCCACCCACATATCAAATAATCAAAGTAGCGAACGTGAATCAAACAAACATGATGAAAGTGACTAGATGAAATTCCCATGTGTCCTCGAGAACGCTTTGCTTATTATAAGAGATCGTTCTGTCCTGTCCTTTGCTACAAAAAGGATTGGGCTACATTGCTGCACCTTTTTACTATTGCTACTTGTCACTTGTTACAAATTATCTTGCTATCAAACTACTCGTTACCGATAATTTTAGTGCTTGTAGAAAATACCTTGCTGAAAACCGCTTGTCATGAACTACTCACCGCTCGTCATGGAGACTGCCGGGATGATGAAGATGGCCTCCGGTGATGATTCCCCACCTCCGGCTGGGTGACGAAAAAGGCCTCCAGATGGGATTTCTTCGGTACAGAGGCTTGCGGCGACGGAGTCAAAGTTCTAGGTTTATTTCTGGGGGTTTCTCTATTTATAGGATTTTTCAGCGTTAGAATCATGCGAAAAGGAGCTACGAGGGCCCCACAAGGCAACAGCACACGACCCCCCCAGGGCGCGCCGTGTTGCCTTGTGGTCTCCTCGTGAGGCTTCTGGTCCTTCCACGAAGCTTCGGGGGTCTCTTTTGGTCCAAAAAATAATCGTCAAAAAGTTTTGTCCAATTCCGAGAACTTTTATTTCTGCACAAAAAAAACAACACCACGGTAGTTCTGCTGAAAACAGCGCCAGTCCGGGTTAGTTCTAATCAAATCATACCAAAACCATATAAAATTGTTATAAACATGGCATGAATACTTCATAAATTATAGAAACGTTGGAGACGTATCATGAACCATCACCGTAAACCGCACGAGAGGGGCCACAAAACAAGCACCACCTGCATGGGGCCCAAATTGATGTACATTTAAGGGTGATGTGTTTTAAATATCCAATAATGTACAATTTTGATGTGGCGCCTACCTCACAAAATGGACAACCCCCATGAAAGGTAGGTAGTAATTAAGGACGACGTCGACGTACGTAGGGTGTCGGTCCAACCCACCATTTCGAGCGCATGGGAGGGAATCCTGAGAATGCATGAGCTCAAACTTTGCTCGAACATGTCACCATGACCCGTGGTAACACAAACCAGGAGCAATCCATTCATGGCCAAACCCCCTCGTTGTCGGCCAAAGGGATGATATATATAGACCAGGCCCACAGATAGGTGTGTCGTTGAAAACCGCACATGGGAGACGGGGTCGATTAGAAGACCCTATACCCTGCATGCGACCCAAATATATGTATATATGGGTGGTGTGTGATGTGATCAAATCCCCAGTGCACAACTTCGATTGGGCACCAGCAGCATTACAAACCGAACACCGTACCCCGAGGAAGGCACGTTACGTATGATGTCGGTTCCCCAACTTCGAGCCGGCGGGGGGGAATCGAACAAATGTTCCCAAACTAAATTTGGTCTGACATGTCGTGACTTATACCAAGAGGAACCCGTCATGGTCAAACCCTTATTGTACGTTGTGGGTCAAAGGATAGAACGTGCGGGCCCACATATCTCTCCAAAATAGAACGTGGCGGGCCCATAGATCAATCTCGATCATTCTTCGATTTTTTAAAACAACAAATAACAAAAAACATCATTCTCCAAATTAGAACATGGCGGACCCACAGATCAATCTCGCGATCATTCTCCGATTTTTCAAAACAACAAATAACAAAAAACATCATTCTCCAAATTTTCAAAACAAGCATCTCAAGGTTTATTTAATCGACATGACAGGTCACAACAGACACATTTAGATGCTAAATGTCTGTAATGACCGTATCATGGCGCTTAAATGAAGCTTGAGATATAGCTACTTCCCACCAGGTCACCCATCCTTAGACTGCTCCATCCCCAAGCTCGCTTAACTTGTGAGTTCTATTCGACTAGGCTAGCGGTTGGGAACCTGCCCCTTGCTGATAAGAGTTGCCTCCACACGTTTAAGGCATTTACCGATGGTCACCGTGTGGGACCTACTCCTTACTATCACTCACGTTTGTGCTTTTAGAAACTGTGTGCAATCTTTACATACCGGACCTGTTCCATTCAAACTTACATTATTTTTTTACTACTTAAAACTAGCCAGAAGAAGCAAAAGCTTTTCCTTTTCATTAATTAAGAACAAGATAGTTGCCCAGTTAATTGCGGAAAACCGATACAAACAGGGCCTAAACCTACGGGAACTCTTGGCTGAGCATGAATTGGTACAGGCCTTCATCCACGCGTCAGATACGCTCGCGGAACTGCTGTACCGCAATATCAATCTCCGCCCAGGATATTTCATCGGCGACGGTCGATTCCAAGCCGTGATGAATATTTTGCTCTACTTCGTCGTTGGCGGCACCTGGGGGGGCGAGGTGGTCAAAGAGCCAATCGACCAGCCCATTGGCGTTGTGGCGGCGGATTCTGGCA
Source organism: Elymus sibiricus (assembly GCA_039707655.1). NCBI lineage: Eukaryota > Viridiplantae > Streptophyta > Magnoliopsida > Poales > Poaceae > Elymus > Elymus sibiricus. Next base: position 52,257,943 of record CM077666.1, on the reverse strand, counting down.
GTGCGAACCTCGTCCGGCGCAATTATGGCGCTGACGGCGTCTGTCCATTCCTGGCGGGGAATCGGGATGCTTACCGGCCCTGGAAACGGCCTCTCGAGTGGTTGAGTCAACAGGATGCTGACACGGCTCCGCTCAGATAGTGCGGCGCACCGCACCTGATGCGTGATACATCTCCAACGTATCTATAATTTTTGAGTGTTCCATGCTATTATAGTATCAATCTTGGATGTTTTGATATGCAATTGTATGCAATTATATATCATTTTTTGGGACTAACCTATTAACCTAGTGCCCAGTGCCAGTTGCTGTTTTCTGCTTGTTTTTTGCTTTTCAGAGAAACAGTACCAAATGCCACGAAACTTTTTGGAGATTTTTTTCTAGACGAAAGAAACCTTGGAAGCTTCGGGAGGAGGCCAGAAGCCTCACGGAGGCTTCACAAGCCAACAGGGCCCGCCCCAGGGGGGCGTGCCGTGGTAGCTTGTGGGGCCCACGTGACTCCGTTTGACCTAATTCCACTTCTATAAAATCACAAATATTGGGAAACCCCCAAAGAGCCAGAAGAAAAAACCTTTCCGCCACCACAAGCCTATGTTCTTCCGCGATCCCATCTGGAGGCCTTTTCCGGTACTCTGCCAGAGGGGGAATCGATCATGGAGGGCTTCTACATCAACCTTGCTACCCTACCGATGATGTGTTAGTAGTTTACCACAGACCGACGGGTCCATAGCTAGTAGCTAAATGGCTTCTTATCTCTCTTTGATCTTCAATACAATGTTCTCCTTGATGTTCTTGGAGTTCTATCCGATGTAATCTTCTTTTGCGGTGTGTTTGGTGGGATCCGAAGAATTGTGAGTTTATGATCAGATTATTCATGAGAAATATTTGAGTATTCTCTGAACTCTTTTATGCATGATTGTTATAGCTTTGTATTTCTCTCCGATCTATCGATTTGGTTTGGCCTACTAGATTGATTTATCTTGCAATGGGAGAGGTGCTTTGTGATGGGTTCAATTTTGCAGTGCTCAATCCCAGTGATAGAAGAGGACATGACCCGTATTTGTATTGTTTCCACTAAGGATAAAAAGATGGGGTTCATTTATATTGCTTGGATTTTCTTCTCTACATTATGTCATCTTGCTTAAGGCGTTACTCTGTTTTTATTAACTTAATACTCTAGATGCATGCTGGATAGCGGTCGATGAGTGGAGTAATAGCAGTAGATGCAGGCAGGAGTCGGTCTACTTGTCTCGGACGTGATGCCTATATCCATGATCATTGCCATGAATCCGTCATAATTATTTGCTTTTCTATCAATTGCCCAACAGTAATTTGTTTACCCACCGTATGTTTATGTGCTCAAGAGAGAAGCCTCTATTAAAAACTATGGCCCCCGGGTCTTTCTTTATCATATAAAAACCTAAAAATACCTTGCTGCAATTTATTTACTTTTATTTTAATTAGTATTTTATTTTATCTATTTACCTTGATAAGATTTAATCCTTGCAAATAACCGCTAAGAGGATTGACAACCCTCTTATTTGCGTTGGGTGCAAGTGTTTGTTCCTGTGTGTGCAGGTGCGCTTAACGGAATTTTGCTTGGTTCTCCTAATGGATTGATAACTTTGGTTCTTAACTGAGGGAAATACTTAACTCTACTGTACTGCATCATCCTCTCCTCTTCAGGGAAATACCAACGCAGACTACAAGTAGCAATGCGCGGCGGCGTTCTCCCGCTCTTGCGCGGTAGTGCTTTGCTACTCTTGCTCTACTCCGCTCCATGGGCGGCAACGAAAACATGTGTAGACATTGGCCCGCTCAAGCATTACGGCTCGATGAAACCGCTCACGCTCGACGGCGCGCTGCCGCTCTTGCTCGGTGGCTCGCTGCCTCTCTTGCTCGGCGGCGCACGGCCGTTCTGGCTCTCCGTCCTACTCCGGCTCGTTCTCCTCGTCGAGGAGGTTGATGACGGCGGTGGCGCTTCACGGGTTGGCATGCTTGGAATGGTATACTGCGGTATGGCCGGTGTGTCGCCGCCTAACCTCCTATGCCCACTGACACTGGCAGCGGGAAACCGATGGGGGGGGGGGGGGTGGCGGGAAACTGATTGGGGGGGAGTGGCAGGAAACCGATTGGGGGAGTGGCGGGAAACGGTAGCGTGTTTGGATATATAACACCATTAATATGGAAAACTTGGGAAAGAAGGAAGCGCGAGCTAGCATGACGCGTGCGCACAGTGCTTACCCACGGGTGCCAGATGGTTGAACAGAACTGCTTTAAATTATTCAGGGTTCGTTTTGCATTTTTTATACATTATAATAGAGTTTTCTAGGCATTTAATGTGCAAAATTCAAATTTGAACTACAAATACATGCTCCAGTGCACCAAAATGGGTTGAAAAATCATATATGTGTCCTTGGGTGCATGTTTAGGTCCCATGCAAGCAATGCGGATGAATTACAAACATCTCGGCGTCCTGGCTCGGCCTCAAACATTGAGAATCTTGGTTTTTAAATCCCCATAAATCCAAAACTCACCTGAAATTCATGAAACTTTACATGGTGTCATGACATAGCACATATATGCCATGGTAAAAAAGCTGACCAATTTGGGGTAAGTTTTGGTACAAGCCTCTTACAAACCGGAGCTTCTCGTAAGAAGCCTCCGATAGGGAACGTGTCACCCTTGTGGGCGAAACGAGAATCGCTGCCTCTTCTCGTCTTGTATTTTTTTTCTACGGGAAACATAGACCAATAGGAGATTTTTGCTAAAATATGGAATTATTCAGGGTTCGTTTGTCCTTTTTTATACATTAATTGAATTTTCTAGGCATTTAATGTCCATAATTTAAATTTGAACTACAAGCACATGATCCAGTGCACCAAAATGGCTTCAAACACCATACATGTGTACTTGGGTGCATGTTTGGGTCCCATGTAAGAAATGGGGATGAATTACTAACATCTCGGTGTACTGTCTCGGCCTCAAACATTGAGAATATCGGTTTTTAAATCCCCGTAAATCCGAAACTCACCCGAAATTCATGAAACTGGGCATCGTGTCATGACATGGCACATATATGCCATGGTAAAAAATTAGTTCAATTTGGGGAAAGTTTTGGTACACGCGTCTTACAAACCGGAGCTTCTAGCAAGAAGCCTCGTGGTTCCGATGGGGAACGTGTCACCCCTGTGGGCGAAACAACAATCGCTGCCTCTTCTCGCCTTATATTTTTATTCTTCAGACAACGTAGACCAACAGGAGATTCGCGCTGAAATATAGAATTATTCAGGGTTCGTCTGGCCTTTTTATACATATATTAATTGAGTTTTCTAGGCACATAATTCAAATTTAAACTACAAGCACATGCTACAGTGCACCAAAATTCAAATTTGAACAACAAGCACATGATCCAGTGCACCAAAATGGCTTAAAAAACCATACATGTGTCCTTGGGTGCATGTTTAGGTCCCATGCAAGAAATGGGAATGAATTACAAACATCTCGGTGTACTGGCTCGGCTTCAAACATTGAGAATCTCGGTTTTTAAATCCCCGTAAATCCAAAACTCACCCGAAATTCATGAAACTTGGCATAGTGTCATTATATGGCACATATATGCCATGGTTAAAAATTTGTCCAATTTGATACAAGGTGCACACATTAATAGCCAACGTAGGCATTTTGGAACAAATAGATGACACGTTTAATATCGCAAACAGTTGTATTGTTTGAACCGTGGGCGATCCACTAACCATTTACGTGTGGCCATGTGTCCCTCTTTTTATTGGAGAGTACGACCTCGGTCCTGGTTTATTGCCATACTAGGTGGCGTGTGTGCAGTTGTTTGATTAGACGGGTCGAGTGCGAGAAGTCCGCCGCGTGGCTCGATGGGACGCGTGCGAGCAATCCGCCACACAGGCTCGACGGGACCCGTGCGAGCTGTCTGCCACGCAGGCTCACCCAGAAGCGCACTCTTTGACCTCCACCCGCCGCCTCGCTCCCAACTTCTCCATTAATGGCAGCTGAGCAGCCTCACCGGGAAGCGAGCTCTTTGACCTCCACCCACCGACTCGCTCCCAACTTCTCCATTAATGGCTGCCGAGCCACTGTTTAACATGCGGTTAATGCACCTGGACGGAAGGTGTTAGCTTGTGATCCCATGGCCCCCTCTCAACGCTAGCTAGCATTGTTTTGTTCGTGCCTCGCTGAGAACGTGACTTTTAGCCTGTTTTTGACTCGTATACATGTACCTACGAGGTTACGAACGAAATAATACGACGACAAATTGACAATGGCAACGGATAATAATTGTCTTACATATCCCGGATAGTTTAAAATGCCACATGCGGCAACGCCCGAAAGACACAAGGGAAAAAGAGAAGAAGAAAAAAGAGGAAGAAGGAAGTCACTCGTCTCTACTTCTTGATGGATCGCTGGGCGAGGAGTTCTTCCAGATCCTTCTTCAATTCCTCATGACTTTGCTTGACAACAGCCATGGATTCCTCCACCTGCAGCTTGCGCTGGATGCGGAGCTTCTGCAACTCATCCACAAGTTCATTGACGATGGCTGTCAGCGTCATCCGCGAGGCAACGCTCTTCTCATACTGGTCCCTGCAGCCGGCGGCCTCCTCCTTCTGCTTGTCGAGCTCCTCGTGGAGCTTCGCATTTGTCACCCATGAGTTTCACGACGAGTCTGCGTTGGTATTTCCCCGAAGAGGAGAGGATGATGTAGTATAGTAGAGATAAGTATTTCCCTCAGATAAGAACCAAGGTTATCAATCCAGTAGGAGAAAAAAGCAAAATTCCATTAAGCGCACCTACACACACAAGAGCAAACACTTGCACCCAACCACTACTAAGGAAAACCCTAGTAGTAGCGTGGGTTTATGGCCTAGCAGTAGCGTGGGTACATGCGCTACTGCTACAGCGCTACAGCTAAACTTTAGCAATAGCGCATGTTGTTCCACCGCTACAGCTAAACTTTAGCAGTAGTGTGGTCCGAACCTGCACTACTGCTATCCTACCTTGCAGTAGCGTGGGTATCACCAGCGCTACTGCTACAATTTCTTGTATTTTTATTTTCTTCTACGTATTTGCCCTGTATTTGTACAGGTTTTATAAAGTAGTCTCATCATATGATTTTATGATCATGATGAGTTAATATATCATTGGGTGAAAGAAACGCGGGCGTCCTACTAATCCAACTTGGTCACTTTGGATCCATCCACTAGAATCTAATCCGCGTTTCTTTCACCCAATGATATAATAACTCATCATGATCATAATAACAACTCATCATCATCATCATCATAATATATAACTCATCATCATCATCATATATAACTCATCATCATCATCATCATAGTCATAACAACTCATCATCATAACAACTCCTCATGATCATCATCTATGAGTCATATAACAACTCATCATTCTATCTAACACATTGTAGCACATAACTCATCATCATCATAATAACTAATCATCATCATAGTCATATCAACACTAGCTAATTGTTCTTACTACCAAGGACCTAGTCCTCTCTTCTAGGTAAAATAGCATAAAACAGTAAACCGGTCCATCTCCAAAATGGAGAATGGAGATCCACCTGTCGTCAACTTCTGGCTTGCGCACACACATGTTGTCTCCAATTGGTTGTGTGTGCGCCTTCATTACTTTGCTCTATTCTTTGATATTGAGCCTTCCATCTTTTAAAGAAATAGAGTATGCACTTTGGTAAGCCGTAGATGGAAACGGTCGTAAGCAAACCATGTACATACTCCCTTTGAAAAGCATCATGTGAGGCACAACCTCGCTAGGGAGCTTCTGTTGAACAATATAGTAACATATATAGTTAGCAATGTAGTTTACTTAAGAAGAATGTATGCAACGAAGTTACCATCATTAAGAAAATCATACCAAGTTTTTGGCAATGAGGTTACCATCAAGCAACTGATGGACTAGTGGCATGTATCCAGTATAATTTGGGCTAATAAACACATTGGACTTAAAAGTCTCAACATCATCTATAAATGAGACAAGATATCCTTTCTCCTCACAATTAAGCTCGGAGCCATAACTGTAGCACGTCATGTCCACAGCTTTCCGAGTATTTTTTGAAGATAAGAAATAAGCTAATAATTATAAATAAACAAGTTTAGTAGCGATGAACACCAAATATTTTTAAATACAAAATATAAAGTACTTAACAAATTAGTTTGACAAACTCACATCTAGGCAAAATAGGAGGCATATCCACATCGACCCAAATGTTGATATTATCTTCAATATCTTCATCTTCGGGACGAATATCAAACTTTATTTGCATATTCTCCTCAAATCCATAGGCCTTGCAGAAAGCTTCCCATTTAGAGCAGCCGAAATGTGAGTGATTAAGCGCATTGTAGAGCTTAACCCGAAAAGCATAACCGTGTTTAGTCCTGAGGTGAGCCCTCCTCGGCTCCATATTCTCAAGGTCTTGGAAACCGAGCTTCTGCAAGACATACGGTCTTGCATGGCACTGGATGTACTAGTCGAATTGAAAAAACAACCCGGAAATTACACGTTGAAGCAAAGAATCACAAGTCATGATTAATTACGATGAAATACTTGTCGATGCATACTGTACAAACATCGAAGGTCCCTTCCAGCTTCATGGTGAAGAACCTACCATTTTGCACGTGAGGCTCCCTGTCGCACAAACCCCGGTCATTGCAGCAGTAGTGGAACTCCAGGATCTTATCATCGTCGGACATTTCCTGTGTTCAAAATTCAAAGATATAAATCGACGGCAACTAACAGGAACTCAACACACAGATCATTATAATTCATCACTGGTTGACTATCGGTCTGTCGAGTCTTTCCTTGAAAACTCTCATCTCACGTGGTGTATATGGTAGGCACTCCCTCTCTGACATTTTCGACCGTCAGTGATGGTCGCTACTCATCCTTACCCTAGTGCATAACAAAGGTGTAGCACAAGGAGAAGAAGGAGAAACGACCCCCACGACAACAGTCGGCATTCTTTGTGGCACCCCGGCTCAGAGGGACCGGAACGCCCCGTATTCCAGCCCAGAAATGTCTTCTGGAATACGGCACTGCATGGCATAGAACAAATCGGCTTTATTACAAATGATAAGGTTACAAAGGCCTACTATTACACTGGTTACAATGACACCTGCTAAGGTAGCTCAATGCTAGCAGTGGAACAACTCGTAGCAGCGGAACGATGACGACAGAGGTGAACTCCACTCCGCAGGGACTCTGGCTGAGACACGGCCTAGCTCACACGGACGAAAATCCTCCACAAGCAATCAAGCACAGCATCACCTGCAAACTGGCATGATAAGCCAGGTGAGTACTTTGAATGTACTCGCAAGCTCACAACAACCAAAAGCATCAAGGCAAAACAACAACATAGCATTAACAAGTTAACTTATTACTAACTACTATGAGGTGGAAGATGATATTATTCAAAGTAGTATGGTAAGATTAAAATCACTGCTAAACCATTCTCTTGGGTCACGAGGACCATCACACTCTTGGCCATCCGACCAAGCAACATATCATCTCGATCACCTCGTGGTCAAATAAATCCTCGTGATCACCTCATGACCACATCACAATTCGATGATCATCCTCGAGGTCATCCCAATGTCAACATCGGCATCCTGCCAAACTGTTACTGGTCCATAAACAACTATGAATCATAATATAAGTCATTCCGTCATTGTGAGTGTTGATCGAACGGTGTGACCTACAATGAACTGTGTCCATGACCGAGGACGCGGCTATCGATAGTTTGTACACTCTGCAGAGGTTAGTACACTATACCCACACTATGGAACTCATGGCCTCGTGCTCCCATTCGGGTGGACCAACGACATTCTTACAAAACCAATCTATTGCATGACACTCTCCCGGCCACTCCCGACAAACTCCCCTTTGGGCTATGTCCTGGGTGGCCCCTGATGTCACTCGTGACTTCCGCCACCTCTGTGGCTGCCACCATCGTGGCCAAACATAAACAATCTCGTCCCAAATGGGGACACCCGGGTACAACACAACTTGGGCACACAAGGTAATGACCGCCTACCGGGCCAGGGCAACGCGAGCACATAACCTTCCCTAGTTGGAGTCACTGGCGAGAGGCATGACAATAGACCGAATTAGGGCCTCCCCATCCAGGCAAGTGTGGCTGCACTGGTGAGCTTGATTCGGTGACACCTGACCAATGAAATGACGGAATTTATCCCCAAGGTAATAGCTCTGCTAGAACTGTTACTCCAATGTTACATATAAACCTGTAATATAAATTATGGCAATATCCTTCCAAAATTCAAAGCATAATGTATCCATAACATTAGAATGAACTTCGAGAGCATAGTATTCAATATGACCAAGAATAAAGCGTGACTACTGCTACTGTAATTCCGAAGTAACATGTCATCTTCAAAAATATTAGTCCTAGAGATCCAAGCATTATCATGGCAGTAGCAAGTCCACATAATATCCAATCATAAGGCCATGAATAAATCATTTCTAAATAATGCCATATTAATCAATTTTAATTCAAATTAACCATGGCATTGCATTGCAATCATGCAAATGGAGGGTGTGGCTTGCCTTGCTCCAAAAGAGAGGGGAAGAGCTCCTGGTCTTCACCAACACACCACAAACACTCTGAAAATATTTTTGTAAGCATTTAAGAATATAACATAATGCAAATGCTTCTGTCCAGAAATTCTAGACAGAAGATAAAAATACCAGAAAAATAAAGTATCTAAGAAGAAAAAAAAATGCAAAAAGAATCAGTTCATTTGGACTTGTAGTTTAGGAGTTATTCACGGTCAAAGTTTGGTCAAATCTGAATTTAAAATTAGATTAAACCGATTTTCTAGAATTTCCAGAGGGGCTGACGTCGAAAGCGTAAAGTGGGGTTTACGCCTCCACTTAAACGCTTCGGCGGGGCGGGGTGAGGCTGACGGGTGGGGTCACCCCGGTAGATTTAAAGAGAGAGAAGAGGGAACAGAGAGGAGGCAGCTCACCGGCGGCCGCTCGCCGGCGTAGAGACGTCGGCGGAGCTGGGAGAGGGCGGGGATTGGAACGGGCACTCGATGGCGCACCCGCCTGTACCCGTGGCTCCTCAAACAGTGGCCGGACGACATCGTTCCCTTCGTCTCCGGCAGCGATGGGCTTCGGGCGTCGGCGAACTCGGCGATTTCGGCGACGAGTGGCTCGGTGTAGAGGCTGAGGAGGACTAGGAGAGTAAGGGGAGCTCGATGGTGAACTTAGCTGGTGCTGGGGTGGCTCGGGGTGAGCTCGAGTAGAAGATGGCCGAGCGACGGAGCGTTGGCCGGAGAAGAGGCAGAAGAGGGCTATGGCTCGAGCTAGCGGCTCTGGAGGTCGATTTGTTGAGGGGGAGGAGGAGTGGGGAGGCTAGCCGTGGTCGGGAAGGGATTATATAGGCGGGAGGGATATTCCAGACCGGCTGCCGCCACGACCCGATGGGCGAGCTCCGGCGAGAGCTCCGGGCACGCGCGCGAGCTTTGCGGCGATGGGAGATAGGGTGAGCGGCGGGTCAGCGACGCGGGATGGCAGAAAGCATACGCGGGATGGCAGAGCACCCGTGGTCGGCCACTAGCGCACTGTGCGCGCGTGCGCGGTGATGGCAGAGCCGCCGTGGCGCGAGGAGAGGGAAGGGAGGAGGGGGTGAGGGGGTCAGCCGGACAGGTGGACGCCAGAGAGGGAGTGCAGTGCCCCCGGACGCGCGGACGCGGCCGAGCAGAAGCAGCATGCAGCTCGGCGACACCCAGAGCGCACCCGCTGCATGCAGAGCACGCGCGACCGCGTGGCCACAGTGCGGTCAGCGCGTACACGGCCGCGGAGAGGGCGCGTAGGCAAGGCACACCATGTCCACAGCGTTGTCCACCCATCCTATAGTCTCCCTGATAAGATAGATCGATCAGAAGAGCTATGGGTAGATGTGATGCATCCAGGAATTGTTACTGTAGTCAACTAGAGTTAGATGTTGTGGTCAAGTTACTTGACCAATGGACCAGAGGGGATGTCTCCAGGGTTTAAGGTAGGAGGGACTACAGTCCTGTGAATTTTTAGGTGGTTTGGATAAGATTTGAAGATAGATGAAATAGATCAGGAAGATGCACTCACATGGAGTGTGGACTTGAGCTGCATTTTGGTATAGGATGGTGATTTAGGATCCTGAAGATACTGGGAAAATTTCATGCCATTTGGAAACACCTAGATGGTACTTCCTTCACAAAGGTCCTCTCTGCATAGAACCTTGGGACAATTTTGCAGGGCAAATGACTTGGCAAACTGATGTGAAATTTGGCATGCTCACAGGATAAATGGATCATTAGGCCCTGGATTTATTTCAGAATTTTTGAAGCAATATAAAATTTAGTTGCTTCATACACTGAAAATTTGACCAGAACCAAAGATTGGAAGGTGTGCTCACATAGATGGTTGGATAGGGCTGAAATTTGGTGGAGGGGAATCATTTGAGCACATGGATACCCTGGAATAATTTCAGCTCAAAAGGATACACCTAGCTAGTACTTCCTTCACAATGCTTCTGTCTGGACAGAAACTTTGGGAATTTTCTGAGAAAGATTCACTAGGCCAATGGAGCTGAATTTTTCCACGAGGGAATTATTTGGATAGGAAAGAGTGCCCAAAAATTTTGATAGCAATCAGGAAAATATAAATAGCACTTCCTTCATAAAGTGCCAAACTGGATAGAGTGGAAAAGGAGTATTCCTGAATTATATTTGAACTGGGCAAGGAAGGGTTTGGACATATTTGGGGAATATATGATCCCAAGAATTTATGAGAATTATATGAGAATTTTTGGAATGGCAGAAATATAGGTTGCTTCACAACCTAGGTCAAATAGGGTTATTCCTTTAATAAGAAAGGAATATTCCTTTAAGAAAAGAATGTTGGTGGAGGACTAGAATAGAAATGCCATGATCTAGGGAAAGATACAAGGATGAAATACTACTTGAGAGAAGAAGAAATGACGATCTCCCTGATTTCAAGTCCAAAGAACTGCTTCAAAAAGAAAACCAGTGCAAAACCAAAAGAAAGGGCCAAAAATCGGGGTGTTACATTCTTCTTCTCTCATATATGGTGGACACTCTCCCTCACTGATTTTTTGACTGTCATGTATGGAGCCCCGACAGACTTAAAGTCAACCCAAAATGTCATTTAATTCTCTTTCCGGCAAATCCAGGGCACTCGATATTTCCTATATATTCTAGCACAAGTCATGCTAAAATTCACGGAACAATCCGGCATGACCTTCGCTAAAATAGGACATATCGAGCGCCTGAAATTTGCCAGAATGGAAATGAATCAACACTCCGGCAAAACATAGGCCACTCGGATTTTCCCTGCGATACAAAGATGTCCATACACATACAAAGATGTTTAAACTTGAAATTCTATTCGGATCAATTATCATTTAAAAAAAACTTGCTTCACATTGTAATAGCAACTCATCTACTACTACTACTACATCTATAACCCGAACATTTCATTTGGACAAGAAGCATAACTAAATACCCCAGTTCTTCAAGAAAGTAGGTCTCTCTCTCTCTCTCTCTCTAAATTTGGCAATGTGAGATTGACATAACTAAATACCCTAGTTCTACTCTATTCAACTTCGAGGAGAAAAGAAGGAGGAGGTGGACTTTTAGCTCACCGACTCGGGTGTAGAGGAAGTAAAGGTAGCTCCGACGACAATCACTCCACAGGGAGACGCGACACTACAAAGCCTGCATATTCCACCATATGAAAATTTTAGATCATCAAGTCTCATATAGCATTCTTTGATCACAAAGTGATAATGACATAAAAATAATTAAATTGTCCAATACATTTCTATATTGAAAAAGAAAATTACTAAAAATTTCTATACCTAAATTTTCTTACTAAAAAGTTTTATTACTAAATTTGATACCAAAAAATTTCTGAAATAGCATTCCAATACATTTCTATTACAAATTTTTTTTTATATTCAAAAAACATATTCACTAGTTTTCTATTCTATTCAAAAGACCATTCTACGTACCTATCTACATTCTACAGGAAAATTCCACCTATCTATTCTATTCAAAAAACCTCCATTCTACCTATATTTTCTATTTTATTCTATTAAAAATACCTACATTCTATTCATATAACCTATATGTTCTATTTTATTCAAAAAAACATAGATGGGGGAGGGAGGAAGGGAGGAGGGAGGAAAGGGAGGGAGGGAGGCAGGAGGAAGGAAGGGAGGGAGGGAGGCAGGAGGGAGGGAGGCAGGAGAGAGGGAGTAGGCCAGGATGGGGGAGGGAGGGAGGAGAGAGGGAGAGAGGAGAGAGGGAGGGAGGAGGACGGCGGGCGATGAGGAGGAGGGAGGAGGGCGGCGAGAAGAGGAGGAGGGAGGAGGGCGTGGACGGCGGGCGGCGAGAGGAGGGAGGAGGGAGGAGGGCGGCGACAGGAGGACGGAGGGAGATACGTCGGGGGCAACGACGGGCGACGGCGGTGGCAGAGAGAGCGAGCGAGAGAGTGTGAGGGGAGAGTGTGGGAGAGGTAGTGGAACGGGATGGGGGTGGAAGAAGAGATAGGGCTAGCTTAGCAGTAGCGGGGGTACGGGCCAGCGCTACTGCTAAGCCTATTAGCTGTAGCTCGGGGCCACATCCCACGCTGCTGCTAAGTGGGCCGGGGAGCTGGGCCCGGACTAGCCACAGTAGCAGCGGGGGTTACAGCACCGCGCTAGTGCTAATGGGCTTAGCAGTAGCGCGGTCGAGCCACCCACGCTACTACTGTGGCCAGCCCGTGGGGGCACTACGGAGCCCACTTAGCAGCAGCGCTTGTTGGGGCACCCCGCGCTACTGTTGCGTACTACATGTAGCGCTTGTTGTAGCCCAGCGCTACTGCTACTTAACAGTAGCGTGGGGTGCTCACCCCACGCCACTACTAAGCATCTACCTATAGACCTTTTCCTAGTAGTGAATGCAAATAAGAGGGTTGTCAATCCTCTTAGCGGTTAATTGCAAGGATTAAATCTTATCGTGGTAAATAGATAAACTAAAATACTAATTAAAATAAAAGTAAATAAATGGCAGCAAGGTATTTGTAGGTTTTTTATATGATAAAGATAGACCCGGGGGCCATAGTTTTCATTAGAGGCTTCTCTCTTGAGCACATAAACATACGGTGGGTAAACAAATAACTGTTGGGCAATTGATAGAAAAGCAAATAATTATGACGTATTCATGGCAATGATCATGTATATAGGCATCACGTCCGAGACAAGTAGACCGACTCCTGCCCGCATGTACTACTATTACTCCACTCATCGACCGCTATCCAGCATGCATCTAGATTATTAAGTTAATAAAACAGAGTAACGCCTTAAGCAAGATGACATGATGTAGAGAAGCAAATTCAAGCAATATGAATAAACCCCATCTGTTTATCCTTAATGGCAACAATACAAATACGTGTCATGTCCCCTTCTGACACTGGGATTGAGCACCGCAAGATTGAACTCATCACAAAGCACCTCTCCCATTGCAAGATAAATCAATCTAGTAGGCCAAACCAAATCGATAGATCGGAGAGAAATACAAAGCTATAATAATCATGCATAAAAGAGTTCAGAGAAGACTCAAATATTTCTCATGAATAATCTGATCATAAACTCACAATTCATCAGATCCCAACAAACACACCGCAAAAGAAGATTACATCGGATAGAACTCCAAGAACATCAAGGAGAACATCGTATTGAAGATCAAAGAGAGAGAAGAAGCCATGTAGCTACTAGCTATGGACCCGTAGGTCTGTGGTAAACTACTCACACATCATCGGAATGGCAGCAAGGTTGATGTAGAAGCCCTCCGTGATCGATTCCCGCTCCGGCAGAGTACCGGAAAAGGCCTCCAGATGGGATCACGGAAGAACAGAGGCTTGCGGCAGCGGAAAGGTTTTTTCTTCTAGCTCTCTTGGGGTTTCCCAATATTTGTGAATATATAGAAGTGGAATTAGGTCAAACGGAGTCACGTGGGCCCCACAAGGCAACACGGCGCCCCCCCTGGGGCGCGCCCTGTTGCCTTGTGAAGCCTCCGTGAGGCATCTGGCCTCCTCCCGAAGCTTCCAAGGTTTGTTTTGTCCAGAAAAAAATCTCCAAAAAGTTTCGTGGCATTTGGACTTCATTTGGTACTGTTTCTCTGAAAAGCCAAAAACAAGCAGAAAACTACAACTGGCACTGGGCACTAGGTTAATAGGTCAGTCCCAAAAAATGATATATAATTGCATACAATTGCATATAAAAACATCCAAGATTGATACTATAATAGCATGGAACAATCAAAAATTATAGATATGTTGGAGACGTATCAAGCATCCCCGAGCTTAATTCCTGCTCGTCCTCGAGTAGGTAAATGATTAAAACATAACTTTTGATGTGTAATGCTACCTATCATGTTTCATCATGTAATCTTTCTCTTATGGTATGAATAATAAGATCCAAATGATTCAAAGCAATAGTCTATAGTTTGATATAAAGACATCAATACTCAGGCATACTAGCAAACAATCATGTCTTTCAAAATAAAAACGCTAAAGAACGTTATCCCTACAAAATCATATAATCCTGTCATGCTCCATCTTCTTCACACAAAGTATTTATCATGCACTACCCCGATGACAAGCCAAGCAATTGGTTCATACTTTTTAATGCGATTCAGATTTTTCAACTCCCACTCAATACATGAGCGCAAGCCATGGATATAGCACTATGGGAGGAATAGAGTATGGTGGTAGAGATAAATAAGAGGAGTCAAAAATGGAGAAAGTCTCGCATCGACGAGGCTAATCAACGGGCTATGGAGATGCCCATCAATTGATGTCAATGCAAGGAGTAGGGATTGCCATGCAACGGATGCACTAGGAGCTATAAGTGTATGATAGCTCAACATGAAAACTAAGCGGGTGTGCACCCAACTTGCTTGCTCATGAAGACCTCAGGCATTTCGAGGAAGCCCGTCATCGGAATATACAAGCCAAGTTCTATACTGAAAAATTCCCCCTAGTATATGAAAGTGACAAAATAGGAGACTCTCTATATGAAAAACATGGTGCTACTCTAAAGCACAAGTGTGGAAAAGGATAGTAACATTGCACCTTCTCTCTTTTTCTCTCATTTTTTTTCATGGCTCTTTTTCGCCTCATTTTTTTTAGAACGATCTCGTGGACCTCATCCCCACTTTTTCGAGGACTCATCACTCTCCATCATTCTTTCCTCACTGGGACAGTGCTCTAATAATGATGATCATCACACCTCTATTTACTTACAACTCAACATTACAACTCGATACTAGAACAAAAATATGACTCTATATGAATGCCTCTGGCGGTGTACCAGGGTGTACTAAGTGTGCATGCTTTCGAAAGTTTATTAGCCCTCGAAGCAAAGTACTACTACGCATGCCCCGAGAGGGATAGATTGGTAGGATAAGGTCCACCGCTCGTCCCCGACCGCCACTCATAAGGTAGACAATCAATATTAAATCATGCTCCAACTTCTTAGCATAACGACAGATCATACATGCATGCTTCGGGAATCACAAACCTTAACACAATTATTCTTACTGAACCACAATTATCTACTAATACCTTCCCCATATTACCATCTTAATATCGCAAAACTATTGCAAGGAATCAAATTTCTCATATTCAATTATCTACATGAAAGTTTTTATTATATCCCTCTTGAATACCTATCATATCAGGACCAAATTCATAACCCGTGCATATTACCATTGCTATCATAAGACTCTCAAAAATATATAAGTGAAGCATGAGAGTGCAACTATTTCTTTAAAATATAACCACCGCCGTGCTCTAACAGATATAAGTGAAGCACTCAAGCAACTGCCTAGCTCAAAAGATATAAGTGAAGCACATAGAGTATTCTAACAAATCAAGAATAATGTGTGTACATATCAAAAAGGTGTGTTCAGCAAAGATGATTGTGACAAACTAAAAAGCAAACAAAAGCAAACAAACTATTTCACAAGACGCTCCAAGTAAAACACATATCATGTGATGAATAAAAATATAGCTCCAAGTGAGTTACCAATAGATTGTAGACGAAAGAGGGGATGCCTTCCGGGGCATACCCAAGCTTATACGCTTGAGTCTTCCATGAATATTACCTTGGGGTGCCTTGGGCATCCCCAAGCTTAGGCTCTTGCCGCTCCTTATTCCTTTATCCATCGTAGTCTCACCCAAAACTTGAAAACTTCAGCACACAAAACTCAACAGAAACATCGTGAGATCCGTTAGTATAACAAATAAATATTTAACTTTATGTACTATTGTAAATTGATTCATATTTAATATTGTCATAATTATACTGTACTCCAAGTTCTCCATGACTCATACCCCCCGATACGATCCATAGATTCATCAAAATAAGCAAACTATGCAACAAAAACAGAATATGTCTAAAACAGAACAGTCTGTAAAGATCTATTTAGAAGCTATACTTCTGTAACTCCAAAAATTCTGAAAAATTACGAAAACATAAACAATTCATATACCAATACTGTGTAAAAATTTCAGATTTTTTGGACACAAGAGTACAGAATTAAAAATCCAGCACTGGGCGCAAAACTTTCTGTTTTCCAAACAGCATCAATTATACTAACATCAACATCATCCCAAAGGCATTACTTGGCACAAACACTAATTAAAACATAAAATTACAATCATAACAGAAGCTATAATTTTGCAAACACTCAAAAACAGAAGGTAAAAGCAAAAAAATATTTTATTCATTGGGTTGCCTCCCAACAAGCGCTATTGTTTTATGCCCCTAGCTAGGCATAATGCATAGTCTCAAGTGTTATCATCCTTCAAATTAATTCCATAAGTGGCCCTCATAATAGATTCATAAGGTGCTTTAATTCTCTTTCTAGGGAAGTGTTCCATCCCTTTCATTAATGTAAATTGAAATCTTATATTACCTTCTTTCATATAAATAATAGCACCAATAGTTCGAAGAAAAGGCCTACCAAGTATTATGGGGCAAGAAGGGTTGCATTCAATGTCAAGAACAATAAAGTCCATGGGCACATAATTTATATTTGCAAGAATAAGAACATCATTTATTCTACCCAATGGCTTTTTAATAGTGGAATCCGCAAGATGCAAATTAAGGGAACAAGGATCCATGTCGGTGAGACCTAGCACATCACACAAAGACTTTGGTATAGTGGAAACGCTAGCACCAAGATCACAACGAGCATTACATTCATAATCTTTAATTTTTACTTTAATAGTTGGTTCCCATTCATCTTGTATTTTTCTAGGAATTGATACTTCAAACTCAAGCTTTTCTTCATGTGCTTTCATCATGGCTTCTACGATATGTTTAGTGAAAGCCTTATTGTGTTCATATGCATTTGGTGAGTTAATCATGGATTGCAACAAGGAAATACACTCAATTAAAGAACAACTATCATAATTAAAGTCCTTGTAATCCAAAGTAGTGGGCGCATTACTATTTAAAGTTTTCACCTCTCCAATCCCACTTTTTTCATTTTTATGATCAAGATTATCACCCTCCAAGCAAATGGGACTCCTTCTATCTAAAGTTCACTCTTCTCCAGTCCCTTTTTCATCAAGTTTTATGTTACTAAATAATGATTCAATAGGAGTGACACCAATCATTTTAATATCTTCATCATTACTACGATAGAAACCGGGTGGAATCGCTTTTTCTATAAATTCTCGCTTAGCTCTCAACCTAGCGGTCATTTCTTTACATTCATTAATGGAGACATAGATAGCTTTAATAGACTCATTTATATCATGCTTGGATGCCAAAAATTTATTTTGAGATTTTCCACATCATGAGCAATTCTATCCATGTTCCTAGCCAATTCATCAACTCTATTCAATTTTTCTTCTATCATAGTATTAAAATTCTTTTGCGAACTAATAAATTCTTTAATATTACTTTCCAGATCAAAGGGCATCGTATTATTATTATAAGAATTACCATAAAGATTGCCATAATTATTAGAGGAATTTCCAGGAAACGGTCTAGAGTTGAAATTACCCCTATCAACCAATTTCAATAGAGCATCCATCTTATCACTCAAAGTATTAATTTCTTCAACAGAATTTACCTTCTTACCAGTTGAAGTTCGTTCAGTATGCCATTGAGAATAATTTGCCATAATATTATCAAGAAGTTTTGTAGCTTCTCCCAATGTAATTTCCATAAAAGTACCACCTGCGGCAGAATCTAGCAAATTTCTAGAGACAAAGTTTAGTCCTGCATAAATTTTTTGTATGATCATCCATAAATTCAAACCATGAGTTGGGCAATTTCTTATCATTAATTTCATTCTCTCCCAAGATTGTGCAACATGTTCATGCTCAAGTTGCTTAAAATTCATAATTTGATTTCTTAAAGAAATAATCTTAGCGGGAGGAAAATACTTGGTAATAAAAGCATCCTTACACTTATCCCAAGAATCAATACTATTTCTAGGCAAGGATGAAAACCAAGTTTTAGCACGGTCTCGTAGTGAGAATGGAAATAATTTTAATTTGACAATATCATTATCCACATCTTTCTTCTTTTGCATATCACAAAGTTCAATGAAAGTATTTAGATGGGACGCAACATCTTCATTAGGGCTACCAGAAAATTGTTCTTTCATAACAAGATTAAGCAAGGCAACATTAATGTCACATGACTCCGCACTAGTGGCGGGAGTAGCAGTAGGAGTACTAATAAAATCAATATTATTAGTACTGGAAAAGTCACACAATTTTGTATTTTCTTGGGACATCGCGACAAAGCAAGCAAACTAGTAAACAAGCAAAAAAAATTTGTGTTTTTAAAAAAATATTAGAAGTGGGGAAGATGAAAACTAGAGGCAAATGCAAATGAAAGGTAAATAAAGTAAATGCAAGGGAATGATAAGTCGTGCAAAGGTACTTGGTAATTTTGATGATGCCTCCCCGGTAACGGTGCCAGAAATTCTTTCTGCTACTTGTAGTCTGCGTTGGTATCTCCCCGAAGAGGAGAGGATGATGCAGTACAGTAGATATAAGTATTTCCCTCAGTTAAGAACCAAGGTTATCAATCCAGTAGGAGAACCAAGCAAAATTCCGTTAAGTGCACCTGCACACACAAGAGCAAACGCTTGCACCCAACGCAAATAAGAGGGTTGTCAATCCTCTTAGCGGTTAATTGCAAGGATTAAATCTTATCGAGGTAAATAGATAAAATAAAATACTAATTAAAATAAAAGTAAATAAATTTTAGCAAGGTATTTTTAGGTTTTTTATATGATAAAGATGGACCCGGGGGGCATAGTTTTCTCTAGAGGCTTCTCTCTTGAGCACATAAACATACGGTGGGTAAACAAATTACTGTTGGGCAATTGATAGAAAAACAAATAAGACGGATTCATGGCAATGATCATGTATATAGGCATCATGTCCGAGACAAGTAGACCGATTCCTGCCTGCATCTACTACTATTACTCCACTCATCGACCGCTATCCAGCATGCATCTAGAGTATTAAGTTAATAAAAACAGAGTAACGCCTTAAGCAAGATGACATGATGTAGACAAGCAAATTCAAGCAATATGAATAAAACCCCTCTTTTTATCCTTAATGGCAACAATACAAATACGTGTCATGTCCCCTTCTGTCACTGGGATTGAGCACCACAAGATTGAGCCCATCACAAAGCACCTCTGCCATTGCAAGATAAATCAATCTAGTAGGCCAAACCAAATCGATAGATCGAAGAGAAAGACAAAGCTATAACAATCATGCATAAAAGAGTTCAGAGAAGACTCAAATATTTCTCATGAATAATCTGATCATAAACTCACAATTCATCGGATCCCAACAAACACACCGCAAAAGAAGATTACATCGGATAGAACTCCAAGAACATCAAGGAGAACATTGTATTGAAGATCAAAGAGAGAGAAGAAGCCATCTAGCTACAAGCTATGGACCCGTAGGTGTGTGGTAAACTACTCGCACATCATCGGAAGGGCAGCAAGGTTGATGTAGAAGCCCTCCGTGATCGATTCCCCCTCCGGCAGAGTACCGGAAAAGGCCTCCAGATGGGATCGCGGAATAACAGAGGCTTGTGGCGGCAGAAAGGTTTTTTCTTCTGGCTCTCTAGGGGTTTCCCAATATTTGTGAATTTATAGAAGTGGAATTAGGTCAAACGGAGTCACGTGGCCCCCACAAGGCAACACGCCCCCCCCCTGGGGCGTGCCCTGTTGCCTTGTGAAGCCTCCGGGAGGCTTCTGGTCACCTCCCGAAGCTTCCAAGGTTTCTTTTGTCTAGAAAAAAAATCTCCAAAAAGTTTCGTGGCATTTGGACTTCATTTGGTACTGTTTCTCTGAAAAGCCAAAAACAAGTAGAAAACAGCAACTGGCACTGGGCACTAGGCTAATAGGTTAGTCTCAAAAAATGATATATAATTGCTTACAATTGCATATAAAAACATCCATGATTGATACTATAATAGCATGGAACAATCAAAAATTATAGATATGTTGGAGACATATCACCGGTCACCTTATCAACCGAGGCATCGCTAATCTCGAGCAGCTTCTCCAAGCCGGCGAGCAGCTCCTGCTGATTAATTAGGTCAGCGAGAATGTCGTCGTCGCTGGCTAAGGACTTCAGCCCCGCCAGCTCGTCGAGTTCACCGACGCGGAGAGTGCGCTTGTGAGAGCTCGTTCAAGGGCCCCGCGGCGCGGCTGGACATCTCTGCTGCGGCTGCCTCATTGCGGCGGGACCTCTCTAGTGCTTTCGCGGCCTTGGTCTTTGCTCCCTGGTTATATGTCGACCTAGAACTCCTCCTACCGGCCATGGCAGACGCAAGAAACGACTTAAGAGGAAAGACCTTTTTTTTTGGTGATGAGGAGAGGAATGTGCAGTAATTTTCGAGTGAGTACTAGTTTTTATAGCCTAGTGCTAAGTGGGAACACGTTTAGGTTTTATCGGTGTGAACAGATTTGCAATTACTCATTGCGTGGTAATTTGATCGGTGTGAACACGTTTAGATTTGATCGGTGTGTCAGCGTGTCCGATGAATGTGCCATCTCGCCTTCCACGCGTGCCAGATGGTTGACCGGAACTGCTATACGCAGGTGGTTGCTCGCCGTTTAGGCGGCCGTGGCACGCTATGCTCGCGTCCCTTCGCGTGCTCTGCTCGACTTTGAGGCGGCCGCAGCACGCTCTGCTCGCGTCCCTCCGCATGCACTCTTTCAGCGATTGGGACCAGCGCACGATCACGTTTTGGGCATCATATGCATGCGGTTGCATCCGCGCGCATCGCCACGATGCAGTTAATACGTGCGGCACGATGCAGTTACACGCTGCAACAACTGCCATCCGCGCGCGCCGGTACTCCAGGCCGTTCGGCCTCCCCATTTATTCCCACGGCCATTATAACCTTAGTCTCTTCAACCTTTCTATCGCGCCCCACAACACAACAAGCACACCCACGACGACACATAGAGAGAGGATATCCAGCGGCGCTCCAATGGAGTTTGGCGTGCATCGTGTGGACACCCACGTGAGGGGGAAGGAACTCACGGTGGTGTACACCATCGACCCGGCCGTGGTGGAGGACTCCATCAACACCATGGAGCAGTTGCTTGCTAAGGACGACAAGTACAAAGTGGTCGGCTTCGACCTACGGTACACCGCCGGTCGTCCCGGGGTTGATCAGGCGGTTGTCGTCGCCCAGTTGTGCTTGGGCCATCACGTCCTCGTCTACCACTACTGGCTGGCCACAAGTGCTTGCGAGCGTTTTGCCAAGTTTGTCAAGAGCTCCGATTACAAGTTCGTTACGGTGGACACCCTCAACGATGTAAAAGCACTCCAGATTTCGGGCTTGGCCTGCTCGAAGCTTGTCGACATCCGTGGCCACTACAGGGTCTGGGGTAGCACGAAGAAGGACTCCCTGGTTGAACTCGTCGCGGCCATCATCGACCGCTACTACGAAAACATGTAGGAAGGTTTCAAGAGAAATCCTGGATCCTGGCACGGTGCCTGGGTGCGGAGACTGGATGAATCTCACCTCAAGTTTGTAGCCAACAACGTGTACACATGCTACGAGATGCACAGGCGGATCGTCGACATGAGGGAGTGCCTCCTTCCTGTAGATCACGAGGGATCGAGCCACCAGCAGAGCAGCAGCGGCAAGCGTCACAAGAAGAAGTAGATGATGATTAGATATGATCGTTTATCCTAGTTTATTATGCATGTAATTATTTACTTTGGTGTGTGCATATGTTATGTGTATAGTCAGTTATGTAATTGAATGCTTAATTTGGTTATGCAATCATGTCCTTATAAGTATATATGTTGTTGTTCTGTAGATAGAGAGCGTAGATGTTGTGTAGACTGAGCAAATCACATCGCACACGGATTAAACTACGGAACCCGTCGGTGATGATTTCATCAATCACTGACAATTGCTTACCAGCAAGCGTTTGCCCACAACACACACGTGTTATTAGCAGGAATCATCTGTGTTATCGGTCTTCCCACACATTTCTGCTTACTGACCTGTTTGCCGCGTATCACACACATCTTGTTAAGTTGAACCGTTTCTATTGTGTTGGGTAATCGCGAACAGTTCATCCGAGTGAACCGCATGCCGTATATCGCACACACCTTGATCTGCCTCACCGTTTCTGTTGTGTTGGGTAATCACAAACAGTTCATCCGAGTGAACAGTATTCCGTGTATCGCACACACCTCGAACTAGCTGCCCGTTTCTATTGTGTTGGGTAATCACAAACAGTTCATCCGAGTGAACTGTATGCCGTGTATCGCACACACCTCGAACTGGCTGCCCGTTTCTGTTGTTCAGGCTCATCGCAAACAGTTCGTATGGATCAACTGTATGCCACGTATCACACATGCGTCTCTAATCTGAATCATTTTTGATGTCTCCACCATCGCACACAGTTCGTCTTATTGGCGACGGTTTTATTACGGCACCGTTTGCGATGCATGCATCACACACAGTTTGGTCGCGGGGTCTCTAATTCATGTGTCGCGTTAGCGGTCGCCTGCATTAGTGGGTGTTTGCACCCGCCACCACACTTCCAGACATATATGAGGGCCCAACGCAAGATTATGTGGCATAGCTACCCCACGAAGGCCCCCGACCACATCCGTAGACATGCGAAGAACAATCCGTAACGGGGGATTTTTGCACATACTTGTACATGTCAAAAAATTATGAAAAAATACCAAACATCCTATATCACATGTGTCTGCACCGTGTGAAAAACTCATGATTTTATCACCCTTCGGGTGTTCAGGAATATTCACGCAGCACCAAAACCGCAGGACGTCACTCCGGTGTCATCGCCGTCCGTGAGGGGGGGGCACACTACGGAGACGCGTATTGACTCTTCAGACATGCCACCGCACGTTAAGACATGTGTTACGACCCGTCGCGAAGCTCTGGTGGCATTGCTACCCCCCAATCCCCCCGGCAAGCCTAACCCTGGACCAGTTGACCCGTATATTTACGCCTTTGACTTTCGCCGGACGTGCTTTGACCAATGGACTTCTCCACCTCGTTGTGATAGGTCAGCTCATTGGAACACTTCGGAACAAGGACTAGGCCCAACCCACCACAGGAAACCCTGCGTGTCGGCCTAACGTGGCCATTTCCCCCCTCCAAGTGCCGGCGGCAGCGCCGTCCGTGAAGGGGGTCACACTCCGGAGCCGCATGCCGGGTGTTTGCACCTGCCATCGCATTTCCAGACATGTATGAGAGCCCAGCGCAAGATTCTGTGGCATAGCTACCCCACGAAGGCCCCCGACCACAGTCGTAGACATGCGAAGAACAATCCGTAGCGGGGGATTTTTACACATACTCGTACATGTCAAAAAATTATGAAAAAATACCACACATCCTATATCACATGTGTCTGCACCGTGTGAAAAACTCATGATTTTATCACCCTCCGGGTGTTCAGGAATATTCACGCAGCACCAAAACCGCAGGACGTCTCTCCGGTGTCATCGCCATCCGTGAGGGAGGCCACACTACGGAGACGCGTATTGACTCTTCAGACATGCCACCGCACGTTAAGACATATGTTACGACCTGTCGCGATGCTCTGGTGGCATTGCTACCCCCCCCCCAATCCCCTCGGCAGGCCTAACCCTGGACCAGTTGACCCGTAGATCTACGCCTTTGACTTTCGCCGGACATCCTTTCACCAATGGACTTCTCCACCAGGTTGTGATAGGTCAGCCCATGGGAACACTCTGGAACAAGGACTGGGCCCAACCCACCACAGGATCCCCTCCGCGTCGGCCCGACGCGGGCATTTCCCCCCTCCAAGTGCCGGCGGTAGCGCCGTCCGTGAAGGGGGTCACACTCCGGAGCCACGTGTCGGGTGTTTGCACCTGCCACCGCACTCGTACAAACAATCTAATGGAAGTACATATAAAATTTGTCTCGTTTGGCCAAGGAATGAAAAATATACAAAATAGTCAAAACAAAAGGGTGTTTTCTGTAAATCTGAAGCAAACATGATTTAAGTTTGTTCAAATTTGAAAACATAGTATAGCAACAGAATCTCTACAAGATTTTGATAACAAACCATATTAAATTTGTCAAATTGATGCAAGTATTAATTATTTGTGATTTTAACAAAGTATAAGCACCTATATGCAAAAGTACATGAGGTCATAGTTATAACGTACTCAAAAAACAAAAACAAACTAGATATTCATAATCTATGAAAAATTCTAAATTGATATATAATTTGTATATGTTTAAGTTTAGATAAGTCAGATTTTAACCTAAAAATGAAAATAAATTAAAATAAAAAAAATCTAAAATCTATTCACTAGTACTGCCACGTGGCAGTTCCTGGTGGTTCCTGTCGGCATAGGTCGGCATAGCTCTCCCACATGGCAGCTCCAGTTATGCCGATGGCCTCCGTCAGTGCCGTCGGCATAGCTCTCCCACCTGGCAGCTCCTGTTATGCCGACGGCCTCCGTCAGTGCCGTCGGCATACCTCCGACGGCGTCAGCTGGCCGTCGCAGGTGGGGTTGCCTGGGCCG
The DNA here is from genome assembly GCA_039707655.1 of Elymus sibiricus. Lineage (NCBI taxonomy): Eukaryota > Viridiplantae > Streptophyta > Magnoliopsida > Poales > Poaceae > Elymus > Elymus sibiricus. The sequence continues at coordinate 52,232,761 of CM077666.1, read as the reverse complement.
CTTATATGCCGACGGCTGCCATCGGCACATGACTGTATATGCCGACGGCCTTTGTATGCCTACGGTTGCCGTCGGCATATATCTGGCTGTGCCGACGGCTTTTCTATGTCGACTGCTTTCCGCAGGCCGTCGGCATACGTCTGTCTATGCCGACGGCCCTGACAAAATGCCGTCGGCATAAAAAGTGTCGTCGGCAACTGACCTTATTCCGGTAGTGAACGACGGCAGTGTCGGGCCAATGTTCTTCACACGCCAGGTTGATGCCAAGTAGTCCGCTTCCTGTTTAGATCATCCATAAGGCTCTCTGATCAATCTTTCTTTCGCTTGGGCAAAATAACAAACAGGTGGGGTGCACATGCAAGGGACCTCACCTTGGGCTCGAGCTCATGCAACGAGTTGACGTACGAACACGTCGTCGGCGTCCTCCAACCCATCGAACTGCCCCACCACCGCGTCCAGGAACAGAGGTTACGACTCCGGCGCCGCCATGAACGACGGCACGTCCTCCGGCCCCAGCTCGACGCTCGGCAACCCACGTAGCGTGCTCCCGTCCACGACCGGCAGGCCGACGCACCCCGCGTAGACCTCCCCGTAGACGACGTCCACCGCGCAGGGCTGCAAGAAGAAAGCGGCCGTAGGCACGCCGGCGGCGCGCGCCACGCGGCCCGCCCAGGGTAGGTGCGGCCGTGCGGGTCGTAGACGAGCACGCTGACGGGCCTCCTCGCCGCGGCCTCGGAGCGGAAGAGCGCCTCAAGGGTCTCAGACCCCGCGGCGGCCAGCCGGTGGCCGTACTCCCTGAAGTCCAGGCACGCTTCCATGCCACCATCGTCGAAGCCGTCAGAGATGGCGGCGTCGCGGAAGGGGAGCATAGGGGGCGGGACGGTGGCGATGAGGTGGCGCGTGGTGACGAGGGTGGGGCGGAGGCCGTGGTAGGCCAGGCGGCGGCCGAGCTGCAGCATGGTGTTGAGGTGGCCCTGCGCCCCCGGGAAGGCGAGGAGGAGGACATGCCGGCCGCCGCGGTCGCCGTCTGCTTGGACGAAGGTGGGGAATTCGTGGTCTCCATTTCCGACAAGAGTGTTGCGCGGTCGCCGTCTGCTTAGTAACAGGTAGCATACACTTACGTGGGAAGCACAAAAGTTATACTATATTTTTTTATTTCCCTTAAAAAGAAATTTTATCATATAATCAGACGATTACTTGTGAAGCTTCTGAGAAGTGAACAGAATCCTGGAACAGGTTGGGTTGGGCGGCATCAATATGATAAAAATAGGAGAACAGGGTGTCACCCTTGGCTAGGATAGCAAATCTTGATTTACCCTAGTGGTCAAGGAAGCTTTTCTGATGGTATGCCTTTAGGAATCTCTGGTACTTTCAACTTTATGATTGTATTCCAGGAAATAGGAGAATAGGGTGTCACCCTGTTGGCTAGGATAGCAGGGAGCTATCTAGCCCACCCGGGTTCGAGTCACGGAGTCACCCATGGTGCTTAGAATTTCTTCTATAAAAATATGCCTTCAATGGCTAGTCCTAGATGGTCTCGTTTTTTTTTTTTGAAAATGATATGAATAGTGAATGTACTATATACAAAGCAAAAGGAGTCTTTGTTCCGCTACCAATTCCACCACATTACATTGCATGAATTTGCATCGCCTAAAAAGAACCCACCACGTCTCCTCCACCTCCCAAAACCCCTATCCTGCCAAATAATCTTACCAACCCTAGCCACCGCCACCACATCTTTCGTACACGCGGTCGCCTCGGTCCCTCTTCTCTTCTCTGTCTGGCGGCCTCGTCGGCGGCAGGAGGAGTGGGAACCCGTTTGGCTCTTTTTTCCCCTATAGCTTTTTGTTTCCCTGACGACATCGACGAGGTGGTGGTGACGATGGTGTGTTAGAATAAGGTCTCTTCGGTGTCTTCTTACCTTGTCGACAAAGAGCTTGCAAGAGTTTGCGTCCGTAAACCTGTTGATTCCCTTTAGATCTTGACAGTTGGTGTATCTTTCAAGGAGAGCTTTTGGCTGTTAGTTGGTTTGGCGACTTCGACATCTTTCGCGTTGTTCCGTGGCTTGGTACAGTTTCTCCAACCCTCTAATCTAGTGGTGATGGATTGCAAGTTTGTACTGTGCGGGATGATGCTTCAACGATTTTTAGATCTTGTCTCAAGCAGTGAGTAGCTATTTGCCGTCTTCAAAGCCTGGTATGGCGAGGGCGTTTGTAGGTGTCTCTTTCCTTTACCATTTATTTCCTTTACCATTGGTACAATGCAATTTTCAATCTTCGACATGCAGCATACAATCAGAAGAAAAAGACTAGTATGATTTCCAGTGCGTTTAGATGGCGCACAGGAATATAGATCTTTGTCGGAAGAAGAACGCAAGCTAAAGGCTTTTTTGAAGGGCAAGTGCCTGGCACTCGCTTCCCTGGAGAGGGTGCGTCTACGACAGCGTGCCAGAGTGAGAGACCTTCAGGAGGGGGATGCTAATTCCAAGTACTTCCACATGAAAGCTAATGGACGGCGTCGAAAGCATCAAATTCCTTTCTTCAAGGATGGCGATCGCATGGTCTCGGCCATGGAGGACAAACTGAATCTAGCACGGAGTTTTTACTGTGGTCTTATGGGCACGCCGGCGCCTACTACATCTTCCTTGAGGCTAGATGATCTGAATCTGCGCAGTTTATCCCCGGAGCTGGCTTCTGGTCTAGAAGTGGAGTTCACTGACACCGAGGTCAAGCAGGTGATTATGGAGATGCCTTCTGACCGGGCTCCTGGGCCTGACGGTTTCTCCGGCCTGTTCTATAAGGCTTGCTGGGAGGTTATTAGGGAAGATTTGATGGCTGTCATGCATGATCTGCACAAGGGCAGATTCTTCTCCTTTGGCCGGTTAAACTCATCGATCATTTCTTTGCTGCCTAAGAAAGACAGATCCTTGGAAGTGGCAGATTTCCGACCGATAAACCTAATTCATGGTGCTGCTAAATTTTTTGCCAAGGTTCTGGCTGTTCGCCTTGCTCCGTTGCTACCTGGGCTGATCTCGCAAGTTCAGAGTGCTTTTGTCAGCAGGAGAAGTATCCACGAGAACTTCAAATTTGTGCGCAATACCGCACGGCTGCTGCATCGTAGGAAAGTCCCGGCTGTGCTTATGAAGATTGACATCTCCAAAGCCTTTGATACTTTGTCCTGGGAATTCATTCTCAAATTGTTGATTCGGAGAGGTTTTGGACGAAGATGGTGCTCTTGGATCTGTGGCCTCATGTGCACTGCCTCATCCTCGGTGCTGGTCAATGGTGAGACTTGTGATCCCTTTGCGTTGGCTAGTGGTGTAAGACAAGGCGATCCACTATCACCGGCGCTCTTCATCCTGGCTATGGACACGCTTCAGGCTATGCTTCATTGGGCTACCAGGCACAATCTACTCTCGGACATGGGGCTTGGGAGCAACGTGCCAAGGGCTTCTTTCTTCGCGGACGACGCGATCCTTTTCTTCAGACCTAACCCGAGCGATATGCAGGTCATTTCTGCTACCCTGAAGCTGTTTGGTGAAGCCACTGGACTTCGTATCAACCTACAAAAGAGCACCATTACTTGCATCAGGACAAGTGACACCATATCGGCGGGGGTGGCACATCATTTTTCCTGCCAGCTGAAGCAATTTCCCTTTCAATATTTGGGGTTCCCTCTGTCAATTTTCAGATTACAGCGCCAGCATATACTGCCTCTCATCGACAAATACTCCAGCAGGATGAAAGGATGGAAGCCAAGGATGCTTGCGCCGGCGGGACGGTTGGCACTTACGCAATCTGTGTTGATGGCATTGCCCTTGCATTTTCTTTCAGTGCTGCCACTGCCGGCATGGGCTTTGGAAATCATCAACAGGAGGTGTAGGGGCTTCATTTGGAAAGGGGAAAAGGAGATCAGTGGAGGTCATTGTCTTCTGCCTTGGGCAAGAGTGTGTATGCCGAAGGAATGTGGCGGCCTGGGCATCTTGAACTTGAAGTGGTTCGGCTCGGCTTTGCGTTGCCGATGGCCCTAGCTGCGCTGGGACCCTGAGGAGCGACCATGGCGGATGTTGCCGGATGATCAGGAGGGTGAGGTCGCGGCTATCTTCAGTGCGGCCACGTCCGTCTGCTTGGGGGATGGAGAGCGGGCCAAGTTCTGGACGGACAATTGGTTACCGGAGGGCGGCTCCATTGCGACCATGGCCCCGGCCCTCTTTTCTTTTGTCAAGAAGCCGGGCCGCACTGTCCGGGATGCCCTTCAGAACCGTAGCTGGGTCCGAGACATATCAGGAGGAGTTTCAGTAGTAGCCATTGCACAATATCTCACTGTTTGGGACATTACTCAGAATATCTCGTTGACGCCTGGTGTGCCGGATCGTCTACAATGGAAGCTGACCGAGGATCATCTCTTCTCTGTTAAGAGTGCTTACAACATGTTCTTTGTTGCCTCGGTGCGCTTCGCCTGCTACAAACTAATTTGGAAATCCAAAGCTCCTCCAAGATGCAAGTTTTTCATGTGGCTGGTGGTTCATCGCAGGTGCCTGACTGCGGACAACTTGGAGCGGAGGGGCTGGCCCTCAAACGGCAACTGCCCTCTGTGCCTTGTGACGCCGGAGGACTGCACACACCTGTTCGTGCACTGCAGGTTCACACAGCAGGTTTGGCTACTGTTCAGAGATTGGACACGGGCGGATTTTCAGGTGCCGGAGGATCGTTTCAGCAATACGGAAGACTGGTGGCTGCAAGCACGTAAGTTAGTTCCCAAGCCTATGCGTCGGAACTTCGACACAATCTCCATCTTGATTCACTGGAGGATTTGGAAGGAAAGAAATTCCAGAATTTTTGAGCAGGAAGCGAGTAGTCCCTTCAGAGTTTTGGATCTGATCAGAGAAGATATTGGGACATGGAGGGCGGCCGGTTGTGTTACTGACATCGGCAACCTTTCTTGAGTTGCTGCTTTGCCCCCTTTTAGTTGTTTTGACGGCTGTTGCCGTCCTTTTGTATTTTCGGAACGTCTCAGTTCCGTGGGTTCCCAGTTCTAGTTCGCCTAGACTGCTAACCTTTGTTGTACGGCTTCTCCTTCTTTCTAATAATATTCGGCCTACGGCCCTTCGATGATTTCCAGTGTAATTTTGTTTTGGCCGTTCTGCGTCAAAGTTGACCATCCATTGTACATGCTTTGTTTTCCTTGATATTAATCCAATCTAAGATGCTCATTGGGTGTCTTTATTAAAAAAAACAATGTATGGCATTTGTTTAACAACAGGGAGATGTTAACCATAAACCAAGAGTACCGTAGGATCAAAGCATGCCAACAATTCCCATGACAGTCAGCTAGAGCTCGGGCACATGGAATTGGTGCGGTGGGGCAGAATTTGTGCAAAAAAAAAAAAAAAAAAAAAATTCTGCCCCCGGGTATGGTTGTGCATGGCCTGGTGTAGACGGACTCACAACGATGGATCATGGGCAGTGGCGGCAAACATGTTGGCGCCGTCCTGATCCACCGACAGGGATCGCGGTGGACGCCCTAGCGGTATCCCCAAGGACGTGCTTGGAGGATCTGCCACAAGACTGGAACGACGGACAGATCTGGTCAAACACCTAACATCCAAGTGTCCCTCCCTCTCCCATCGTGAGGGATTGACTAGAGGTGCAACAGAGAACGGGAGTGGGGTGTTGAAGAAGTCCCCACCTTCTACAACACTCAATGTGCCTTCAATGCTGGAGTGGAGAGGTAGACAGAGGTTGGAGCGGAGTGAAGTTCTTCCAGACCACTAGTAGATAACGGGCCTTTAGTCCCGGTTGGGAAGGGCCTCTAGTCCCGGGTCACCAACCGGGACAGCCCAATCGAGACTGAAGGCCCCCACCCTTTAGTCCCGGTTGGTCACAAACCGGGACTAAAGGCCCTCCACGTGGCTGCGCTCGTGCGCTGGGGCTGGGGGACCTTTAGTCCCGGTTGGTGACACCAACCAGGACTAAGGGTTTAGGGGTTTAGGGTTTTCGGGGTTTAGGGGTTTAGGGGTTTAGGGTTTTAGGGTTTTAGGGTTTTAGGCTTTATGGTTTATTTTTCCTTTTCATTTTGTGTTTTCCATTCAATTCTTTTTCTTTTCAAACATATTTTATGCTACTACATACTGTACACGTTATGCATATATAATATAATTTCTCGTATGACCATACATATATCATATAATTTCTCGTACGACCATACACACATATATATACAATTTCTCCTACAATTTGCAGATCATTACATGCAGGCATTAGGTGCAATGGTATTCTTCTCTTTCAGATATGACCTCTCTAAGCAAAAATCCCGCAACTTTCTCTTGAATTGCTCGTATGCGGTTCTTTGGTAGGAGCCTATCCCACATCTCTTGCATCTTTAAAGAAGTAGATCAATATGAATATATTAGTTGTGTGTATATATATTTGATCATTAAAAAAAATTGTGAATAGTGTTTACGTACCTGTAGTTGTCTTACATCTCTGCGCCATTCGGTCGTGATGCGAATGTTCTCGCAAACGTAGTATTCACATAAATTAGTCCCCTGTTCCTGCCTCATGCACTTTGCGAGAATAGAATTCAATCAGATAATAATCACGCATGATAATGGTATTGATACTAGAATTAAAGAGGTGCGCGGACCTAGCTAGTAGTACTTAATTACCTTGATCCGTCGCCATGACAGCTTCGGTTTCCATTCATCGACAACCTCTTTGATGAACCGTTTCCAAACCCTGCCCGGCAAAGAAAATGAATAAATGAGTTATTAATTACTTGATATCAGGAAATGAACAAAAGAGCGCGATATAGTGCGATACTGATTGTAATTACCTGTCGAGCATCAAAATCAAGCTGGTGTATTCTTGAGAGTCTCTACGTAGTGAGTCCATGATTTCAACAGTTCCAGCGTCAACTTTAATGTTTAGCAGGATCCAGTGGAACCTGCGCACACGTTTATATAAGCAGGCATGCATAACTCATGAACTACACTTAACATCGAGTAAGCAAAAAATAGAATTTGTAGTACAAGACAGTAACACTCACTTGAAGTTGTAAGGAAATAGTATATCTGTTTTGGTATTTTGTGCCTTCAAAAACCTTACCAAGTTCTCCTCTGTGTCATCGGGGAAGTCTTTTATACTTAGTTCATGAATGATATATGAGTCAACGAACCCAATGTCAAAGATTCCCTCTTTTTGGCATAGGAGAATCTTCATTCTGCATTATAGCGTACAAAAGAATATAGTGAGGATAATTACGGGCAATGAACGAGCTGAGCCAGAGACTTAAATTACAGAAAGAAATCACTTACAGACAATAGCAACTGACGATAGATTTGTCGAGTGCGGCTTGATTGTATAACTGAATTTTTTTTGAAAGCTCAATGATTATCTCGTTTTCAGAGAAGTAATGTTTTCCTTGACTTTCACGTTGAGCGTCTGTCGCCCGTTCGCTACTTCTTTCATGTACCACTCATGCAATCTTCGCAATTGTGCTGGTAGATGCTCGACCTGCTCAGGTCTGACCAGAGGGTTCCCGGGGACATATTTCCATACTAGATCACACATGGGGAGTTCCTTGGTGCCTAGGAGTTGTTCAACAGTGATACCCATCTCTCTAGCAGCGTCGGTTAGCGCGTTATCGGTAATCACCTTGAGCGGGGGGATCGATTGCATTGCCTGTTCTCCGAGCTGGGGAGCTGTTTTCCCGCTTTTATTACTACTTGTACTTTTCGACTGCTGCATTTGATCATGATATGACTTGCTAATACAACGTTCATAGTCTGATGGCCTATTCTCCATCAGACTACTTTGTTACTACTTTGTTCTTTGCCGTCTGCTGGCAGACGGCAAAGAACACTTTGCCGTCTGCCAGCAGACGGCAAAGAAGTGCAGCTGGCAAAGAGCCTCTTTGCCATCAGCATGTTCTTTGCCATCTGCTTTATAAAAGCAGACGGCAAATATCCTCTTTGCCATCTGCCAGCAGACGGCAAAGAGCTGGCAGATGGCAAAGTCCCTGATTCCAGTAGTGCCACATGTGCCAGGGGTCGCTCTAGAAGATACACAAAGTGTTGTACGGTTTTCACAGGTATTATCTCCTTTCGCGGCGGGGGCGGTTTCGGTGCAAAATGGGACTTCACTTCGAAAGCCACGACCGAGCTGGTTTCCTCCTCAGTCATCTCGTAAGCTAACTTCTTTTTGGCAGGAGGCTCGGATTTCTTCTTTGGTGCTCTCTTCCGCTTGTGGCCCTGCTGCTGGGACATAAGGGGTGGAGTCAGCTGACGCGGCGGAGATCGATATGGCGGACTCGCGCTGGGCTCCGTCTCGAGGTGGGGTGGAGTCGGCTGACGCGGCGAACTTACACGTGTATTGCTACTCGGAGGAGTCGGTGGCCTTGGCGCCGAGTTTGGAAACACGATGCAATCCTTTCTCTATACAATGAGACCAAGTATGACTTCTCCCAGTGTCTGCTCCCCTTGACCTCCAGGAATGTCAAGCTCTAGTGAGTCATATCCCGACAGAACTTCATCCACCCCGACACGAGCATAGCCAGCTGGAAACGGATTGCCATGGATGGTTGCTTCAGGTGCATTCGGTAAAGCAAAGCCGACCGCCACCTTCATGGATATGTTCTTCATTTTCATGTGTAGCTCACAACTTGTCGTCTCTTTGATATCATCCACGGGGTAGCGAGCCAGCAGTGCATCATCGGCCGGGACCCCCGTGGAACCCACGCTGCTTTTCCGCATAGATGGGACGGTACTATCCAATGCTGGATCTGCTTGCTCCTGCCGCTGAGACGCCCTTTGCTGGCTAATTGTGTCGATCTGCTCCTGCTGCCGCATTAAAACGCGTTCCAACTCCGCGTTCTTTGATTCTACCTTTTGAAGCCGGTCTGCATCCTGCTTCTTTTTTCTCGCACGGCTTCATTAAGTGTCGTTCCACTCCGAAAACCCCTGAACCCACGGAACAACGCCTTTGCCTCTTGTTTGTCCTCCATGTTCAGGATTCCCGAGTGCACGTGTAATCCCGTCGTTCTCTCTCTCGGGATGGAACACCCCCTTTTGAGCATCTTCTATTGCTTGAAGTAAAGCATCCGAGGCTGTTTTAAGAGATGCCTTTTCAATAATCTCCCCTGTCGCTGGGTCCAACTTTCCCCCATGCGCATAAAACCAATTCCTGGACCTCTCGGGCCAACCCGCTGTTTTTGGAGTGACCCCTTCGCAATCATCTTGGCCTCAGCTGCTTCCCACTTAGGCACACCACTCTTGTAGCCACCTGGCCCCAGAACATGGTGATACTCTTTTTTCTCAGCATTTATCTTGTTTTTCCTCGACCTTTCCAGAGCTTCATCCGATTCCTTGTACTCCACAAATGCGTCCCAGTGATCTTTTAGCTTCTCTAGTGCTCCAGTGAATTCTGGAGTCTTCTTTTATGCCTTGATGTACTCGCTCCATAATCTTTTCTTCCAGCTCTGGAATTGTGTGGCCATCTTCTTAAGAGCACACTGCTTGACTTTCAACTGTTGGCCATCTGTGAAACCCTCTGGCAGGTTGAAATGTGACATGAGCGTATCCCAAAACAAAATTTTCGATCTTTCGTCCACATAACTAACTTCTCGATCTTCCTTTGGCTTATTCCATTCTTGAATGGTGATCGGGATGTTGTCCCTAACAATAACTCCGCATTGACTTATAAATTTACGGGCATTCTGTGCAGGAGCAATCGGTTCGCCATCTGCTGCGACTTCATCGATGTTGTACTTTATGCCATCGGCCAACTTTTTGGCATGGCGTCGTACCCTTGTAGAAGATTTGCTCGATCCGGAGGGCTAAAAGAAGAAAGATTCGTTAATATATATATACAAATCAATTAATACATCTAATGATCACCAGAGGCCTAATATATATATATATACCTCGCCGGACTTTGTTAATTGGAGAACATTTTCTTCGCCATCATTGTTTTTTTGCCCTTCGTCTCTTGGTTCTTCCTCAAGTCCCTCACCGGACTCGTTCAGATATTGTGAGTCGTCATCTGGTTTATTCTCTGGGTTTTGGGAGGAGCGTATCATGTCGAACATGATATCCTCTTCATGGTCTCTGCCGCTATCATCCATAGCTTAACTAATCCAGAAGAAAGATAAAACAATTAGAATGCATTCAACAAGCTTGCATGGTGGAAAGGTGGTAACTAATGCAAATAAAACATAGGTAAAACAATGATCAAAGTGACTTGCCTTCCTGGTGAGCTTGAAACTCAAAGACTCGTAATAACAAGCTTCGCACTCTGGATGGTCTAACGAATCAAACAATTTACACACAATGAGGAATTCATCCAAATAATCATAATAGAAAGTAAAACTAATAATAAAACAATCAATAAAACAATTAAAGAAAACCAAGACAAAAACCAAAGAAAACACCAAATAACACAAAGGAAAACTATAGTGCTAAACTACACCATACAATTAACTTTCTGTCCTAATTAAAGTCTTAACAGAAAAGAAATTTTAAAACAAATAACTAAACAGAAAGTGAATTAACTAAATTATTTACTAGAAAAAAGAAATAATTAAAAAGCTATTCTAATGCTAAAGTTAATAAGAAACTAAGTCATATCACTAATATATCTAAATAAATTTTAATTACTTAGAAACATATTAGTTTTACAACTTAACAGAAAGTCTTACTAAAATAATTTAGTGGCAAAAAGAAAAACTTTCAAATAAAAATAAAACAATTATTTTTATCACTAGTCATGCAAATTCTAGTTCTGTTTTAAAACTACTGTTAACAGAAATAAAATTACTCTAAAAATTATTTGCCCAACCCTGTTATTACTTTTTAAATATCAGTAGGAATTATTTCCATAATAATAATTTGCCCCCAAAAATAATTCTTTTAGTGGCATTTTCAAACTTTAAAATCCTCCTGTTGCACTAGAACTTTTTTTAATAAATTTTAGAAAAATGCCACAAAATTATCGGAGACTCTCTTAGGCCTATACATCACTTTTGTGCAAAAACCCATCCAAGTCTTTTGAAAATTTTGACCGCAGCACCATCTTTTCAATTCTGGTCCAACTTGAGCATTGAACTACAACCCTAATTTTCCTTGCTCCATAAATTCTGAAATTTTTCCACCTCATAGTACCTCCAATGAAACCCTTAAGTCCAGAAGATCATCTCCATTTGTATCTCTTAAATCCATCAAATAATTCCCTGTAGTTTTGGTACAGAACTGAAATTCCTCCAAATTTGCACTAGCAAGTTTTTCCTTTTATAAAACCAACTTCACTATCATCTTTAGCATCCAATGAGACATCCTACTGCCAATTTTCATAGCCAACAGAAATCCCTAGGTAACCTATTCATTTCATCAAGCACCTGGTGAGCATGACAGAATTTGGACACATTTCTAAACTGTAGTTAACACTAGCCCCTCTCCCCAAACCAGCTTGTCCATCACCCCTCTCATGCCCAGGAGCACAATCCTGCTAATTTGTAGTTCATTTGGGTCCCCCTAGATGCCATTGGCATTTCGTCGAATGGCTGGTGATCACGTCCAGTGCGCGAGCAGAGCAGCAGGATTGCGCGAGCAGAGCACCAGGATTGCAGTGCGCGAGCAGAGCACCAGGATTACCTTAGGGGCTCCGGAGCAGCAGCAGAGGATTGCCGGCCTGGCTAGAGCCGGCGACGGAGAGCCGGAGCAGCAGCCGAGCAGAGCCGGCCGTGGGGCAGGGGTGAGGGCCGCCGGAGCCGCGGCCAGGGGACGAGGAGGCCGGGGCGAGAGGTGGCCGAGGCGGGAGGTGGTCGAGGCGGGGCGGCGGTGCGTATCGCCGAAGAACGACGACGGAACGGCGGTGAAATTCGGCAGCCTGGCGGCGTGGTTCTGTTCCTTCTCCCGGGCGGTGGCTGCCACCCGGACACGATCGAGTTATATAGCCGCGACCTTTAGTCCCGGCTCCAGCCATGAACCGGGACTAAAGGTCCTTTAGTCCCGGTGCCAGCCATGAACCGGGACTAAAGGTCTCATTTCGGCGGCCCAAATTAAGCGCGGGAGAAGGAACCTTTAGTCCCGGTTGGTGGTTGCAACCGGGACTAAAGTCAAATAACGTGAATCATTTTCTTTTGTGGATCGGCCGTCCGCCTGTAGTTTTAGATCGCCCGCACCCGTAGCAAATCAGGAGCCGCCATGTGTCAAGTGCCCGACCAGTAGTGTTTTAGCCATTTTCGGTTCTGTTTTATTTTCAGATTTTGTTTCTGTTTTAGAAATTGAATATCTTTTAGTTTATAGATCCGAATTGAGTGATTCTTTTTGCATTGGGTTCACCAAATTATGAAGTTTCTGTTGGTGCACTTAGTTTTCAAATTTGAGTTGTTTAAATTTGAATTTGCTCAAATTTGCTTCAAACACTATTTTGGGAATATCTTTTATTTAAAAATAGGTTTTTGAGTAATTATTTTTGCTACTGTTTTCTTATTGTTTTGTTTATACAGTAGCATCTAGTGATTTATTTTTAGTTTATTTTAAATTAGGTTTAGTGCAAAAAAAAGTACTGTTTTGACTTTGGTTTTGTTTTCACTTTAATCCTTTTGACTTTGGTTTCCTACTGTTTAATATGAGTGTGTTTTATCAGTATGTTCAATCTGGGAATTTTTAGGATATTTTAAATAGGTGTTTCAATCAAAAACAGATTCTTTTTACCTCCTTTGTATAATTGCATTGATTAACTCCTCTGTATAATTAAAATACTAAAAGGACAGGAATAATTGAAAATTCATAATTTAAAAATAATTATTCAAAAATCATGTTTCAAATGCCAAAATGCCAAAACACATATATACCCTAACTCTAACAAAGATTCCCTCCGGTTTGTCCGAAGTGGGACTTTCCAGCTATAAGTCCGGAAACTCACTAGAGAGAAAGTGATGACGGTGAAGCCGGTCACATCCCAGAGTGGGATCTTGGGGTATAAAACTTTTTCTTCGCGTGTGGTCCTTGCTTATGATTGCTCCGTAACCATGGACAATCTTCATCATTTAACAGGATGCTTGGGTCAGTCTTCACTGTGAAGGGAGGAATTTCATCAAACTTTTCATAATCTTCTGACATGTCTGTCTTGTCCTCCACTCCCACGATGTTTCTTTTCCCTGAAAGAACTATGTGGCACTTTGGCTCATCGTATGATGTATTCGCTTCCTTATCTTTTCTTTTTCTCGGTGACATATCCTTCACATAGAAAACCGGCGCCACATCATTGGCTAGGACGAATGGTTCATCTGTGTACCCAAGATTGTTGAGATCCATTGTTGTCATTCCGTACTGCGGGTCTACCTTTACCACGCCTCCTGTCAGATTGACCCATTTGCACCGAAACAAAGGGACCTTAAAAGAAGGTCCATTGTCAAGTTCCCATATCTCCTCTATGTAACCATATTATATGTCCTTTTTCCTATTGTTGTTTGTTGCATCAAAGCGGACACCACTGTTTTGGTTGGTGCCCTTTTTATCTTGGGCGATCGTGTAAAATGTATTCCCATTTATCTCGTACCCTTTGAAAGTCAATATAGTCGAAGATGGAGACTTGGCCAACAAGTACAACTCATCTCCAAAAGTGGTGTCATTCCTGAGATGTGTTTGCAAACAACCGCCGAAAGTCGCCATGTGTGTACGTTTAATCCAGGGGTCAGACTGCTCCAGGTTCTTGGAGCGTACAATATCCATGTGTTCTTCGATATACGGAGCCTTTTCCACTCAGTCTCCCCTCATGCCGCGATTCAGGAACACCAATCGGCTTAAGGTCAGGAATAAAGTCAACACAAAACTCAATAACCTCCTCCGTTTCATGGCCCTTGGAGATGCTTCCTTCTGGCCTAGCACGGTTATGAACATATTTCTTTAAGACTCCCATGAACCTCTCAAAGGGGAACATATTGTGTAGAAATACAGGACCCAGAATGGTAATCTCTTCGACTAGGTGAACTAGGACGTGTGTCATAATATTGAAGAAGGATGGTGGGAACACCAACTCGAAACTGACAAGACATTGGACCAAATCATTCTGTAACCTTGGTAGGATTTCTGGATCGATTACCTTCTGAGAAATTGCATTGAGGAATGCACATAGCTTCACAATGGCTAATCGAACATTTTCCGGTAGAAGCCCACTCAATGCAACCGGAAGTAATTGCGTCATAATTACGTGGCAGTCACGAGACTTTAGGTTTTGGAATTTTTTCTCTACCATATTTATTATTCCCTTTATATTCGACGAGAAGCCAGACGGGACCTTCATACTGAGCAGGCATTCAAAAAAGATTTCCTTCTCTTCTTTGGTAAGAGCATAGCTGGCAGGACCTTGATACTGCATTGGATGCATGTCGTCTTTTTCGTGCATACGTTGCTGGTCCTCCCGTGCCTCCGGTGTATCTTTTGTCTTCCCATACACGCCCAAGAAGCCTAGCAGGTTCACACAAAGATTCTTCATCACATGCATCACGTCGATTGCAGAGCGAACCTCTAGGACTTGCCAATAGGGTAGGTCCCAAAATATAGATTTCTTCTTCCACATGGGTGTGTGTCCGTCAGCGTCATTCGGAACAGATTGTCCGCCAGGACCTTTTCCAAAGATTACTTTTAAATCCTTGACCATATCAAGTATATGATCACCAGTACGGTGATCAGGCTTCTTCCGGTGATCTGCCTCATCTTTGAAATGCTTGCCTTTCTTTCTTAAGAGATGCTTGATCGGAAGAAATCGACGATGTCCCAGGTACACATTCTTTTTACATTTATCCAAATATATATACTTTCAGTCTCATCTAAACAGTGTGTGCATGCATTGTATCCCTTGTTTGTCTATCCTGAAAGGTTACTAAGAGCATGCCAATCATTGATGGTTACAAACAGCAACGCTCGTAGGTCAAATTCCTGCTGTTTGTGCTCATCCCACACACGTACACCTTTTATATCCCACAACTGTAAAAGTTCTTCAACTAATGGACTTAGGTACACATCAATGTCGTTGCCGGGTTGCTTAGGGCCTTGGATGAGCACTGGCATCATAATGAACTTCCGCTTCATGCACAACCAAGGAGGAAGGTTATAGATACATAGAGTCACAGGCCAGGTGCTATGATTGCTGCTCTGCTCCCCAAAAGGATTAATGCCATCTGCACTTATACCAAACCATAAGTTCCTTGCGTCAGCTGCAAACTCCGGCGACTTTCTCTCGATTTTTCTCCACTGCGACCCATTAGCGGGTACTCTCAACATCCCATCTTTCTTACGGTCTTCTTTGTGCCATCGCAACAACTTGGCATGCTCTTTGTTTTGGAACAAACGTTTCAACCGTGGTATTATAGGAGCATACCACATCACCTTGGCAGGAACCCTCTTCCTGGGGCGCTCGCCCTCAACATCACTAGGGTCATCGCGGCTGATCTTATAGCGCAATGCACCGCATACCGGGCATGCATTCAAATTCTCGTACGTAGAGGATGCAGTCATTACGGCATGCATGTATTTTCTGCACCTCTAATCCTAGAGGGAAGACAGCCTTCTTTGCTTCGTACGTACTGTCGGGCAATTCGTTGTCCTTTGGAAGCATCTTCTTTAACATTTTCAGCAACTTTTCAAATCCCTTGTCAGATACACCATTCTCTGCCTTCCATTGCAGCAATTCCAGTGTGGTACCCAGCTTTTTCTTGTCATCTTCGCAATTTGGGTACAACATTTTTTTGTGATCCTCTAACATGCGCTGCAACTTCAACTTCTCCTTTTCACTTGCGCAGTTTCTCTTTGCATCAGCAATGGCCCGACCAAGATCATCAGTGGGCTCATCTGATGCCTCATCTTCAGCTTCTTCCCCCATTGTAGTACCATCGTATTCAGGGAACCTAGGATAGTTGTCATCATCCTCTTCTTCTTCATTCTCTTCCATTATAACCCCTCTTTCTCCATGCTTGGTCCAACAGTTATAGCCGTACATGAAACCGGACTGAAGCAGGTGGCTGTGAAGGACTTTTGAGGTAGAGTAATTCCTATCATTCTTACAGACACCACATGGACAACACATAAAACCTTTCCGCTTGTTTGCCTCGGCCGCACGCAGAAAACTATGTACGCCATTAATGAACTGGGGAGAGCGTCGGTCATCGTACATCCATTGCCGGCTCATCTTCATTACACAACATCGAAAAGACCAAATTAATACAAGTTCATCCATAAAGTTCATACACACTTATTCTCATAAAACAACCTACAACTATCTAGCTAAAGCATTTAAATGCAACAACAAATGCGATCAAAATCGCAACTAAGGTAATAATTGATCCAACAGCATAATGATACCAAGCCTCTTTATTAACGGCATATTTTCTAATCTTTCTAATCTTCAAGCGCATTGCATCCATCATGATCTTGTGATCATCGATGACATCGGCAACATACAACTCCAATTTCATCTTCTCTTCTTCAATTCTTTTCGATTTTTCTTTCAAATACTCGTTTTCTTTTTCAACTAAATTTAACTTCTCAACAAGAGGGTCGGTTGCAATTTCAGGTTCACATACCTCCTAGATAAAAATATCTATGTCAACTTGATGGGCATAATTGTAATAAACACGAAATGCAACAAATAGTTATAAAAGATAATATACCACATCCGAATCATAAACCGGACGAGGGCTGACGGGGACGGATATCAAAACCATGGTACTATGTATAACAAACAATCATACAAGTAAGAAAATTATACAAGTAACTATCTAAATCATACAAATAAGATTTTTTTTACAAAAAGGATAAGAACAAGAGGCTCACCAAGGTGGTGCCGGCGACGGGTCGTTGCGGGCGATCGACGGCGGTGAGGATGGGGACGGGAAGGCACTAAGTAAACCACACCTACACATATGCAAACTAAGAAGTTAATTGAGCTCAAAGTGCATATAAATCAAATAAACTCCCACATAATTACTCCCAAACTAAAACCCACAAATCACTATACTTAGAGCATGAAACGAGGTAAACTAGCAATGATATATGAAAGGATGAAATTGCTAACCTTTTAGAACCCTTGAATAGATGGGGTGCCTCCAATCTTGACAAATCTTGGCAACAATGGAGGATGAGCTTGAGCTAGGGGAAGGAAACAGAGAGGAGAGAAATGAGAGCTTGGGTGTAACACCCCATGTAATTAGGCTACAGTGATCACCTTTTGATAGTGCCAACTCATCATGATTAACTATGCTTGATCATCATTGCATCATATCTCATTTCAAATTCCAATTCAAATTGCAATTCAAATTCAAAGTGAAATATGAAAGTTGTTCAAATTGAAAACTAAAATGTTCATTAAATAGCAAATAGTTCATAACTAATTATTTCAGGAAAACCACATCACTAAAAATACCTAAGTGACTCTATCAACCTCAAACAGTAACTAACAGCAGCATTTTAATACCTTTTATTTAAACTAAATTACAAATGAAATCATATTTTACTCAAACCAGTTTTTGGTGGTAGATAATAATGCACTATATTATATGAACTAAGTCACACTATTTATAAAACTCATTTAGTGGCCTAGCAATTACAAAACAGAAAATAAACAGAAATTAGAAAATAGAAAATGAAAACGGTTAGAACTTACTATCGCGTTGGGCTTTCAGTGTACAGAAAGATTAGGCCCGGCCCACCGCGGCCTTTCTTCCACCTCCCGCCGTCTCCCTCGCGTTGTCAACGGCGCCCGTCGACACGTCGCCGATGCCGCACACGTCGCCCATCCGTCGTCTCCTCGGGGTGGATAAGGTCCCCCGCAGCCTCCCGTAACCCTAGCGCCCTCATTTCCCCCCCTCGCTCGTGTCCTTCCTCTCCCACAAACGCCCGCCGCCGTCGCCGCCATGGATCGCCGTAGCCATGGCCTCTGACCACGCCACGCCTCGTCTCCGCGCCGGATAGAACCGCCGTCGTCGACTTCGTCCTCTGCTCCGACCAGCGCGGGCTGAGGAGCGCCGCATTGCCAGATTGGGCTCCGCCTTGTTCCTCGGTTCCGGCGCACTCCGGCGACGATTCCGGCCTCCCCGAGCCTCCCCCGAGCCCGCTGTTGCACACCTACAGGGCCCGGTGAGCCAGCGCGTCTTTCCCCTCTTTCTCCCGCGTATTTTCGCTGCCGTAGCCATCTCTGCCACCGCCGCCTGAAGCTTGGCTCCGCCGCATCGCTCGTCGCCGTTGTCCTCGTCGATGGCAAGCTCCAACGAGCTCACCACCATGCTCCACGCGACTCTAGGACCCCGTATAGCCCAACCCCACGGCCTGCCGTGCCCTGCGGTGACTCAACCGAGCTCGCCCGAAAACACCTCGCCGCCGGTGAGGTCATAGCGCTCGTCTCCGGCCGATTTAGCTCGCGTTAAGGCCGTAGATCGACGCGGCACTTTCATCTCATTCGAATGCCGCTGACCGCACGCGAAACGGTCGCCGGACGGCGATTTCCGGCGAGGTCCGGCGTGATTCCGGCGCCGACGCCGGCGACGCTGACCTGGCCTGAAGTGTGGGGGGCCCTGTGTCGCTGACGGGTGGGTCCCGTTGAACTGTTGACCCAGTCAACGCTGACTGGGCAGGCCGAGTGAGACTGACAAGTGGGTCCCACGCGATTAAACAATCTATCTATCTATCTATCTATCTATCTATTATCTATCTATCTTCTATCTATCTATTCTATCTATCTATCTATCTATCTATCTTCTTCTATTCTATCTATCTATCTTCTATCTATCTATCTATCTATCTATCTATCTATCTATCTATCTATTATCTATCTATTATATACTAAAAGGAAAATACGGATGAAAAATAGAGAATATGCTAGAAAATCCCACAATAATCAGAAATATCTGGCCATTGATTAGATGGACCCACATTGATTAAGTAGTTTTTGATGGCTCGGATTTACTCTACCTCAATCTGTCTCACGCACATCAGGCCCAATCTGGCCCAACACAACTGAATCCACTCAAGCACATTATCCCTAATTAATCTGTCTCGGCCGAGTAAGCAGTTACGTTTTTTCCTTCACAAAAAAATCCTATCATCCAAAAGTAACTACGCATGCCTCTTGATGTAAAAAAAAAGGCTATCTAGACAACAAGAAAAACAGACTATGTACGTGCTCCATCCAAAAGCTGTGTAAGTAGCTACGTTTTTTCCTTTATAAAAATATCCTATCATCCAATAGAAGCTACCTACACCTCCATAGGTACTGTGTGATTTTGCGCTCAAGTTAGGATTGGCGGGCGTCACATACGCAGGCATGCAGCACGTCACATATGCACGCAAGCCTGCACGCCATTAGTAATTATGAACACCCATTGAGTAAGTCGAGAATTGGGGATTGACGAGAATATTGTATCGTCATGCTACTCCCTGGCATAATTTGTGACCAAGCTTCACGTTCATTGAAATTCTTCACGGTCGCATGAAGAACTGCAGTAGCTAGATCAACCAAGGTGGCTACTTAATCAGTAATTAATGCCAGACCGTTGATCGCATGACTAGAATTTTGTTAGCTATTACTCCCTCTGTAAAGAAATATAAGAGCGTTTAGATCACTAAAGTAGTGATCTAAATGCTCTTATATTTGTTTACGGAGGGAGTAGATTTTATATAAAGAAAAGTACCCACTGTTGCCATTACTTAAAACATGTCCTCTCAAGTTGTAAAACATCCAGCTAGCTACCCTTTCAAGATGGACATTCATGATCGTGAGCCATGTCTCGATCTACATCTTTTCCTCTTCCCATAGAACATCACAACCACTCCCCGAACCCACGCCCCCATCTCATCCTCTACCCTCTTCTCTCCAATCTTAGAAGCAGAGCGTTCATAGCCCTCCCGTCCTCTGCCCCTGTGCATCCCACCTCGCCCTCGGTATGATGGTAAGCAACGGCACGTGGGTTCCCATGCTCTCCTGCAGCAACGCCTGACCCACCTCGCACAGGTCTCCTACAAATCAAGTGACATCAGATGGGTTAGGGCCTTCTTCACGAGCCTGTGCCGCCCCAGCCGTAAATTGCTTTCCATCATGCACACGTCCAACAAATTTTCTGTAACCTTTGTATCCTGGTGTTTAGTCTCACGAACTAACCAAGTATTGTTTCTTTACAAAAAAAATTGGAGATTTTCCATGCGAGAGCTCAGGTCGATAACTCTCGCCGAGACATGCATGCTAGATCAGATCTTTTAGGTTCGGCTACTTGTACTGAAGACCTGCAGTAGCAACCAATTGATATGAAGTTGACTAGACTATAAAAATGGAAGAGATCAATTCCGGTAGATCAATTAAATTTGGCTGTATGTGCATCCTGCAACAGCAATCAATCGATATGAAGCAGGCTATATTAACTTGGGAGCACGTACGCATGGATTGAGGTTCCTCTCTCTTTAAAGCATGACTGATATATACTTATATCATGGCTAATACTAACTGGTATCCTAAACTTCATTCGTCCTCCATAAATATTTTCCTCTGTCCATGATCGCTGATGCTCTGTGATAGAATGCCATGACTTAGGTTGCCCTGTTTACACGGTCGTAATTGTGGAACCATGGCCCGCAAAGACTGGCCCCACGGCTGCGTCCAACGTTGACTTCGCCGTGCCGCCGAGATCACGTTCACAATTGTTGCGTGCTGTCAAGCGTGCGTGGTAGAACAGCTCTGAATTTTCCTACTTGCAGACAAAGTTGACCATAGTTGTGTTGCACCTTCAACTGTACCCTCCTCCTTTTGATGTGGATTTTTTTGTTGATTTTGTTGCATGCCAATGGATTACAAGAGGATGAAGCTTCTTATGTACATGCGAAGTTAATATGCCCTTGCTTAGTATCAAGCCATCAAGACTATGCGAGTTGTTAACAGAAGGTATTGTTCATGCTCAATTTTTTTGTCAATAATAAATTACCAATAATTATGCAAAATATTACCCAATATTTCCTCCATGTCATTTTAAGTGTAGCTACTTTGATTTTGCAACAGTTGTTCCTAAAAGTCCATAACAGGCATGTTAAGAAACCTATTATGCGTTTAAGTTGGTTCACATTACTTATATATGCAACATCGGTACCATAAGATACTGCAAAGATATTGACCGGTTTTTCTGCCAAAAAAAAAACTAAAATTGAAATATTATGTTAAACCAACAAACCAGCCTACTTCTTTCACCATCAACATCCTGAATATGCTTCGGATAGTCAATGATTAGACACATAATATCGTGATCACTTTACTATTGTTTTAGTAATTTCACAAAATCAATATATTTAGTAGTTCATATAACGCAGTGAGTATTTGTATCTGCAATGCAAGGAATCATAAAACACATATTTTCCATCTGGATATAAATAATTGATATTTAAGTTGTTTTAGCTCAAATCTCCACAATGTATGTGTAAGTTAAAAATGGGCGAACAACCTACAGAACCACCAAATATATTTTTTCAGTACTAGCCTGCGCATTCACGCGGGCCATTTTGCTAGTCTATCTATCTATTTCTATTATCTACTAAAAGCAAAATACAGAGGAAATTAGAGATATTGGTTAGAAAATCACACGTTAATCAGAAAATACCGGCCCTTCATCCATCAGCTCTTAATAAATAAAGATATTGCAGCCGTTTGATCTGCGTAACTTATATAACATGGTGGGCAAGTGAGAATTTACGTGAATTATAGATGTGCAAACGTAGTTCAAGAAAAATAATATTGGGCAAGAAAAACAAACAAACAACCCCACTAGGTATAGTCCTAAGAAAAAGAAACTGCCAATGTCACGTCCGTGTGTCATGCATGCCGCAGAGGCAGCCCTGCCGCCGTTCGTCTCAAATAAATCATCATCACAGTCGCTCCTCTCCTCTCTGCCCTATCGTGGATCCTCTTCCAATCTCTAATGGCTGTGAGTCCAACAACGACACATGCCCAATCCTAGCTCCAACTGGGATATAAACATGCACGTACATGTTATACGATTACCCCGGCTGCCTATTTGTAATCCATATATTTTCTGACATCCGTATGTTGTACTTTTGGCCGGTGATGAATCAGTCATCAGGCCATGCTAGCTTTGCAAGGGAGAAGGATCCATAATACTCCCTCTGTTTCTAAATAGAAGTCTTTTTAGGGATTTCACTATAGACTACATACAAAGCAAATTGATCTACACTCTAAAATATATCTATGTATATCCGTATGTAGTCCGTAGTAGAATCTCTAAAAAGATATTTTTAAAGTATAGATTCATTCAATTTGCTTTGTATGTAGTCTATAGTGGAATCCCTAAAAGAACTTCTATTTAGGAACAGTTCCTCGAGCTTTGCATATCTGTAACCACGTAGCTGTTTGTACTCTTCTTGGCGTCCGGTAGCCTAGGGGAGGGTTGCTAGCTCCGCTAGGTTTAGACCTTGACGCAACGCATCATTATATCAGATGTGGAACTTATTAGGTATGATGTTGTCCTAGACACACGCATGGTGACTACTGTCCCCGGCGCATGGCTGGTGCCGAATGAGGTTAAAGTATAGATTAGGTGTCAAATAGGTATCATGCATTGTTATACAAAAATAGATACAGGCTCTTCAAGTGGTGCCGCCATTCACCTCAGTGCTCTCGGTTAGTCGATCATCATCCACATACATGCAGATGAAAGTCAGAAGCGGCAAGTTCTAAACCTGCCCTACTCGCAAAAAAGAAAAAAAGTTCCAAACCTGCCCAAGGCTTTGCAAAATCAATCAAACATTTGCCCCATGAACACAACCCATATCTCGCACAGTAGCTCTTGTAGGTACCTTATCTTGCCTGCTGTATTTCTGTATAATATATGATACGATCTCTAGATTTTTATATATTTTCTAAATTGCCTGATTCATCTGATGGGTGAAATGCAACTATGCAAGGTTGCACAACTCCCCTCGAGAATGTGTTCAGGCACGTGCTGCGGCGGACTCGACCCGTGCAGTTAGGTATGAGATCGAATAAAGACTTCCAATGCCGGTGGGTGCATTCACATAGTAAGTACAGGATCGATGGTACACCTCCTCATGCACATATCTAAGAGCTTGCTACTAGCACGTGACATGTATTTGTTTTACATCTTCATTCGATTTTTTTTGCAGGAAGCTTCATTTGATTTAGCACATTTGATTATTGAACCTTAGGCTATTCTGGCAATTTATTTGTTATTTTTTTACTTTTTATAAACTCCAGATATGTATGCAAGCATGAACCTTACAAGGAGACCGGATAGGAATAAAGACATATGCAAAACTACAATGACACATAGAGCTACATACCTACTCTATAGAAGATAGGTTGGTGTTTTTGCAGCTTGATGCCGGACTGTATTAACATATTACTTCAAAAAAGGGAATCAGTATCACTAGATATTTTTGCATAATCTATTTTTAATTTATGATCAAAATAGACAGATATTCATAGATAGAATAAATATCAAAGTTACACCTTAACAATGGAAAATTGTCTAAAATATTATGTGTATTTTTTTGTAAGGAGGCCTTAAAAAGGACTGTTGATGAACATCTTTTTTCTATGAAAGCAGTAAGTTAGAGTATAAAATATGTGCAAAGATAAAATTAAATAATGAGAAAATTTTATGCAATGAGTGTAGAGTTCTTGGAAGCAGGATCGATAAAAAATAAATTCATTTCTCTAATACTTTCAAAATAATGGTTGTGACCATAGCAATCACACCCCATTGGGAGATGCGAGACTCTTACAGTATGAGCAATCACGATTTTGAGTGAAATACAAAGCATTTTCACAAGTACAAAGTGCAATTGACTCTTTGAATTAAGTTTTTAGGTTGGTTTGATTGAATTGTATGGGGTTTATGTGGCACAAAATCGATACAATTAATTTTCTACTAACAAACCTCGCTAATTATTGTGATTATATAAGTATTTCCTAAGAAAACTTACCTACACAACTTGGCTAATCAAAATATGTGTATTGTTCAACAGAACAAGGAGATTGGTATTATTGCATTTGTCAGATTTGCAGTATACTGCAACATGAATTGTTTTTCACACTTTAATTTTATATGCATGGTTGACATCCAGCAATATGATCAAACATTAACGAACTGTGGGTAGTAAATTTTTTGAGAGTTAGTATAACAGAAAAATGGCTGATGATGTAGGTACTAACATGAGCATCAACCCAAGAGTAAAGAAATAAGCTTCAATTATTGAAACATTACTATCGAGGGGTGTGTTGATCATTTTCTTTGTCCAATTGTATATGCAAGCAATAGCCATATAAGATGGTCGTATATGAGAGAAACTAGATTACTCTGTATAGCCATGCAAAAAATGTCAAAAGGGTTTACAGTTGCAGACATACGCTAAAGAGCGTACAACAACTCATATAGCACGGGCTTAGGTTCAGGGTTAGTTTTTGTCATCCTTACTACTTAACACCTGACTGAATAAATAGATGATGAAGAAAAAGGTCAACAATATTAGAATTTTGTTACAAAAAAAATAAATATTCTTCGGCGTGACTATTAGACACATAAGAAAAGTATGTATATGCAAGATAAAGGTCAAAGATGCACCTTTAGAAATGTATTAACACCCATCACAAAAGTAGAAAAATGCATCAGCACCTACAAAATTATTTATTATGCTCAATGGAACAATCAGATATTAAAAATTTGTACATGGGATAAATAAATATTTGACATTTTTGAGGTAGTAAGGATCTTGCCCTCGCATTTGCGAGGGCCATTTTGCTACAATACTAAAAGGAAAATACGGATGAAAAATAGAGAATATGCTAGAAAATCCCACAATAATCAGAAATATCTGGCCATTGATTAGATGGACCCACATTGATTAAGTAGTTTTTGATGGCTCGGATTTACTCTACCTCAATCTGTCTCACGCACATCAGGCCCAATCTGGCCCAACACAACTGAATCCACTCAAGCACATTATCCCTAATTAATCTGTCCCGGCCGAGTAAGCAGTTACGTTTTTTTTCACAAAAAAATCCTATCATCCAAAAGTAACTACGCATGCCTCTTGATGTACAAAAAAAAAGGCTATCTAGACAACAAGAAAAACAGACTATGTACGTGCTCCATCCAAAAGCTGTGTAAGTAGCTACGTTTTTTCCTTTATAAAAATATCCTATCATCCAATAGAAGCTACCTACACCTCCATAGGTACTGTGTGATTTTGCGCTCAAGTTAGGATTGGCGGGCGTCACATACGCAGGCATGCAGCACGTCACATATGCACGCAAGCCTGCACGCCATTAGTAATTATGAACACCCATTGAGTAAGTCGAGGATTGGGGATTGACGAGAATATTGTATCGTCATGCTACTCCCTGGCATAATTTGTGACCAAGCTTCACGTTCATTGAAATTCTTCACGGTCGCATGAAGAACTGCAGTAGCTAGATCAACCAAGGTGGCTACTTAATCAGTAATTAATGCCAGACCGTTGATTGCATGACTAGAATTTTGTTAGCTATTACTCCCTCTGTAAAGAAATATAAGAGCGTTTAGATCACTAAAGTAGTGATCTAAATGCTCTTATATTTGTTTACGGAGGGAGTAGATTTTATATAAAGAAAAGTACCCACTGTTGCCATTACTTAAAACATGTCCTCTCAAGTTGTAAAACATCCAGCTAGCTACCCTTTCAAGATGGACATTCATGATCGTGAGCCATGTCTCGATCTACATCTTTTCCTCTTCCCATAGAACATCACAACCACTCCCCGAACCCACGCCCCCATCTCATCCTCTACCCTCTTCTCTCCAATCTTAGAAGCAGAGCGTTCATAGCCCTCCCGTCCTCTGCCCCTGTGCATCCCACCTCGCCCTCGGTATGATGGTAAGCAACGGCACGTGGGTTCCCATGCTCTCCTGCAGCAACGCCTGACCCACCTCGCACAGGTCTCCTACAAATCAAGTGACATCAGATGGGTTAGGGCCTTCTTCACGAGCCTGTGCTGCCCCAGCCGTAAATTACTTTCCATCATGCACACGTCCAACAAATTTTCTGTAACCTTTTTATCCTGGTGTTTAGTCTCACGAACTAACCAAGTATTGTTTCTTTGCAAAAAAAATTGGAGATTTTCCATGCGAGAGCTCAGGTCGATAACTCTCACCGAGACATGCATGCTAGATCAGATCTTTTAGGTTCGGCTACTTGTACGGAAGTCCTGCAGTAGCAACCAATCGATATGAAGTTGACTAGACTATAAAAATGGAAGAGATCAATTCCAGTAGATCAATTAAATTTGGCTGTATGTGCATCCTGCAACAGCAATCAATCGATATGAAGCAGGCTATATTAACTAGGGAGCACGTACGCATGGATTGAGGTTCCGCTCTCATTAAAGCATGACTGATATATACTTATATCATGGCTAATACTAACTGGTATCCCAAACTTCATTCGTCCTCCATAAATATTTTCCTCTGTCCATGATCGCTGATGCTCTGTGATAGAATGCCATGACTTAAGTTGCCCTGTTTACACGGTCGTAATTGTGGAACCATGGCCCACAAAGACTGGCCGCACGGCTGCGTCCAACGTTGACTTCGCCGTGCCGCCGAGATCACGTTCACAATTGTTGCGTGCTGTCAAGCGTGCGTGGTAGAACAGCTCTGAATTTTCCTACTTGCAGACAAAGTTGACCATAGTTGTGTTGCACCTTCAACTGTACCCTCCTCCTTTTGATGTGGATTTTTTTGTTGATTTTGTTGCATGCCAATGGATTACAAGAGGATGAAGCTTCTTATGTACATGAGAAGTTAATATGCCCTTGATTAGTATCAAGCCATCAAGACTATGCGAGTTGTTAACAGAAGGTATTGTTCATGCTCAATTTTTTTGTCAATAATAAATTACCAATAATTATGCAAAAAATTACCCAATATTTCCTCCATGTCATTTTAAGTGTAGCTACTTTGATTTTGCAACAGTTATTCCTAAAAGTCCATAACAGGAATGTTAAGAAACCTATTATGCGTTTAAGTTGGTTCATATTACTTATATATGCAACATCGGTACCATAAGATACTGCAAAGATATTGACTGGTTTGTCTGCCAAAAAAAAAAAACTAAAATTGAAATATTATGTTAAACCAACAAACCAGCCTACTTCTTTCACCATCAACATCCTGAATATCCTTCGGATAGTCAATGATTAGACACATAATATCGTGATCACTTTACTATTGTTTTAGTAATTTCACAAAATCAATATATTTAGTAGTTCATATAACGCAGTGAGTATTTATATCTACAATGCTAGGACTCATAAAACACATATTTTCCATCTGGATATAAATAATTGATATTTAAGTTGTTTTAGCTCAAATCTCCACAAGGTATGTGTAAGTTAAAAATGGGCGAACAACCTACAGAACCACCAAATATATTTTTTCAGTACTAGCCTGCGCATTCGCGCGGGCCATTTTGCTAGTCTATCTATCTATCTATTATTATTATCTACTAAAAGCAAAATACAGAGGAAATTAGGGATATTGGTTAGAAAATCACACGTTAATCAGAAAATACCGGCCCTTCATCCATCAGATCTTAATAAATAAAGATATTGCAGCCGTTTGATCTGCGTAACTTATATAACATGGTGGGCAAGTGAGGATTTACGTGAAATATAGATGTGCAAACGTACGTTCAAGAAAAATAATATTGGGCAAGAAAAACTAACAAACAACCCCACTAGGTATAGTCCTAAGAAAAAGAAACTGCCAATGTCACGTCCGTGTGTCACGCATGCCGCAGAGGCAGCCCTGCCGCCGTTCGTCTCAAATAAATCATCATCACAGTCGCTCCTCTCCTCTCTGCCCTATCGTGGATCCTCTTCCAATCTCTAATGGCTGTGAGTCCAACAACGACACATGCCCAATCCTAGCTCCAACTGGGATATAAACATGCACGTACATGTTATACGATTACCCCGGCTGCCTATTTGTAATCCATATATTTTCTGACATCCGTATGTTGTACTTTTGGCCGGTGATGAATCAGTCATCAGGCCATGCTAGCTTTGCAAGGGAGAAGGATCCATAATACTCCCTCTGTTTCTAAATAGAAGTCTTTTTAGGGATTTCACTATAGACTACATACAAAGCAAATTGATCTACACTCTAAAATATATCTATGTATATCCGTATGTAGTCCGTAGTAGAATCTCTAAAAAGATTTATATTTAGGGATTCTACTACGGACTACATACGGATGTATATAGATATATTTTAAAGTATAGATTCATTCAATTTGCTTTGTATGTAGTCTATAGTGGAATCCCTAAAAAGACTTCTATTTAGGAACAGTTCCTCAAGCTTTGCATATCTGTAACCACGTAGCTGTTTGTACTCTTCTTGGCGTCCGGTAGCCTAGGGGAGGGTTGCTAGCTCCGCTAGGTTTAGACCTTGACGCAACGCATCATTATATCAGATGTGGAACTTATTAGGTATGATGTTGTCCTAGACACACGCATGGTGACTACTGTCCCCGGCGCATGGCTGGTGCCGAATGAGGTTAAAGTATAGATTAGGTGTCAAATAGGTATCATGCATTGTTATACAAAAATAGATACAGGCTCTTCAAGTGGTGCCGCCATTCACCTCAGTGCTCTCGGTTAGTCGATCATCATCCACATACATGCAGATGAAAGTCAGAAGCGGCAAGTTCTAAACCTGCCCTACTCGCAAAAAAGAAAAAAAGTTCCAAACCTGCCCAAGGCTTTGCAAAATCAATCAAACATTTGCCCCATGAACACAACCCATATCTCGCACAGTAGCTCTTGTAGGTACCTTATCTTGCCTGCTGTATTTCTGTATAATATATGATACGATCTCTAGATTTTTATATATTTTCTAAATTGCCTGATTCATCCGATGGGTGAAATGCAACTATGCAAGGTTGCACAACTCCCCTCGAGAATGTGTTCAGGCACGTGCTGCGGCGGACTCGACCCGTGCAGTTAGGTATGACATCGAATAAAGACTTCCAATGCCGGTGGGTGCATTCACATAGTAAGTACAGGATCAATGGTACACCTCCTCATGCACATATCTAAGAGCTTGCTACTAGCACGTGACATGTATTTGTTTTACATCTTCATTCGATTTTTTTTGCAGGAAGCTTCATTTGATTTAGCACATTTGATTATTGAACCTTAGGCTATTCTGGCAATTTATTTGTTATTTTTTTACTTTTTATAAACTCCAGATATGTATGCAAGCATGAACCTTACAAGGAGACCGGATAGGAATAAAGACATATGCAAAACTACAATGACACATAGAGCTACATACCTACTCTATAGAAGATAGGTTGGTGTTTTTGCAGCTTGATGCCGGACTGTATTAACATATTACTTCAAAAAAGGGAATCAGTATCACTAGATATTTTTGCATAATCTATTTTTAATTTATGATCAAAATAGACAGATATTCATAGATAGAATAAATATCAAAGTTACACCTTAACAATGGAAAATTGTCTAAAATATTATGTGTATTTTTTTGTAAGGAGGCCTTAAAAAGGACTGTTGATGAACATCTTTTTTCTATGAAAGCAGTAAGTTAGAGTATAAAATATGTGCAAAGATAAAATTAAATAATGAGAAAATTTTATGCAATGAGTGTAGAGTTCTTGGAAGCAGGATCGATAAAAAATAAATTCATTTCTCTAATACTTTCAAAATAATGGTTCTGACCATAGCAATCACACCCTATTGGGAGATGCGAGACTCTTACAGTATGAGCAATCACGATTTTGAGTGAAATACAAAGCATTTTCACAAGTACAAAGTGCAATTGACTCTTTGAATTAAGTTTTTAGGTTGGTTTGATTGAATTGTATGGGGTTTATGTGGCACAAAATCGATACAATTAATTTTCTACTAACAAACCTCGCTAATTATTGTGATTATATAAGTATTTCCTAAGAAAACTTACCTACACAACTTGGCTAATCAAAATATGTGTATTGTTCAACAGAACAAGGAGATTCGTATTATTGCATTTGTCAGATTTGCAGTATACTGCAACATGAATTGTTTTTCACACTTTAATTTTATATGCATGGTTGACATCCAGCAATATGATCAAACATTAACGAACTGTGGGTAGTAAATTTTTTGAGAGTTAGTATAAGAGAAAAATGGTTGATGATGTAGGTACTAACATGAGCATCAACCCAAGAGTAAAGAAATAAGCTTCAATTATTGAAACATTACTATCGAGGGGTGTGTTGATCATTTTCTTTGTCCAATTGTATATGCAAGCAATAGCCATATAAGATGGTCGTATATGAGAGAAACTAGATTACTCTGTATAGCCATGCAAAAAATGTCAAAAGGGTTTACAGTTGCAGACATACGCTAAAGAGCGTACAACAACTCATATACCACGGGCTTAGGTTCAGGGTTAGTTTTGTTGTCATCCTTACTACTTAACACCTGACTGAATAAATAGATGATGAACAAAAAGGTCAACAATATTAGAATTTTGTTACAAAAAAAATAAATATTCTTCGGCGTGACTATTAGACACATAAGAAAAGTATATATATGCAAGATAAAGGTCAAAGATGCACCTTTAGAAATGTATTAACACCCATCACAAAAGTAGAAAAATGCATCAGCACCTACAAAATTATTTATTATGCTCAATGGAACAATCAGATATTAAAAATTTGTACATGGGATAAATAAATATTTAACAAATTAGTTTGACAAACTCACATCTAGGCAAAATAGGAGGCATATCCACATCGACCCAAATGTTGATATTATCTTCAATATCTTCATCTTCGGGACGAATATCAAACGTTATTTGCATATTCTCCTCAAATCCATAGGCCTTGCAGAAAGCTTCCCATTTAGCGCAGCCGAAATGTGAGTGATTAAGCGCATTGTAGAGCTTAACCCGAAAAGCATAACCGTGTTTAGTCCTGAGGTGAGCCCTCCTCGGCTCCATATTCTCAAGGTCTTGGAAACCGAGCTTCTGCAAGGCATACGGTCTTGCATGGCACTGGATGTACTAGTCGAATTGAAAAAACAACCCGGAAATTACACGTTGAAGCAAAGAATCACAAGTCATGATTAATTACGATGAAATACTTGTCGATGCATACTGTACAAACATCGAAGGTCCCTTCCAGCTTCATGGTGAAGAACCTACCATTTTGCACGTGAGGCTCCCTGTCGCACAAACCCCGGTCATTGCAGCAGTAGTGGCACTCCGGGATCTTATCATCGTCGGACATTTCCTGTGTTCAAAATTCAAAGATTATAAATCGACGGCAACTAACAGGAACTCAACACACAGATCATTATAATTCATCACGGGTTGACTATCGGTCTGTCGAGTCTTTCCTTGAAAACTCTCATCTCACGTGGTGTATATGGTAGGCACTCCCTCTCTGACATTTTCGACCGTCAGTGATGGTCGCTACTCATCCTTACCCTAGTGCATAACAAAGGTGTAGCACAAGGAGAAGAAGGAGAAACGACCCCCACGACAACAGTCGGCATTCTTTGTGGCACCCCGGCTCAGAGGGACCGGAACGCCCCGTATTCCAGCCCAGAAATGTCTTCTGGAATACGGCACTGCATGGCATAGAACAAATCGGCTTTATTACAAATGATAAGGTTACAAAGGCCTACTATTACACTGGTTACAATGACACCTGCTAAGGTAGCTCAATGCTAGCAGTGGAACAACTCGTAGCAGCGGAACGATGACGACAGAGGTGAACTCCACTCCGCAGGGACTCTGGCTGAGACACGGCCTAGCTCACACGGACGAAAATCCTCCAAAAGCAATCAAGCCCAGCATCACCTGCAAACTGGCATGATAAGCCAGGTGAGTACTTTGAATGTACTCGCAAGCTCACAACAACCAAAAGCATCAAGGCAAAACAACAACATAGCATTAACAAGTTAACTTATTACTAACTACTATGAGGTGGAAGAAGATATTATTCAAAGTAGTATGGTAAGATTAAAATCACTGCTAAACCATTCTCTTGGGTCACGAGGACCATCACACTCTTGGCCATCCGACCAAGCAACATATCATCTCGATCACCTCGTGGTCAAATAAATCCTCGTGATCACCTCATGACCACATCACAATTCGATGATCATCCTCGAGGTCATCCCAATGTCAACATCGGCATCCTGCCAAACTGTTACTGGTCCATAAACAACTATGAATCATAATATAAGTCATTCCGTCATTGTGAGTGTTGATCGAACGGTGTGACCTACAATGAACTATGTCCATGACCGAGGACGCGGCTATCGATAGTTTGTACACTCTGCAGAGGTTAGTACACTATACCCACACTATGGAACTCATGGCCTCGTGCTCCCATTCGGGTGGACCAACGACATTCTGACAAAACCAATCTATTGCATGACACTCTCCCGGCCACTCCCGACAAACTCCCCTTTGGGCTATGTCCTGGGTGGCCCCTGATGTCACTCGTGACTTCTGCCACCTCTGTGGCTGCCACCATCGTGGCCAAACATAAACAATCTCGTCCCAAATGGGGACACCCGGGTACAACACAACTTGGGCACACAAGGTAATGACCGCCTACCGGGCCAGGGCAACGCGAGCACATAACCTTCCCTAGTTGGAGTCACTGGCGAGAGGCATGACAATAGACCGAATTAGGGCCTCCCCATCCAGGCAAGTGTGGCTGCACTGGTGAGCTTGATTCGGTGACACCTGACCAACGAAATGACGGAATTTATCCCCAAGGTAATAGCTCTGCTAGAACTGTTACTCCAATGTTACATATAAACCTGTAATATAAATTATGGCAATATCCATCCAAAATCCAAAGCATAATGTATCCATAACATTAGAATGAACTTCGAGAGCATAGTATTCAATATGACCAAGAATAAAGCGTGACTACTGCTACTGTAATTCCGAAGTAACATGTCATCTTCAAAAATATTAGTCCTAGAGATCCAAGCATTATCATGGCAGTAGCAAGTCCACATAATATCCAATCATAAGGCCATGAATAAATCATTTCTAAATAATGCCATATTAATCAATTTTAATTCAAATTAACCATGGCATTGCATTGCAATCATGCAAATGGAGGGTGTGGCTTGCCTTGCTCCAAAAGAGAGGGGAAGAGCTCCTGGTCTTCACCAACACACCACAAACACTCTGAAAATATTTTTGTAAGCATTTAAGAATATAACATAATGCAAATACTTCTGTCCAGAAATTCTAGACAGAAGATAAAAATACCAGAAAAATAAAGTATCTAAGAAGAAAAAAAAATGCA
The DNA here is from genome assembly GCA_039707655.1 of Elymus sibiricus. Taxonomy (NCBI): domain Eukaryota; kingdom Viridiplantae; phylum Streptophyta; class Magnoliopsida; order Poales; family Poaceae; genus Elymus; species Elymus sibiricus. The sequence goes on along the minus strand of CM077666.1, from coordinate 52,199,373 downwards.
AAAAAGAATCAGTTCATTTGGACTTGTAGTTTAGGAGTTATTCACGGTCAAAGTTTGGTCAAATCTGAATTTAAAATTAGATTAAACCGATTTTCTAGAATTTCCAGAGGGGCTGACGTCGAAAGCGTAAAGTGGGGTTTACGCCTCCACTTAAACGCTTCGGCGGGGCGGGGTGAGGCTGACGGGTGGGGTCACCCCGGCAGATTTAAAGAGAGAGAAGAGGGAACAGAGAGGAGGCAGCTCACCGGCGGCCGCTCGCCGGCGTAGAGACGTTGGCGGAGCTGGGAGAGGGCGGGGATGGAATGGGCACTCGATGGCGCACCCGCCTGTACCCGTGGCTCCTCAAACAGTGGCCGGACGACGTCGTTCCCTTCGTCTCCGGCAGCGATGGGCTTCGGGCGTCGGCGAACTCGGCGATTTCGGCGACGAGTGGCTCGGTGTAGAGGCTGAGGAGGACTAGGAGAGTAAGGGGAGCTCGATGGTGAACTTAGCTGGTGCTGGGGTGGCTCGGGGTGAGCTCGAGTAGAAGATGGCCGAGCGACGGAGCGTTGGCCGGAGAAGAGGCAGAAGAGGGCTATGGCTCGAGCTAGCGGCTCTGGAGGTCGATTTGTTGAGGGGGAGGAGGAGTGGGGAGGCTAGCCGTGGTCGGGAAGGGATTATATAGGCGGGAGGGATATTCCAGACCGGCTGCCGCCACGACCCGATGGGCGAGCTCCGGCGAGAGCTCCGGGCACGCGCGCGTGCTTTGCGGCGATGGGAGATAGGCTGAGCGGCGGGCCAGCGACGCGGGATGGCAGAAAGCATACGCGGGATGGCAGAGCACCCGTGGTCGGCCACTAGCGCACTGTGCGCGCGTGCGCGGTGATGGCAGAGCCGCCGTGGCGCGAGGAGAGGGAAGGTAGGAGGGGGTGAGGGGGTCAGCCGGACAGGTGGACGTCAGAGAGGGAGTGCAGTGCCCCCGGACGCGCGGACGCGGCCGAGCAGAAGCAGCATGCAGCTTGGCGACACCCAGAGCGCACCCGCTGCATGCAGAGCACGCGCGACCGCGTGGCCACAGTGCGGTCAGCGCGTACACGGCCGCGGAGAGGGCGCCTAGGCAAGGCACACCATGTCCACAGCGTTGTCCACCCATCCTATAGTCTCCCTGATAAGATAGATCGATCAGAAGAGCTATGGGTAGATGTGATGCATCCAGGAATTGTTACTGTAGTCAACTAGAGTTAGATGTTGTGGTCAAGTTACTTGACCAATGGACCAGAGGGGATGTCTCCAGGGTTTAAGGTAGGAGGGACTACAGTCCTGTGAATTTTGAGGTGGTTTGGATAAGATTTGAAGATAGATGCAATAGATCAGGAAGATGCACTCACATGGAGTGTGGACTTGAGCTGCATTTTGGTATAGGATGGTGATTTAGGATCCTGAAGATACTGGGAAAATTTCATGCCATTTGGAAACACCTAGATGGTACTTCCTTCACAAAGGTCCTCTCTGCACAGAACCTTGGGACAATTTTGCAGGGCAAATGACTTGGCAAACTGATGTGAAATTTGGCATGCTCACAGGATAAATGGATCATTAGGCCCTGGATTTATTTCAGAATTTTTGAAGCAATATAAAATTTAGTTGCTTCATACACTGAAAATTTGACCAGAACCAAAGATTGGAAGGTGTGCTCACATAGATGGTTGGATAGGGCTGAAATTTGGTGGAGGGGAATCATTTGAGCACATGGATACCCTGGAATAATTTTAGCTCAAAAGGATACACCTAGCTAGTACTTCCTTCACAATGCTTCTGTCTGGACAGAAACTTTGGGAATTTTCTGAGAAAGATTCACTAGGCCAATGGAGCTGAATTTTGCCACGAGGGAATTATTTGGATAGGAAAGAGTGCCCAAAAATTTTGATAGCAATCAGGAAAATATAAATAGCACTTCCTTCATAAAGTGCCAAACTGGACAGAGTGGAAAAGGAGTATTCCTGAATTATATTTGAACTGGGCAAGGAAGGGTTTGGACATATTTGGGGAATATATGATCCCAAGAATTTATGAGAATTATATGAGAATTTTTGGAATGGCAGAAATATAGGTTGCTTCACAACCTAGGTCAAATAGGGTTATTCCTTTAATAAGAAAGGAATATTCCTTTAAGAAAAGAATGTTGGTGGAGGACTAGAATAGAAATGCCATGATCTAGGGAAAGATACAAGGATGAAATACTACTTGAGAGAAGAAGAAATGACGATCTCCCTGATTTCAAGTCCAAAGAACTGCTTCAAAAAGAAAACCAGTGCAAAACCAAAAGAAAGGGCCAAAAATCGGGGTGTTACATTCTTCTTCTCTCATATATGGTGGACACTCTCCCTCACTGATTTTTTGACTGTCATGTATGGAGCCCCGACAGACTTAAAGTCAACCCAAAATGTCATTTAATTCTCTTTCCGGCAAATCCAGGGCACTCGATATTTCCTATATATTCTAGCACAAGTCATGCTAAAATTCACGGAACAATCCGGCATGACCTTCGCTAAAATAGGACATATCGAGCGCCTGAAATTTGCCAGAATGGAAATGAATCAACACTCCGGCAAAACATAGGCCACTCGGATTTTCCCTGCGATACAAAGATGTCCATACACATACAAAGATGTTTAAACTTGAAATTCTATTCGGATCAATTATCATTTAAAAAAAACTTGCTTCACATTGTCATAGCAACTCATCTACTACTACTACTACATCTATAACCCGAACATTTCATTTGGACAAGAAGCATAACTAAATACCCTAGTTCTTCAAGAAAGTAGGTCTCTCTCTCTCTCTCTCTAAATTTGGCAATGTGAGATTGACATAACTAAATACCCTAGTTCTACTCTATTCAACTTCGAGGAGAAAAGAAGGAGGAGGTGGACTTTTAGCTCACCGACTCGGGTGTAGAGGAAGTAAAGGTAGCTCCGACGACAATCACTCCACAGGGAGACGCGACACTACAAAGCCTGCATATTCCACCATATGAAAATTTTAGATCATCAAGTCTCATATAGCATTCTTTGATCACAAAGTGATAATGACATAAAAATAATTAAATTGTCCAATACATTTCTATATTGAAAAAGAAAATTACTAAAAATTTCTATACCTAAATTTTCTTACTAAAAAGTTTTATTACTAAATTTGATACCAAAAAATTTCTGAAATAGCATTCCAATACATTTCTATTACAAATTTTTTTTATATTCAAAAAACATATTCACTAGTTTTCTATTCTATTCAAAAGACCATTCTACGTACCTATCTACATTCTACAGGAAAATTCCACCTATCTATTCTATTCAAAAAACCTCCATTCTACCTATATTTTCTATTTTATTCTATTAAAAATACCTACATTCTATTCATATAACCTATATGTTCTATTTTATTCAAAAAAACATAGATGGGGGAGGGAGGAAGGGAGGAGGGAGGAAAGGGAGGGAGGGAGGGAGGGAGGCAGGAGGAAGGAAGGGAGGGAGGGAGGCAGGAGCGAGGGAGGGAGGAGAGAGGGAGTAGGCCAGGATGGGGGAGGGAGGGAGGAGAGAGGGAGAGAGGAGAGAGGGAGGGAGGAGGACGGCGGGCGATGAGGAGGAGGGAGGAGGGCGGCGAGAAGAGGAGGAGGGAGGAGGGCGTGGACGGCGGGCGGCGAGAGGAGGGAGGAGGGAGGAGGGCGGCGACAGGAGGACGGAGGGAGATACGTCGGGGGCAACGACGGGCGACGGCGGTGGCAGAGAGAGCGAGCGAGAGAGTGTGAGGGGAGAGTGTGGGAGAGGTAGTGGAACGGGATGGGGGTGGAAGAAGAGATAGGGCTAGCTTAGCAGTAGCGGGGGTACGGGCCAGCGCTACTGCTAAGCCTATTAGCTGTAGCTCGGGGCCACATCCCACGCTGCTGCTAAGTGGGCCGGGGAGCTGGGCCCGGACTAGCCACAGTAGCAGCGGGGGTTACAGCACCGCGCTACTGCTAATGGGCTTAGCAGTAGCGCGGTCGAGCCACCCACGCTACTACTGTGGCCAGCCCGTGGGGGCACTACGGAGCCCACTTAGCAGCAGCGCTTGTTGGGGCACCCCGCGCTACTGTTACGTACTACATGTAGCGCTTGTTGTAGCCCAGCGCTACTGCTACTTAACAGTAGCGTGGGGTGCTCACCCCACGCCACTACTAAGCATCTACCTATAGACCTTTTCCTAGTAGTGAATGCAAATAAGAGGGTTGTCAATCCTCTTAGCGGTTAATTGCAAGGATTAAATCTTATCGTGGTAAATAGATAAACTAAAATACTAATTAAAATAAAAGTAAATAAATGGCAGCAAGGTATTTGTAGGTTTTTTATATGATAAAGATAGACCCGGGGGCCATAGTTTTCATTAGAGGCTTCTCTCTTGAGCACATAAACATACGGTGGGTAAACAAATAACTGTTGGGCAATTGATAGAAAAGCAAATAATTATGACGTATTCATGGCAATGATCATGTATATAGGCATCACGTCCGAGACAAGTAGACCGACTCCTGCCCGCATCTACTACTATTACTCCACTCATCGACCGCTATCCAGCATGCATCTAGATTATTAAGTTAATAAAACAGAGTAACGCCTTAAGCAAGATGACATGATGTAGAGAAGCAAATTCAAGCAATATGAATAAACCCCATCTGTTTATCCTTAATGGCAACAATACAAATACGTGTCATGTCCCCTTCTGACACTGGGATTGAGCACCGCAAGATTGAACTCATCACAAAGCACCTCTCCCATTGCAAGATAAATCAATCTAGTAGGCCAAACCAAATCGATAGATCGGAGAGAAATACAAAGCTATAATAATCATGCATAAAAGAGTTCAGAGAAGACTCAAATATTTCTCATGAATAATCTGATCATAAACTCACAATTCATCAGATCCCAACAAACACACCGCAAAAGAAGATTACATCGGATAGAACTCCAAGAACATCAAGGAGAACATCGTATTGAAGATCAAAGAGAGAGAAGAAGCCATGTAGCTACTAGCTATGGACCCGTAGGTCTGTGGTAAACTACTCACACATCATCGGAATGGCAGCAAGGTTGATGTAGAAGCCCTCCGTGATCGATTCCCCCTCCGGCAGAGTACCGGAAAAGGCCTGCAGATGGGATCACGGAAGAACAGAGGCTTGCGGCAGCGGAAAGGTTTTTTCTTCTGGCTCTCTTGGGGTTTCCCAATATTTGTGAATATATAGAAGTGGAATTAGGTCAAACGGAGTCACGTGGGCCCCACAAGGCAACACGGCGCCCCCCCTGGGGCGCGCCCTGTTGCCTTGTGAAGCCTCCGTGAGGCATCTGGCCTCCTCCCGAAGCTTCCAAGGTTTGTTTTGTCCAGAAAAAAATCTCCAAAAAGTTTCGTGGCATTTGGACTTCATTTGGTACTGTTTCTCTAAAAAGCCAAAAACAAGCAGAAAACTACAACTGGCACTGGGCACTAGGTTAATAGGTCAGTCCCAAAAAATGATATATAATTGCATACAATTGCATATAAAAACATCCAAGATTGATACTATAATAGCATGGAACAATCAAAAATTATAGATATGTTGGAGACGTATCAAGCATCCCCGAGCTTAATTCCTGCTCGTCCTCGAGTAGGTAAATGATTAAAACATAACTTTTGATGTGTAATGCTACCTATCATGTTTCATCATGTAATCTTTCTCTTATGGTATGAATAATAAGATCCAAATGATTCAAAGCAATAGTCTATAGTTTGATATAAAGACATCAATACTCAGGCATACTAGCAAACAATCATGTCTTTCAAAATAAAAACGCTAAAGAACGTTATCCCTACAAAATCATATAATCCTGTCATGCTCCATCTTCTTCACACAAAGTATTTATCATGCACTACCCCGATGACAAGCCAAGCAATTGGTTCATACTTTTTAATGCGATTCAGCTTTTTCAACTCCCACTCAATACATGAGCGCAAGCCATGGATATAGCACTATGGGAGGAATAGAGTATGGTGGTAGAGATAAATAAGAGGAGTCAAAAATGGAGAAAGTCTCGCATCGACGAGGCTAATCAACGGGCTATGGAGATGCCCATCAATTGATGTCAATGCAAGGAGTAGGGATTGCCATGCAACGGATGCACTAGGAGCTATAAGTGTATGATAGCTCAACATGAAAACTAAGCGGGTGTGCACCCAACTTGCTTGCTCATGAAGACCTCAGGCATTTCGAGGAAGCCCGTCATCGGAATATACAAGCCAAGTTCTATACTGAAAAATTCCCCCTAGTATATGAAAGTGACAAAATAGGAGACTCTCTATATGAAAAACATGGTGCTACTCTAAAGCACAAGTGTGGAAAAGGATAGTAACATTGAACCTTCTCTCTTTTTCTCTCATTTTTTTTCATGGCTCTTTTTCGCCTCATTTTTTTTAGAACGATCTCGTGGACCTCATCCCCACTTTTTCGAGCACTCATCACTCTCCATCATTCTTTCCTCACTGGGACAATGCTCTAATAATGATGATCATCACACCTCTATTTACTTACAACTCAACATTACAACTCGATACTAGAACAAAAATATGACTCTATATGAATGCCTCTGGCGGTGTACCAGGGTGTACTAAGTGTGCATGCTTTCGAAAGTTTATTAGCCCTCGAAGCAAAGTACTACTACGCATGCCCCGAGAGGGATAGATTGGTAGGATAAGGTCCACCGCTCGTCCCCGACCGCCACTCATAAGGTAGACAATCAATAATAAATCATGGTCCAACTTCTTAGCATAACGACAGATCATACGTGCATGCTTCGGGAATCACAAACCTTAACACAATTATTCTTACTGAACCACAATTATCTACTAATACCTTCCCCATATTACCATCTTAATATCGCAAAACTATTGCAAGGAATCAAATTTCTCATATTCAATTATCTACATGAAAGTTTTTATTATATCCCTCTTGAATACCTATCATATCAGGACCAAATTCATAACCCGTGCATATTACCATTGCTATCATAAGACTCTCAAAAAGATATAAGTGAAGCATGAGAGTGCAACTATTTCTTTAAAATATAACCACCGCCGTGCTCTAACAGATATAAGTGAAGCACTCAAGCAACTGCCTAGCTCAAAAGATATAAGTGAAGCACATAGAGTATTCTAACAAATCAAGAATAATGTGTGTACATATCAAAAAGGTGTGTTCAGCAAAGATGATTGTGACAAACTAAAAAGCAAACAAAAGCAAACAAACTATTTCACAAGACGCTCCAAGTAAAACACATATCATGTGATGAATAAAAATATAGCTCCAAGTGAGTTACCAATAGATTGTAGACGAAAGAGGGGATGCCTTCCGGGGCATACCCAAGCTTATACGCTTGAGTCTTCCATGAATATTACCTTGGGGTGCCTTGGGCATCCCCAAGCTTAGGCTCTTGCCGCTCCTTATTCCTTTATCCATCGTAGTCTCACCCAAAACTTGAAAACTTCAGCACACAAAACTCAACAGAAACCTCGTGAGATCCGTTAGTATAACAAATAAATATTTAACTTTATGTACTATTGTAAATTGATTCATATTTAATATTGTCATAATTATACTGTACTCCAAGTTCTCCATGACTCATACCCCCCGATACGATCCATAGATTCATCAAAATAAGCAAACTATGCAACAAAAACAGAATATGTCTAAAACAGAACAGTCTGTAAATATCTATTTAGAAGCTATACTTCTGTAACTCCAAAAATTCTGAAAAATTACGAAAACATAAACAATTCATATACCAATACTGTGTAAAAATTTCAGATTTTTTGGACACAACAGTACAGAATTAAAAATCCAGCACTGGGCGCAAAACTTTCTGTTTTCCAAACAGCATCAATTATACTAACATCAACATCATCCCAAAGGCATTACTTGGCACAAACACTAATTAAAACGTAAAAATACAATCATAACAGAAGCTATAATTTTGCAAACACTCAAAAACAGAAGGTAAAAGCAAAAAAATATTTTATTCATTGGGTTGCCTCCCAACAAGCGCTATTGTTTTATGCCCCTAGCTAGGCATAATGCATAGTCTCAAGTGTTATCATCCTTCAAATTAATTCCATAAGTGGCCCTCATAATAGATTCATAAGGTGCTTTAATTCTCTTTCTAGGGAAGTGTTCCATCCCTTTCATTAATGTAAATTGAAATCTTATATTACCTTCTTTCATATAAATAATAGCACCAATAGTTCGAAGAAAAGGCCTACCAAGTATTATGGGGCAAGAAGGGTTGCATTCATTGTCAAGAACAATAAAGTCCATGGGCACATAATTTATATTTGCAAGAATAAGAACATCATTTATTCTACCCAATGGCTTTTTAATAGTGGAATCCGCAAGATGCAAATTAAGGGAACAAGGATCCATGTCGGTGAGACCTAGCACATCACACAAAGACTTTGGTATAGTGGAAACGCTAGCACCAAGATCACAACGAGCATTACATTCATAATCTTTAATTTTTAATTTAATAGTTGGTTCCCATTCATCTTGTATTTTTCTAGGAATTGATACTTCAAACTCAAGCTTTTCTTCATGTGCTTTCATCATGGCTTCTACGATATGTTTAGTGAAAGCCTTATTGTGTTCATATGCATTTGGTGAGTTAATCATGGATTGCAACAAGGAAATACACTCAATTAAAGAACAACTATCATAATTAAAGTCCTTGTAATCCAAAGTAGTGGGCGCATTACTATTTAAAGTTTTCACCTCTCCAATCCCACTTTTTTCATTTTTATGATCAAGATTATCACCCTCCAAGCAAATGGGACTCCTTCTATCTAAAGTTCACTCTTCTCCAGTCCCTTTTTCATCAAGTTTTATGTTACTAAATAATGATTCAATAGGAGTGACACCAATCATTTTAATATCTTCATCATTACTACGATAGAAACCGGGTGGAATCGCTTTTTCTATAAATTCTCGCTTAGCTCTCAACCTAGCGGTCATTTCTTTACATTCATTAATGGAGACATAGATAGCTTTAATAGACTCATTTATATCATGCTTGGATGCCAAAAATTTATTTTGAGATTTTCCACATCATGAGCAATTCTATCCATGTTCCTAGCCAATTCATCAACTCTATTCAATTTTTCTTCTATCATAGTATTAAAATTCTTTTGCGAACTAATAAATTCTTTAATATTACTTTCAAGATCAAAGGGCATCGTATTATTATTATTATAAGAATTACCATAAAGATTGCCATAATTATTAGAGGAATTTCCAGGAAACGGTCTAGAGTTGAAATTACCCCTATCAACCAATTTCAATAGAGCATCCATCTTATCACTCAAAGTATTAATTTCTTCAACAGAATTTACCTTCTTACCAGTTGGAGTTCGTTCAGTATGCCATTGAGAATAATTTGCCATAATATTATCAAGAAGTTTTGTAGCTTCTCCCAATGTAATTTCCATAAAAGTACCACCTGCGGCAGAATCTAGCAAATTTCTAGAGACAAAGTTTAGTCCTGCATAAATTTTTTGTATGATCATCCATAAATTCAAACCATGAGTTGGGCAATTTCTTATCATTAATTTCATTCTCTCCCAAGATTGTGCAACATGTTCATGCTCAAGTTGCTTAAAATTCATAATTTGATTTCTTAAAGAAATAATCTTAGCGGGAGGAAAATACTTGGTAATAAAAGCATCCTTACACTTATCCCAAGAATCAATACTATTTCTAGGCAAGGATGAAAACCAAGTTTTAGCACGGTCTCGTAGTGAGAATGGAAATAATTTTAATTTGACAATATCATTATCCACATCTTTCTTCTTTTGCATATCACAAAGTTCAATGAAAGTATTTAGATGGGACGCAACATCTTCATTAGGGCTACCAGAAAATTGTTCTTTCATAACAAGATTAAGCAAGGCAACATTAATGTCACATGACTCCGCACTAGTGGCGGGAGTAGCAGTAGGAGTACTAATAAAATCAATATTATTAGTACTGGAAAAGTCACACAATTTTGTATTTTCTTGGGACATCGCGACAAAGCAAGCAAACTAGTAAACAAGCAAAAAAAATTTGTGTTTTTAAAAAAATATTAGAAGTGGGGAAGATGAAAACTAGAGGCAAATGCAAATGAAAGGTAAATAAAGTAAATGCAAGGGAATGATAAGTCGTGCAATGGTACTTGGTAATTTTGATGATGCCTCCCCGGTAACGGTGCCAGAAATTCTTTCTGCTACTTGTAGTCTGCGTTGGTATCTCCCCGAAGAGAAGAGGATGATGCAGTACAGTAGATATAAGTATTTCCCTCAGTTAAGAACCAAGGTTATCAATCCAGTAGGAGAACCAAGCAAAATTCCGTTAAGTGCACCTGCACACACAAGAGCAAACACTTGCACCCAACGCAAATAAGAGGGTTGTCAATCCTCTTAGCAGTTAATTGCAAGGATTAAATCTTATCGAGGTAAATAGATAAAATAAAATACTAATTAAAACAAAAGTAAATAAATTTTAGCAAGGTATTTTTAGGTTTTTTATATGATAAAGATGGACCCGGGGGGCATAGTTTTCTCTAGAGGCTTCTCTCTTGAGCACATAAACATACGGTGGGTAAACAAATTACTGTTGGGCAATTGATAGAAAAACAAATAAGACGGATTCATGGCAATGATCATGTATATATTCATCATGTCCGAGACAAGTAGACCGATTCCTGCCTGCATCTACTACTATTACTCCACTCATCGACCGCTATCCAGCATGCATCTAGAGTATTAAGTTAATAAAAACAGAGTAACGCCTTAAGCAAGATGACATGATGTAGACAAGCAAATTCAAGCAATATGAATAAAACCCCTCTTTTTATCCTTAATGGCAACAATACAAATACGTGTCATGTCCCCTTCTGTCACTGGGATTGAGCACCACAAGATTGAGCCCATCACAAAGCACCTCTCCCATTGCAAGATAAATCAATCTAGTAGGCCAAACCAAATCGATAGATCGAAGAGAAAGACAAAGCTATAACAATCATGCATAAAAGAGTTCAGAGAAGACTCAAATATTTCTCATGAATAATCTGATCATAAACTCACAATTCATCGGATCCCAACAAACACACCGCAAAAGAAGATTACATCGGATAGAACTCCAAGAACATCAAGGAGAACATTGTATTGAAGATCAAAGAGAGAGAAGAAGCCATCTAGCTACAAGCTATGGACCCGTAGGTGTGTGGTAAACTACTCGCACATCATCGGAAGGGCAGCAAGGTTGATGTAGAAGCCCTCCGTGATCGATTCCCCCTCCGGCAGAGTACCGGAAAAGGCCTCCAGATGGGATCGCGGAATAACAGAGGCTTGTGGCGGCAGAAAGGTTTTTTCTTCTGGCTCTCTAGGGGTTTCCCAATATTTGTGAATTTATAGAAGTGGAATTAGGTCAAACGGAGTCACGTGGCCCCCACAAGGCAACACGCCCCCCCCCCCTGGGGCGTGCCCTGTTGCCTTGTGAAGCCTCCGGGAGGCTTCTGGTCACCTCCCGAAGCTTCCAAGGTTTCTTTTGTCTAGAAAAAAAATCTCCAAAAAGTTTCGTGGCATTTGGACTTCATTTGGTACTGTTTCTCTGAAAAGCCAAAAACAAGTAGAAAACAGCAACTAGCACTGGGCACTAGGCTAATAGGTTAGTCTCAAAAAATGATATATAATTGCTTACAATTGCATATAAAAACATCCATGATTGATACTATAATAGCATGGAACAATCAAAAATTATAGATATGTTGGAGACATATCACCGGTCACCTTATCAACCGAGGCATCGCTAATCTCGAGCAGCTTCTCCAAGCCGGCGAGCAGCTCCTGCTGATTAATTAGGTCAGCGAGAATGTCGTCGTCGCTGGCTAAGGACTTCAGCCCCGCCAGCTCGTCGAGTTCACCGACGCGGAGAGTGCGCTTGTGAGAGCTCGTTCAAGGGCCCCGCGGCGCGGCTGGACATCTCTGCTGCGGCTGCCTCATTGCGGCGGGACCTCTCTAGTGCTTTCGCGGCCTTGGTCTTTGCTCCCTGGTTATATGTCGACCTAGAACTCCTCCTACCGGCCATGGCAGACGCAAGAAACGACTTAAGAGGAAAGACCTTTTTTTTTGGTGATGAGGAGAGGAATGTGCAGTAATTTTCGAGTGAGTACTAGTTTTTATAGCCTAGTGCTAAGTGGGAACACGTTTAGGTTTTATCGGTGTGAACAGATTTGCAATTACTCATTGCGTGGTAATTTGATCGGTGTGAACACGTTTAGATTTGATCGGTGTGTCAGCGTGTCCGATGAATGTGCCATCTCGCCTTCCACGCGTGCCAGATGGTTGACCGGAACTGCTATACGCAGGTGGTTGCTCGCCGTTTAGGCGGCCGTGGCACGCTATGCTCGCGTCCCTTCGCGTGCTCTGCTCGACTTTGAGGCGGCCGCAGCACGCTCTGCTCGCGTCCCTCCGCACGCACTCTTTCAGCGATTGGGACCAGCGCACGATCACGTTTTGGGCATCATATGCATGCGGTTGCATCCGCGCGCATCGCCACGATGCAGTTAATACGTGCGGCACGATGCAGTTACACGCTGCAACAACTGCCATCCGCGCGCGCCGGTACTCCAGGCCGTTCGGCCTCCCCATTTATTCCCACGGCCATTATAACCTTAGTCTCTTCAACCTTTCTATCGCGCCCCACAACACAACAAGCACACCCACGACGACACATAGAGAGAGGATATCCAGCGGCGCTCCAATGGAGTTTGGCGTGCATCGTGTGGACACCCACGTGAGGGGGAAGGAACTCACGGTGGTGTACACCATCGACCCGGCCGTGGTGGAGGACTCCATCAACACCATGGAGCAGTTGCTTGCTAAGGACGACAAGTACAAAGTGGTCGGCTTCGACCTACGGTACACCGCCGGTTGTCCCGGGGTTGATCAGGCGGTTGTCGTCGCCCAGTTGTGCTTGGGCCATCACGTCCTCGTCTACCACTACTGGCTGGCCACAAGTGCTTGCGAGCGTTTTGCCAAGTTTGTCAAGAGCTCCGATTACAAGTTCGTTACGGTGGACACCCTCAACGATGTAAAAGCACTCCAGATTTCGGGCTTGGCCTGCTCGAAGCTTGTCGACATCCGTGGCCACTACAGGGTCTGGGGTAGCACGAAGAAGGACTCCCTGGTTGAACTCGTCGCGGCCATCATCGACCGCTACTACGAAAACATGTAGGAAGGTTTCAAGAGAAATCCTGGATCCTGGCACGGTGCCTGGGTGCGGAGACTGGATGAATCTCACCTCAAGTTTGTAGCCAACAACGTGTACACATGCTACGAGATGCACAGGCGGATCGTCGACATGAGGGAGTGCCTCCTTCCTGTAGATCACGAGGGATCGAGCCACCAGCAGAGCAGCAGCGGCAAGCATCACAAGAAGAAGTAGATGATGATTAGATATGATCGTTTATCCTAGTTTATTTTGCATGTAATTATTTACTTTGGTGTGTGCATATGTTATGTGTATAGTCAGTTATGTAATTGAATGCTTAATTTGGTTATGCAATCATGTCCTTATAAGTATATATGTTGTTGTTCTGTAGATAGAGAGCGTAGATGTTGTGTAGACTGAGCAAATCACATCGCACACGGATTAAACTACGGAACCCGTCGGTGATGATTTCATCAATCGCTGACAATTGCTTACCAGCAAGCGTTTGCCCACAACACACACGTGTTATTAGCAGGAATCGTCTGTGTTATCGGTCTTCCCACACATTTCTGCTTACTGACCTGTTTGCCGCGTATCACACACATCTTGTTAAGTTGAACCGTTTCTATTGTGTTGGGTAATCGCGAACAGTTCATCCGAGTGAACCGCATGCCGTATATCGCACACACCTTGATCTGCCTCACCGTTTCTGTTGTGTTGGGTAATCACAAACAGTTCATCCGAGTGAACAGTATTCCGTGTATCGCACACACCTCGAACTAGCTGCCCGTTTCTATTGTGTTGGGTAATCACAAACAGTTCATCCGAGTGAACTGTATGCCGTGTATCGCACACACCTCGAACTGGCTGCCCGTTTCTGTTGTTCAGGCTCATCGCAAACAGTTCGTATGGATCAACTGTATGCCACGTATCACACATGCGTCTCTAATCTGAATCATTTTTGATGTCTCCACCATCGCACACAGTTCGTCTTATTGGCGACGGTTTTATTACGGCACCGTTTGCGATGCATGCATCACACACAGTTTTGTCGCAGGGTCTCTAATTCATGTGTCGCGTTAGCGGTCGCCTGCATTAGTGGGTGTTTGCACCCGCCACCACACTTCCAGACATATATGAGGGCCCAACGCAAGATTATGTGGCATAGCTACCCCACGAAGGCCCCCGACCACATCCGTAGACATGCGAAGAACAATCCGTAACGGGGGATTTTTGCACATACTTGTACATGTCAAAAAATTATGAAAAAATACCAAACATCCTATATCACATGTGTCTGCACCGTGTGAAAAACTCATGATTTTATCACCCTTCGGGTGTTCAGGAATATTCACGCAGCACCAAAAGCGCAGGACGTCACTCCGGTGTCATCGCCGTCCGTGAGGGGGGGGCACACTACGGAGACGCGTATTGACTCTTCAGACATGCCACCGCACGTTAAGACATGTGTTACGACCCGTCGCGAAGCTCTGGTGGCATTGCTACCCCCCAATCCCCCCGGCAAGCCTAACCCTGGACCAGTTGACCCGTATATTTACGCCTTTGACTTTCGCCGGACGTGCTTTGACCAATGGACTTCTCCACCTGGTTGTGATAGGTTAGCTCATTGGAACACTTCGGAACAAGGACTGGGCCCAACCCACCACAGGAAACCCTGCGTGTCGGCCTAACGTGGCCATTTCCCCCCTCCAAGTGCCGGCGGCAGCGCCGTCCGTGAAGGGGGTCACACTCCGGAGCCGCATGCCGGGTGTTTGCACCTGCCATCGCATTTCCAGACATGTATGAGAGCCCAGCGCAAGATTCTGTGGCATAGCTACCCCACGAAGGCCCCCGACCACAGTCGTAGACATGCGAAGAACAATCCGTAGCGGGGGATTTTTACACATACTCGTACATGTCAAAAAATTATGAAAAAATACCACACATCCTATATCACATGTGTCTGCACCGTGTGAAAAACTCATGATTTTATCACCCTCCGGGTGTTCAGGAATATTCACGCAGCACCAAAACCGCAGGACGTCTCTCCGGTGTCATCGCCATCCGTGAGGGAGGCCACACTACGGAGACGCGTATTGACTCTTCAGACATGCCACCGCACGTTAAGACATATGTTACGACCTGTCGCGATGCTCTGGTGGCATTGCTACCCCCCCCAATCCCCTCGGCAGGCCTAACCCTGGACCAGTTGACCCGTAGATCTACGCCTTTGACTTTCGCCGGACATCCTTTCACCAATGGAATTCTCCACCAGGTTGTGATAGGTCAGCCCATGGGAACACTCTGGAACAAGGACTGGGCCCAACCCACCACAGGATCCCCTCCGCGTCGGCCCGACGCGGGCATTTCCCCCCTCCAAGTGCCGGCGGTAGCGCCGTCCGTGAAGGGGGTCACACTCCGGAGCCACGTGTCGGGTGTTTGCACCTGCCACCGCACTCGTACAAACAATCTAATGGATGTACATATAAAATTTGTCTCGTTTGGCCAAGGAATGAAAAATATACAAAATAGTCAAAACAAAAGGGTGTTTTCTGTAAATCTGAAGCAAACATGATTTAAGTTTGTTCAAATTTGAAAACATAGTATAGCAACAGAATCTCTACAAGATTCTGATAACAAACCATATTAAATTTGTCAAATTGATGCAAGTATTAATTATTTGTGATTTTAACAAAGTATAAGCACCTATATGCAAAAGTACATGAGGTCATAGTTATAACGTACTCAAAAAACAAAAACAAACTAGATATTCATAATCTATGAAAAATTCTAAATTGATATATAATTTGTATATGTTTAAGTTTAGATAAGTCAGATTTTAACCTAAAAATGAAAATAAATTAAAATAAAAAAAATCTAAAATCTATTCACTAGTACTGCCACGTGGCAGTTCCTGGTGGTTCCTGTCGGCATAGGTCGGCATAGCTCTCCCACATGGCAGCTCCAGTTATGCCGATGGCCTCCGTCAGTGCCGTCGGCATAGCTCTCCCACATGGCAGCTCCTGTTATGCCGACGGCCTCCGTCAGTGCCGTCGGCATACCTCCGACGGCGTCAGCTGGCCGTCGCAGGTGGGGTTGCCTGGGCCGCTTATATGCCGACGGCTGCCATCGGCACATGACTGTATATGTCGACGGCCTTTGTATGCCTACGGTTGCCGTCGGCATATATCTGGCTGTGCCGACGGCTTTTCTATGTCGACTGCTTTCCGCAAGCCGTCGGCATACGTCTGTCTATGCCGACGGCCCTGACAAAATGCCGTCGGCATAGAAAGTGTCGTCGGCAACTGACCTTATTCTGGTAGTGAACGACGGCAGTGTCGGGCCAATGTTCTTCACACGCCAGGTTGATGCCAAGTAGTCCGCTTCCTGTTTAGATCATCCATAAGGCTCTCTGATCAATCTTTCTTTCGCTTGGGCAAAATAACAAACAGGTGGGGTGCACATGCAAGGGACCTCACCTTGGGCTCGAGCTCATGCAACGAGTTGACGTACGAACACGTCGTCGGCGTCCTCCAACCCATCGAACTGCCCCACCACCGCGTCCAGGAACAGAGGTTACGACTCCGGCGCCGCCATGAACG
This sequence comes from Elymus sibiricus, assembly GCA_039707655.1. NCBI lineage: Eukaryota > Viridiplantae > Streptophyta > Magnoliopsida > Poales > Poaceae > Elymus > Elymus sibiricus. Next base: position 52,182,492 of record CM077666.1, on the reverse strand, counting down.
ACGGCACGTCCTCCGGCCCCAGCTCGACGCTCGGCAACCCACGTAGCGTGCTCCCGTCCACGACCGGCAGGCCGACGCACCCCGCGTAGACCTCCCCGTAGACGACGTCCACCGCGCAGGGCTGCAAGAAGAAAGCGGCCGTAGGCACGCCGGCGGCGCGCGCCACGCGGCCCGCCCAGGGTAGGTGCGGCCGTGCGGGTCGTAGACGAGCACGCTGACGGGCCTCCTCGCCGCGGCCTCGGAGCGGAAGAGCGCCTCAAGGGTCTCAGACCCCGCGGCGGCCAGCCGGTGGCCGTACTCCCTGAAGTCCAGGCACGCTTCCATGCCACCATCGTCGAAGCCGTCGGAGATGGCGGCGTCGCGGAAGGGGAGCATAGGGGGCGGGACGGTGGCGATGAGGTGGCGCGTGGTGACGAGGGTGGGGCGGAGGCCGTGGTAGGCCAGGCGGCGGCCGAGCTGCAGCATGGTGTTGAGGTGGCCCTGCGCCCCCGGGAAGGCGAGAAGGTGGGGAATTCGTGGTCTCCATTTCCGACAAGAGTGTTGCGCGGTCGCCGTCTGCTTAGTAACAGGTAGCATACAATTACGTGGGAAGCACAAAAGTTATACTATATTTTTTTATTTCCCTTAAAAAGAAATTTTATCATATAATCAGACGATTACTTGTGAAGCTTCTGAGAAGTGAACAGAATCCTGGAACAGGTTGGGTTGGGCGGCATCAATATGATAAAAATAGGAGAACAGGGTGTCACCCTTGGCTAGGATAGCAAATCTTGATTTACCCTAGTGGTTAAGGAAGCTTTTCTGATGGTATGCCTTTAGGAATCTCTGGTACTTTCAACTTTATGATTGTATTCCAGGAAATAGGAGAATAGGGTGTCACCCTGTTGGCTAGGATAGCAGGGAGCTATCTAGCCCACCCGGGTTCGAGTCACGGAGTCACCCATGGTGCTTAGAATTTCTTCTATAAAAATATGCCTTCAATGGCTAGTCCTAGATGGTCTCGTTTTTTTTTTTTGAAAATGATATGAATAGTGAATGTACTATATACAAAGCAAAAGGAGTCTTTGTTCCGCTACCAATTCCACCACATTACATTGCATGAATTTGCATCGCCTAAAAAGAACCCACCACGTCTCCTCCACCTCCCAAAACCCCTATCCTGCCAAATAATCTTACCAACCCTAGCCACCGCCACCACATCTTTCGTACACGCGGTCGCCTCGGTCCCTCTTCTCTTCTCTGTCTGGCGGCCTCGTCGGCGGCAGGAGGAGTGGGAAACCGTTTGGCTCTTTTTTCCCCTATAGCTTTTTGTTTCCCTGACGACATCGACGAGGTGGTGGTGACGATGGTGTGTTAGAATAAGGTCTCTTCGGTGTCTTCTTACCTTGTCGACAAAGAGCTTGCAAGAGTTTGCGTCCGTAAACCTGTTGATTCCCTTTAGATCTTGACAGTTGGTGTATCTTTCAAGGAGAGCTTTTGGCTGTTAGTTGGTTTGGCCACTTCGACATCTTTCGCGTTGTTCCGTGGCTTGGTACAGTTTCTCCAACCCTCTAATCTAGTGGTGATGGATTGCAAGTTTGTACTGTGCGGGATGATGCTTCAACGATTTTTAGATCTTGTCTCAAGCAGTGAGTTGCTATTTGCCGTCTTCAAAGCCTGGTATGGCGAGGGCGTTTGTAGGTGTCTCTTTCCTTTACCATTTATTTCCTTTACCATTGGTACAATGCAATTTTCAATCTTCGACATGCAGCATACAATCAGAAGAAAAAGACTAGTATGATTTCCAGTGCGTTTAGATGGCGCACAGGAATATAGATCTTTGTCGGAAGAAGAACGCAAGCTAAAGGCTTTTTTGAAGGGCAAGTGCCTGGCACTCGCTTCCCTGGAGAGGGTGCGTCTACGACAGCGTGCCAGAGTGAGAGACCTTCAGGAGGGGGATGCTAATTCCAAGTACTTCCACATGAAAGCTAATGGACGGCGTCGAAAGCATCAAATTCCTTTCTTCAAGGATGGCGATCGCATGGTCTCGGCCATGGAGGACAAACTGAATCTAGCACGGAGTTTTTACTGTGGTCTTATGGGCACGCCGGCGCCTACTACATCTTCCTTGAGGCTAGATGATCTGAATCTGCGCAGTTTATCCCCGGAGCTGGCTTCGGGTCTAGAAGTGGAGTTCACTGACACCGAGGTCAAGCAGGTGATTATGGAGATGCCTTCTGACCGGGCTCCTGGGCCTGACGGTTTCTCCGGCCTGTTCTATAAGGCTTGCTGGGAGGTTATTAGGGAAGATTTGATGGCTGTCATGCATGATCTGCACAAGGGCAGATTCTTCTCCTTTGGCCGGTTAAACTCATCGATCATTTCTTTGCTGCCTAAGAAAGACAGATCCTTGGAAGTGGCAGATTTCCGACCGATAAACCTAATTCATGGTGCTGCTAAAATTTTTGCCAAGGTTCTGGCTGTTCGCCTTGCTCCGTTGCTACCTGGGCTGATCTCGCAAGTTCAGAGTGCTTTTGTCAGCAGGAGAAGTATCCACGAGAACTTCAAATTTGTGCGCAATACCGCACGGCTGCTGCATCGTAGGAAAGTCCCGGCTGTGCTTATGAAGATTGACATCTCCAAAGCCTTTGATACTTTGTCCTGGGAATTCATTCTCAAATTGTTGATTCGGAGAGGTTTTGGACGAAGATGGTGCTCTTGGATCTGTGGCCTCATGTGCACTGCCTCATCCTCGGTGCTGGTCAATGGTGAGACTTGTGATCCCTTTGCGTTGGCTAGTGGTGTAAGACAAGGCGATCCACTATCACCGGCGCTCTTCATCCTGGCTATGGACACGCTTCAGGCTATGCTTCATTGGGCTACCAGGAACAATCTACTCTCGGACATGGGGCTTGGGAGCAACGTGCCAAGGGCTTCTTTCTTCGCGGACGACGCGATCCTTTTCTTCAGACCTAACCCGAGCGATATGCAGGTCATTTCTGCTACCCTGAAGCTGTTTGGTGAAGCCACTGGACTTCCTATCAACCTACAAAAGAGCACCATTACTTGCATCAGGACAAGTGACACCATATCGGCGGGGGTGGCACATCATTTTTCCTGCCAGCTGAAGCAATTTCCCTTTCAATATTTGGGGTTCCCTCTGTCAATTTTCAGATTACAGCGCCAGCATATACTGCCTCTCATCGACAAATACTCCAGCAGGATGAAAGGATGGAAGCCAAGGATGCTTGCGCCGGCGGGACGGTTGGCACTTACGCAATCTGTGTTGATGGCATTGCCCTTGCATTTTCTTTCAGTGCTGCCACTGCCGGCATGGGCTTTGGAAATCATCAACAGGAGGTGTAGGGGCTTCATTTGGAAAGGGGAAAAGGAGATCAGTGGAGGTCATTGTCTTCTGCCTTGGGCAAGAGTGTGTATGCCGAAGGAATGTGGCGGCCTGGGCATCTTGAACTTGAAGTGGTTCGGCTCGGCTTTGCGTTGCCGATGGCCCTGGCTGCGCTGGGACCCTGAGGAGCGACCATGGCGGATGTTGCCGGATGATCAGGAGGGTGAGGTCGCGGCTATCTTCAGTGCGGCCACGTCCGTCTGCTTGGGGGATGGAGAGCGGGCCAAGTTCTGGACGGACAATTGGTTACCGGAGGGCGGCTCCATTGCGACCATGGCCCCGGCCCTCTTTTCTTTTGTCAAGAAGTCGGGCCGCACTGTCCGGGATGCCCTTCAGAACCGTAGCTGGGTCCGAGACATATCAGGAGGAGTTTCAGTAGTAGCCATTGCACAATATCTCACTGTTTGGGACATTACTCAGAATATCTCGTTGACGCCTGGTGTGCCGGATCGTCTACAATGGAAGCTGACCGAGGATCATCTCTTCTCTGTTAAGAGTGCTTACAACATGTTCTTTGTTGCCTCGGTGCGCTTCGCCTGCTACAAACTAATTTGGAAATCCAAAGCTCCTCCAAGATGCAAGTTTTTCATGTGGCTGGTGGTTCATCGCCGGTGCCTGACTGCGTACAACTTGGAGCGGAGGGGCTGGCCCTCAAACGGCAACTGCCCTCTGTGCCTTGTGACGCCGGAGGACTGCACACACCTGTTCGTGCACTGCAGGTTCACACAGCAGGTTTGGCTACTGTTCAGAGATTGGACACGGGCGGATTTTCAGGTGCCGGAGGATCGTTTCAGCAATACGGAAGACTGGTGGCTGCAAGCACGTAAGTTAGTTCCCAAGCCTATGCGTCGGAACTTCGACACAATCTCCATCTTGATTCACTGGAGGATTTGGAAGGAAAGAAATTCCAGAATTTTTGAGCAGGAAGCGAGTAGTCCCTTCAGAGTTTTGGATCTGATCAGAGAAGATATTGGGACATGGAGGGCGGCCGGTTGTGTTACTGACATCGGCAACCTTTCTTGAGTTGCTGCTTTGCCCCCTTTTAGTTGTTTTGACGGCTGTTGCCGTCCTTTTGTATTTTCGGAACGTCTCAGTTCCGTGGGTTCCCAGTTCTAGTTCGCCTAGACTGCTAACCTTTGTTGTACGGCTTCTCCTTCTTTCTAATAATATTCGGCCTACGGCCATTCGATGATTTCCAGTGTAATTTTGTTTTGGCCGTTCTGCGTCAAAGTTGACCATCCATTGTACATGCTTTGTTTTCCTTGATATTAATCCAATCTAAGATGCTCATTGGGTGTCTTTATTAAAAAAAACAATGTATGGCATTTGTTTAACAACAGGGAGATGTTAACCATAAACCAAGAGTACCGTAGGATCAAAGCATGCCAACAATTCCCATGACAGTCAGCTAGAGCTCGGGCACATGGAATTGGTGCGGTGGGGCAGAATTTGTGCAAAAAAAAAAAAAAAAAAAAAAAATTCTGCCCCCGGGTATGGTTGTGCATGGCCTGGTGTAGACGGACTCACAACGATGGATCATGGGCAGTGGCGGCAAACATGTTGGCGCCGTCCTGATCCACCGACAGGGATCGCGGTGGACGCCCTAGCGGTATCCCCAAGGACGTGCTTGGAGGATCTGCCACAAGACTGGAACGACGGACAGATCTGGTCAACACCTAACATCCAAGTGTCCCTCCCTCTCCCATCGTGAGGGATTGACTAGAGGTGCAACAGAGAACGGGAGTGGGGTGTTGAAGAAGTCCCCACCTTCTACAACACTCAATGTGCCTTCAATGCTGGAGTGGAGAGGTAGACAGAGGTTGGAGCGGAGTGAAGTTCTTCCAGACCACTAGTAGAAAACGGGCCTTTAGTCCCGGTTGGGAAGGGCCTCTAGTCCCGGGTCACCAACCGGGACAGCCCAATCGAGACTAAAGGCCCCCACCCTTTAGTCCCGGTTGGTCACAAACCGGGACTAAAGGCCCTCCACGTGGCTGCGCTCGTGCGCTGGGGCTGGGGGACCTTTAGTCCCGGTTGGTGACACCAACCAGGACTAAGGGTTTAGGGGTTTAGGGTTTTCGGGGTTTAGGGGTTTAGGGGTTTAGGGTTTTAGGGTTTTAGGGTTTTAGGCTTTATGGTTTATTTTTCCTTTTCATTTTGTGTTTTCCATTCAATTCTTTTTCTTTTCAAACATATTTTATGCTACTACATACTGTACACGTTATGCATATATAATATAATTTCTCGTATGACCATACATATATCATATAATTTCTCGTACGACCATACACACATATATATACAATTTGGTATATACAATTTCTCCTACAATTTGCAGATCATTACATGCAGGCATTAGGTGCAATGGTATTCTTCTCTTTCAGATATGACCTCTCTAAGCAAAAATCCCGCAACTTTCTCTTGAATTGCTCGTATGCGGTTCTTTGGTAGGAGCCTATCCCACATCTCTTGCATCTTTAAAGAAGTAGATCAATATGAATATATTAGTTGTGTGTATATATATTAGATCATTAAAAAAAATTGTGAATAGTGTTTACGTACCTGTAGTTGTCTTACATCTCTGCGCCATTCGGTCGTGATGCCAATGTTCTCGCAAACGTAGTATTCACATAAATTAGTCCCCTGTTCCTGCCTCATGCACTTTGCGAGAATAGAATTCAATCAGATAATAATCACGCATTATAATGGTATTGATACTAGAATTAAAGAGGTGCGCGGACCTAGCTAGTAGTACTTAATTACCTTGATCCGTCGCCATGACAGCTTCGGTTTCCATTCATCGACAACCTCTTTGATGAACCGTTTCCAAACCCTGCCCGGCAAAGAAAATGAATAAATGAGTTATTAATTACTTGATATCAGGAAATGAACAAAAGAGCGCGATATAGTGCGATACTGATTGTAATTACCTGTCGAGCATCAAAATCAAGCTGGTGTATTCTTGAGAGTCTCTACGTAGTGAGTCCATGATTTCAACAGTTCCAGCGTCAACTTTAATGTTTAGCAGGATCCAGTGGAACCTGCGCACACGTTTATATAAGCAGGCATGCATAACTCATGAACTACACTTAACATCGAGTAAGCAAAAAATAGAATTTGTAGTACAAGACAGTAACACTCACTTGAAGTTGTAAGGAAATAGTATATCTGTTTTGGTATTTTGTGCCTTCAAAAACCTTACCAAGTTCTCCTCTGTGTCATCGGGGAAGTCTTTTATACTTAGTTCATGAATGATATATGAGTCAACGAACCCAATGTCAAAGATTCCCTCTTTTTGGCATAGGAGAATCTTCATTCTGCATTATAGCGTACAAAAGAATATAGTGAGGATAATTACGGGCAATGAACGAGCTGAGCCAGAGACTTAAATTACAGAAAGAAATCACTTACAGACAATAGCAACTGACGATAGATTTGTCGAGTGCGGCTTGATTGTATAACTGAAATTTTTTTGAAAGCTCAATGATTATCTCGTTTTCAGAGAAGTAATGTTTTTCCTTGACTTTCACGTTGAGCGTCTGTCGCCCGTTCGCTACTTCTTTCATGTACCACTCATGCAATCTTCACAATTGTGCTGGTAGATGCTCGACCTGCTCAGGTCTGACCAGAGGGTTCCCGGGGACATATTTCCATACTAGATCACACATGGGGAGTTCCTTGGTGCCTAGGAGTTGTTCAACAGTGATACCCATCTCTCTAGCAGCGTCGGTTAGCGCGTTATCGGTAATCACCTTGAGCGGGGGGATCGATTGCATTGCCTGTTCTCCGAGCTGGGGAGCTGTTTTCCCGCTTTTATTACTACTTGTACTTTTCGACTGCTGCATTTGATCATGATATGACTTGCTAATACAACGTTCATAGTCTGATGGCCTATTCTCCATCAGACTACTTTGTTACTACTTTGTTCTTTGCCGTCTGCTGGCAGACGGCAAAGAACACTTTGCCGTCTGCCAGCAGACGGCAAAGAAGTGCAGCTGGCAAAGAGCCTCTTTGCCATCAGCATGTTCTTTGCCGTCTGCTTTATAAAAGCAGACGGCAAATATCCTCTTTGCCATCTGCCAGCAGACGGCAAAGAGCTGGCAGATGGCAAAGTCCCTGATTCCAGTAGTGCCACATGTGCCAGGGGTCGCTCTAGAAGATCCACAAAGTGTTGTACGGTTTTCACAGGTATTATCTCCTTTCGCGGCGGGGGCGGTTTCGGTGCAAAATGGGACTTCACTTCGGAAGCCACGACCGAGCTGGTTTCCTCCTCAGTCATCTCGTAAGCTAACTTCTTTTTGGCAGGAGGCTCGGATTTCTTCTTTGGTGTTCTCTTCCACTTGTGGCCCTGCTGCTGGGACATAAGGGGTGGAGTCAGCTGACGCGGCGGAGATCGATATGGCGGACTCGCGCTGGGCTCCGTCTCGAGGTGGGGTGGAGTCGGCTGACGCGGCGAACTTACACGTGTATTGCTACTCGGAGGAGTCGGTGGCCTTGGCGCCGAGTTTGGAAACACGATGCAATCCTTTCTCTATACAATGAGACCAAGTATGACTTCTCCCAGTGTCTGCTCCCCTTGACCTCCAGGAATATCAAGCTCTAGTGAGTCATATCCCGACAGAACTTCATCCACCCCGACACGAGCATAGCCAGCTGGAAACGGATTGCCATGGATGGTTGCTTCAGGTGCATTCGGTAAAGCAAAGCCGACCGCCACCTTCATGGATATGTTCTTCATTTTCATGTGTAGCTCACAACTTGTCGTCTCTTTGATATCATCCACGGGGTAGCGAGCCAGCAGTGCATCATCGGCCGGGACCCCCGTGGAACCCACGCTGCTTTTCCGCATAGATGGGACGGTACTATCCAATGCTGGATCTGCTTGCTCCTGCCGCTGAGACGCCCTTTGCTGGCTAATTGTGTCGATCTGCTCCTGCTGCCGCATTAAAACGCGTTCCAACTCCGCGTTCTTTGATTCTACCTTTTGAAGCCGGTCTGCATCCTGCTTCTTTTTTCTCGCACGGCTTCATTAAGTGTCGTTCCACTCCGAAAACCCCTGAACCCACGGAACAACGCCTTTGCCTCTTGTTTGTCCTCCGTGTTCAGGATTCCCGAGTGCACGTGTAAGCCCGTCGTTCTCTCTCTCGGGCTGGAACACCCCCTTTTGAGCATCTTCTATTGCTTGAAGTAAAGCATCCGAGGCTGTTTTAAGAGATGCCTTTTCAATAATCTCCCCTGTCGCTGGGTCCAACTTTCCCCCATGCGCATAAAACCAATTCCTGGACCTCTCAGGCCAACCCGCTGTTTTTGGAGTGACCCCTTCGCAATCATCTTGGCCTCAGCTGCTTCCCACTTAGGCACACCACTCTTGTAGCCACCTGGCCCCAGAACATGGTGATACTCTTTTTTCTCAGCATTTATCTTGTTTTTCCTCGACCTTTCCAGAGCTTCATCCGATTCCTTGTACTCCACAAATGCGTCCCAGTGATCTTTTAGCTTCTCTAGTGCTCCAGTGAATTCTGGAGTCCTCTTTTTTGCCTTGATGTACTCGCTCCATAATCTTTTCTTCCAGCTCTGGAATTGTGTGGCCATCTTCTTAAGAGCACACTGCTTGACTTTCAACTGTTGGCCATCTGTGAAACCCTCTGGCAGGTTGAAATGTGACATGAGCGTATCCCAAAACAAAATTTTCGATCTTTCGTCCACATAAATAACTTCTCGATCTTCCTTTGGCTTATTCCATTCTTGAATGGTGATCGGGATGTTGTCCCTAACAATAACTCCGCATTGACTTATAAATTTACGGGCATTCTGTGCAGGAGCAATCGGTTCGCCATCTGCTGCGACTTCATCGATGTTGTACTTTATGCCATCGGCCAACTTTTTGGCACGGCGTCGTACCCTTGTAGAAGATTTGCTCGATCCGGAGGGCTAAAAGAAGAAAGATTCGTTAATATATATATACAAATTAATTAATACATCTAATGATCACCAGAGGCCTAATATATATATATATACCTCGCCGGACTTTGTTAATTGGAGAACATTTTCTTCGCCATCATTGTTTTTTTGCCCTTCGTCTCTTGGTTCTTCCTCAAGTCCCTCACCGGACTCGTTCAGATATTGTGAGCCGTCATCTGGTTTATTCTCTGGGTTTTGGGAGGAGCGTATCATGTCGAACATGATATCCTCTTCATGGTCTCTGCCGCTATCATCCATAGCTTAACTAATCCAGAAGAAAGATAAAACAATTAGAATGCATTCAACAAGCTTGCATGGTGGAAAGGTGGTAACTAATGCAAATAAAACATAGGTAAAACAATGATCAAAGTGACTTGCCTTCCTGGTGAGCTTGAAACTCCAAAGACTCGTAATAACAAGCTTCGCACTCTGGATGGTCTAACGAATCAAACAATTTACACACAATGAGGAATTCATCCAAATAATCATAATAGAAAGTAAAACTAATAATAAAACAATCAATAAAACAATCAAAGAAAACCAAGACAAAAACCAAAGAAAACACCAAATAACACAAAGGAAAACTATAGTGCTAAACTACACCATACAATTAACTTTCTGTCCTAATTAAAGTCTTAACAGAAAAGAAATTTTAAAACAAATAACTAAACAGAAAGTGAATTAACTAAATTATTTACTAGAAAAAAGAAATAATTAAAAAGCTATTCTAATGCTAAAGTTAATAAGAAACTAAGTCATATCACTAATATATCTAAATAAATTTTAATTACTTAGAAACATATTAGTTTTACAACTTAACAGAAAGTCTTACTAAAATAATTTAGTGGCAAAAAGAAAAACTTTCAAATAAAAATAAAACAATTATTTTTATCACTAGTCATGCAAATTCTAGTTCTGTTTTAAAACTACTGTTAACAGAAATAAAATTACTCTAAAAATTATTTGCCCAACCCTGTTATTACTTTTTAAATATCAGTAGGAATTATTTCCATAATAATAATTTGCCCCCAAAAATAATTCTTTTAGTGGCATTTTCAAACTTTAAAATCCTCCTGTTGCACTAGAACTTTTTTTAATAAATTTTAGAAAAATGCCACAAAATTATCGGAGACTCTCTTAGGCCTGTACATCACTTTTGTGCAAAAACCCATCCAAGTCTTTTGAAAATTTTGACCGCAGCACCATCTTTTCAATTCTGGTCCAACTCGAGCATTGAACTACAACCCTAATTTTCCTTGCTCCATAAATTCTGAAATTTTTCCACCTCATAGTACCTCCAATGAAACCCTTAAGTCCAGAAGATCATCTCCATTTGTATCTCTTAAATCCATCAAATAATTCCCTGTAGTTTTGGTACAGAACTGAAATTCCTCCAAATTTGCACTAGCAAGTTTTTCCTTTTATAAAACCAACTTCACTATCATCTTTAGCATCCAATGAGACATCATACTGCCAATTTTCACAGCCAACAGAAATCCCTAGGTAACCTATTCATTTCATCAAGCACCTGGTGAGCATGACAGAATTTGGACACATTTCTAAACTGCAGTTAACACTAGCCCCTCTCCCCAAACCAGCTTGTCCATCACCCCTCTCATGCCCAGGAGCACAATCCTGCTAATTTGTAGTTCATTTGGGTCCCCCTAGATGCCATTGGCATTTCGTCGAATGGCTGGTGATCACGTCCAGTGCGCGAGCAGAGCAGCAGGATTGCGCGAGCAGAGCACCAGGATTGCAGTGCACGAGCAGAGCACCAGGATTACCTTAGGGGCTCCGGAGCAGCAGCAGAGGATTGCCGGCCTGGCTAGGGCCGGCGACGGAGAGCCGGAGCAGCAGCCGAGCAGAGCCGGCCGTGGGGCAGGGGTGAGGGCCGCCGGAGCCGCGGCCAGGGGACGAGGAGGCCGGGGCGAGAGGTGGCCGAGGCGGGAGGTGGTCGAGGCGGGGCGGCGGTGCGTATCGCCGAAGAACGACGACGGAACGGCGGTGAAATTCGGCAGCCTGGCGGCGTGGTTCTGTTCCTTCTCCCGGGCGGTGGCTGCCACCCGGACACGATCGAGTTATATAGCCGCGACCTTTAGTCCCGGCTCCAGCCATGAACCGGGACTAAAGGTCCTTTAGTCCCGGTGCCAGCCATGAACCGGGACTAAAGGTCTCATTTCGGCGGCCCAAATTAAGCGCGGGAGAAGGAACCTTTAGTCCCGGTTGGTGGTTGCAACCGGGACTAAAGTCAAATAACGTGAATCGTTTTCTTTTGTGGATCGGCCGTCCGCCTGTAGTTTTAGATCGCCCGCACCCGTAGCAAATCAGGAGCCGCCATGTGTCAAGTGCCCGACCAGTAGTGTTTTAGCCATTTTCGGTTCTGTTTTATTTTCAGATTTTGTTTCTGTTTTAGAAATTGAATATCTTTTAGTTTATAGATCCGAATTGAGTGATTCTTTTTGCATTGGGTTCACCAAATTATGAAGTTTCTGTTGGTGCACTTAGTTTTCAAATTTGAGTTGTTTAAATTTGAATTTGCTCAAATTTGCTTCAAACACTATTTTGGGAATATCTTTTATTTAAAAATAGGTTTTTGAGTAATTATTTTTGCTACTGTTTTCTTATTGTTTTGTTTATACAGTAGCATCTAGTGATTTATTTTTAGTTTATTTTAAATTAGGTTTAGTGCAAAAAAAAAGTACTGTTTTGACTTTGGTTTTGTTTTCACTTTAATCCTTTTGACTTTGGTTTCCTACTGTTTAATATGAGTGTGTTTTATCAGTATGTTCAATCTGGGAATTTTTAGGATATTTTAAATAGGTGTTTCAATCAAAAACAGATTCTTTTTAGCTCCTTTGTATAATTGCATTGATTAACTCCTCTGTATAATTAAAATACTAAAAGGACAGGAATAATTGAAAATTCATAATTTAAAAATAATTATTCAAAAATCATGTTTCAAATGCCAAAATGCCAAAACACATATATACCCTAACTCTAACAAAGATTCCCTCCGGTTTGTCCGAAGTGGGACTTTCCAGCTATAAGTCCGGAAACTCACTAGAGAGAAAGTGATGACGGTGAAGCCGGTCACATCCCAGAGTGGGATCTTGGGGTATAAAACTTTTTCTTCGCGTGTGGTCCTTGCTTATGATTGCTCCGTAACCATGGACAATCTTCATCATTTAACAAGATGCTTGGGTCAGTCTTCACTGTGAAGGGAGGAATTTCATCAAACTTTTCATAATCTTCTGACATGTCTGTCTTGTCCTCCACTCCCACGATGTTTCTTTTCCCTGAAAGAACTATGTGGCACTTTGGCTCATCGTATGATGTATTCGCTTCCTTATCTTTTCTTTTTCTCGGTGACATATCCTTCACATAGAAAACCGGCGCCACATCATTGGCTAGGACGAATGGTTCATCTGTGTACCCAAGATTGTTGAGATCCATTGTTGTCATTCCGTACTGCGGGTCTACCTTTACCACGCCTCCTGTCAGATTGACCCATTTGCACCGAAACAAAGGGACCTTAAAAGAAGGTCCATTGTCAAGTTCCCATATCTCCTCTATGTAACCATATTATATGTCCTTTTTCCTATTGTTGTTTGTTGCATCAAAGCGGACACCACTGTTTTGGTTGGTGCCCTTTTTATCTTGGGCGATCGTGTAAAATGTATTCCCATTTATCTCGTACCCTTTGAAAGTCAATATAGTCGAAGATGGAGACTTGGCCAACAAGTACAACTCATCTCCAAAAGTGGTGTCATTCCTGAGATGTGTTTGCAAACAACCGCCGAAAGTCGCCATGTGTGTACGTTTAATCCAGGGGTCAGACTGCTCCAGGTTCTTGGAGCGTACAATATCCATGTGTTCTTCGATATACGGAGCCACCAAGGTGGAATTTTGTAGAACTGTGTAGTGTGCTTGAGTGAAAGAATGCCCGTCCATACATATTATTGAATCCTTTCCTAGCGTGCCTTTTCCACTCAGTCTCCCCTCATGCCGCGATTCAGGAACACCAATCGGCTTAAGGTCAGGAATAAAGTCAACACAAAACTCAATAACCTCCTCCGTTTCATGGCCCTTGGAGATGCTTCCTTCTGGCCTAGCACGGTTATGAACATATTTCTTTAAGACTCCCATGAACCTCTCAAAGGGGAACATATTGTGTAGAAATACAGGACCCAGAATGGTAATCTCTTCGACTAGGTGAACTAGGACGTGTGTCATAATATTGAAGAAGGATGGTGGGAACACCAACTCGAAACTGACAAGACATTGGACCAAATCATTCTGTAACCTTGGTAGGATTTCTGGATCGATTACCTTCTGAGAAATTGCATTGAGGAATGCACATAGCTTCATAATGGCTAATTGAACATTTTCCGGTAGAAGCCCACTCAATGCAACCGGAAGTAATTGCGTCATAATTACGTGACAGTCACGAGACTTTAGGTTTTGGAATTTTTTCTCTACCATATTTATTATTCCCTTTATATTCGACGAGAAGCCAGACGGGACCTTCATACTGAGCAGGCATTCAAAAAATATTTCCTTCTCTTCTTTGGTAAGAGCGTAGCTGGCAGGACCTTGATACTGCATTGGATGCATGTCGTCTTTTTCGTGCATACGTTGCTGGTCCTCCCGTGCCTCCGGTGTATCTTTTGTCTTCCCATACACGCCCAAGAAGCCTAGCAGGTTCACACAAAGATTCTTCATCACGTGCATCACGTCGATTGCAGAGCGAACCTCTAGGACTTGCCAATAGGGTAGGTCCCAAAATATAGATTTCTTCTTCCACATGGGTGTGTGTCCGTCAGCGTCATTCGGAACAGATTGTCCGCCAGGACCTTTTCCAAAGATTACTTTTAAATCCTTGACCATATCAAGTATATGATCACCAGTACGGTGATCAGGCTTCTTCCGGTGATCTGCCTCATCTTTGAAATGCTTGCCTTTCTTTCTTAAGAGATGCTTGATCGGAAGAAATCGACGATGTCCCAGGTACACATTCTTTTTACATTTATCCAAATATATACTTTCAGTCTCATCTAAACAGTGCGTGCATGCATTGTATCCCTTGTTTGTCTATCCTGAAAGGTTACTAAGAGCATGCCAATCATTGATGGTTACAAACAGCAACGCTCGTAGGTCAAATTCCTGCTGTTTGTGCTCATCCCACACACGTACACCTTTTATATCCCACAACTGTAAAAGTTCTTCAACTAATGGACTTAGGTACACATCAATGTCGTTGCCGGGTTGCTTAGGGCCTTGGATGAGCACTGGCATCATAATGAACTTCCGCTTCATGCACAACCAAGGAGGAAGGTTATAGATACATAGAGTCACAGGCCAGGTGCTATGATTGCTGCTCTGCTCCCCAAAAGGATTAATGCCATCTGCACTTATACCAAACCATAAGTTCCTTGCGTCAGCTGCAAACTCCGGCGACTTTCTCTCGATTTTTCTCCACTGCGACCCATTAGCGGGTACTCTCAACATCCCATCTTTCTTACGGTCTTCTTTGTGCCATCGCAACAACTTGGCATGCTCTTTGTTTTGGAACAAACGTTTCAACCGTGGTATTATAGGAGCATACCACATCACCTTGGCAGGAACCCTCTTCCTGGGGCGCTCGCCCTCAACATCACTAGGGTCATCGCGGCTGATCTTATAGCGCAATGCACCGCATACCGGGCATGCATTCAAATTCTCGTACTCCTCACCGCGGTAGAGGATGCAGTCATTACGGCATGCATGTATTTTCTGCACCTCTAATCCTAGAGGGAAGACAGCCTTCTTTGCTTCGTACGTACTGTCGGGCAATTCGTTGTCCTTTGGAAGCATCTTCTTTAACATTTTCAGCAACTTTTCAAATCCCTTGTCAGATACACCATTCTCTGCCTTCCATTGCAGCAATTCCAGTGTGGTACCCAGCTTTTTCTTGTCATCTTCGCAATTTGGGTACAACATTTTTTTGTGATCCTCTAACATGCGCTGCAACTTCAACTTCTCCTTTTCACTTGCGCAGTTTCTCTTTGCATTAGCAATGGCCCGACCAAGATCATCAGCGGGCTCATCTGATGCCTCATCTTCAGCTTCTTCCCCCATTGTAGTACCATCGTATTCAGGGAACCTAGGATAGTTGTCATCATCCTCTTCTTCTTCATTCTCTTCCATTATAACCCCTCTTTCTCCATGCTTGGTCCAACAGTTATAGCCATACATGAAACTGGACTGAAGCAGGTGGCTGTGAAGGACTTTTGAGGTAGAGTAATTCCTATCATTCTTACAGACACCACATGGACAACACATAAAACCTTTCCGCTTGTTTGCCTCGGCCGCACGCAGAAAACTATGTACGCCATTAATGAACTGGGGAGACCGTCGGTCATCGTACATCCATTGCCGGCTCATCTTCATTACACAACATCGAAAAGACCAAATTAATACAAGTTCATCCATAAAGTTCATACACACTTATTCTCATAAAACAACCTACAACTATCTAGCTAAAGCATTTAAATGCAACAACAAATGCGATCAAAATCGCAACTAAGGTAATAATTGATCCAACAACATAATGATACCAAGCCTCTTTATTAACGGCATATTTTCTAATCTTTCTAATCTTCAAGCGCATTGCATCCATCATGATCTTGTGATCATCGATGACATCGGCAACATACAACTCCAATTTCATCTTCTCTTCTTCTATTCTTTTCGATTTTTCTTTCAAATACTCGTTTTCTTTTTCAACTAAATTTAACTTCTCAACAAGAGGGTCGGTTGCAATTTCAGGTTCACATACCTCCTAGATAAAAATATCTATGTCAACTTGATGGGCATAATTGTCATAAACACGAAATGCAACAAATAGTTATAAAAGATAATATACCACATCCGAATCATAAACCGGACGAGGGCTGACGGGGACGGATATCAAAACCATGGTACTATGTATAACAAACAATCATACAAGTAAGAAAATTATACAAGTAACTATCTAAATCATACAAATAAGATTTTTTTTACAAAAAGGATAAGAACAAGAGGCTCACCAAGGTGGTGCCGGCGACGGGTCGTTGCGGGCGATCGACGGCGGTGAGGATGGGGACGGGAAGGCACTAAGTAAACCACACCTACACATATGCAAACTAAGAAGTTAATTGAGCTCAAAGTGCATATAAATCAAATAAACTCCCACATAATTACTCCCAAACTAAAACCCACAAATCACTATACTTAGAGCATGAAACGAGGTAAACTAGCAATGATATATGAAAGGATGAAATTGCTAACCTTTTAGAACCCTTGAATAGATGGGGTGCCTCCAATCTTGACAAATCTTGGCAACAATGGAGGATGAGCTTGAGCTAGGGGAAGGAAACAGAGAGGAGAGAAATGAGAGCTTGGGTGTAACACCCCATGTAATTAGGCTACAGTGATCACCTTTTGATAGTGCCAACTCATCATGATTAACTATGCTTGATCATCATTGCATCATATCTCATTTCAAATTCCAATTCAAATTGCAATTCAAATTCAAAGTGAAATATGAAAGTTGTTCAAATTGAAAACTAAAATGTTCATTAAATAGCAAATATTTCATAACTAATTATTTCAGGAAAACCACATCAGTAAAAATACCTAAGTGACTCTATCAACCTCAAACAGTAACTAACAGCAGCATTTTAATACCTTTTATTTAAACTAAATTACAAATGAAATCATATTTTACTCAAACCAGTTTTTGGTGGTAGATAATAATGCACTATATTATATGAACTAAGTCACACAATTTATAAAACTCATTTAGTGGCCTAGCAATTACAAAACAGAAACTAAAACAGAAATTAGAAAATAGAAAATGAAAACGGTTAGAACTTACTATCGCGTTGGGCTTTCAGTGTACAGAAAGATTAGGCCCGGCCCACCGCGGCCTTTCTTCCACCTCCCGCCGTCTCCGTCGCGTTGTCAACGGCGCCCGTCGACACGTCGCCGATGCCGCACACGTCGCCCATCCGCCGTCTCCTCGGGGTGGATAAGGTCCCCCGCAGCCTCCCGTAACCCTAGCGCCCTCATTTCCCCCCCTCGCTCGTGTCCTTCCTCTCCCACAAACGCCCGCCGCCGTCGCCGCCATGGATCGCCGTAGCCATGGCCTCTGACCACGCCACGCCTCGTCTCCGCGCCGGATAGAACCGCCGTCGTCGACTTCGTCCTCTGCTCCGACCAGCGCGGGCTGAGGAGCGCCGCATTGCCAGATTGGGCTCCGCCTTGTTCCTCGGTTCCGGCGCACTCCGGCGACGATTCCGGCCTCCCCGAGCCTCCCCCGAGCCCGCTGTTGCACACCTACAGGGCCCGGTGAGCCAGCGCGTCTTTGCCCTCTTTCTCCCGCGTATTTTCGCTGCCGTAGCCGTCTCTGCCGCCGCCGCCTGAAGCTTGGCTCCGCCGCATCGCTCGTCGCCGTTGTCCTCGTCGATGGCAAGCTCCAACGAGCTCACCACCATGCTCCACGCGACTCTAGGACCCCGTAGAGCCCAACCCCACGGCCTGCCGTGCCCTGCGGTGACTCAACTGAGCTCGCCCGAAAACACCTCGCCGCCGGTGAGGTCATAGCGCTCGTCTCCAGCCGATTTAGCTCGCGTTAAGGCCGTAGATCGACGCGGCACTTTCATCTCATTCGAATGCCGCTGACCGCACGCGAAACGGTCGCCGGACGGCGATTTCCGGCGAGGTCCGGCGTAACGCTGACTGAGCAGGCCGAGTGAGACTGACAAGTGGGTCCCACGCGATTAAACAATATATCTATCTATCTATCTATCTATTATCTATCTATCTTCTATCTATCTATTCTATCTATCTATCTATCTATCTATCTTCTTCTATTCTATCTATCTATCTTCTATCTATCTATGTATCTATCTATCTATCTATCTATCTATCTATCTATCTATCTATTATCTATCTATTATATACTAAAAGGAAAATACGGATGAAAAATAGAGAATATGCTAGAAAATCCCACAATAATCAGAAATATCTGGCCATTGATTAGATGGACCCACATTGATTAAGTAGTTTTTGATGGCTCGGATTTACTCTACCTCAATCTGTCTCACGCACATCAGGCCCAATCTGGCCCAACACAACTGAATCCACTCAAGCACATTATCCCTAATTAATCTGTCCCGGCCGAGTAAGCAGTTACGTTTTTTCCTTCACAAAAAAATCCTATCATCCAAAAGTAACTACGCATGCCTCTTGATGTAAAAAAAAAGGCTATCTAGACAACAAGAAAAACAGACTATGTACGTGCTCCATCCAAAAGCTGTGTAAGTAGCTACGTTTTTTCCTTTATAAAAATATCCTATCATCCAATAGAAGCTACCTACACCTCCATAGGTACTGTGTGATTTTGCGCTCAAGTTAGGATTGGCGGGCGTCACATACGCAGGCATGCAGCACGTCACATATGCACGCAAGCCTGCACGCCATTAGTAATTATGAACACCCATTGAGTAAGTCGAGGATTGGGGATTGACGAGAATATTGTATCGTCATGCTACTCCCTGGCATAATTTGTGACCAAGCTTCACGTTCATTGAAATTCTTCACGGTCGCATGAAGAACTGCAGTAGCTAGATCAACCAAGGTGGCTACTTAATCAGTAATTAATGCCAGACCGTTGATCGCATGACTAGAATTTTGTTAGCTATTACTCCCTCTGTAAAGAAATTTAAGAGCGTTTAGATCACTAAAGTAGTGATCTAAATGCTCTTATATTTGTTTACGGAGGGAGTAGATTTTATATAAAGAAAAGTACCCACTGTTGCCATTACTTAAAACATGTCCTCTCAAGTTGTAAAACATCCAGCTAGCTACCCTTTCAAGATGGACATTCATGATCGTGAGCCATGTCTCGATCTACATCTTTTCCTCTTCCCATAGAACATCACAACCACTCCCCGAACCCACGCCCCCATCTCATCCTCTACCCTCTTCTCTCCAATCTTAGAAGCAGAGCGTTCATAGCCCTCCCGTCCTCTGCCCCTGTGCATCCCACCTCGCCCTCGGTACGATGGTAAGCAACGGCACGTGGGTTCCCATGCTCTCCTGCAGCAACGCCTGACCCACCTCGCACAGGTCTCCTACAAATCAAGTGACATCAGATGGGTTAGGGCCTTCTTCACGAGCCTGTGCCGCCCCAGCCGTAAATTGCTTTCCATCATGCACACGTCCAACAAATTTTCTGTAACCTTTGTATCCTGGTGTTTAGTCTCACGAACTAACCAAGTATTGTTTCTTTACAAAAAAAATTGGAGATTTTCCATGCGAGAGCTCAGGTCGATAACTCTCGCCGAGACATGCATGCTAGATCAGATCTTTTAGGTTCGGCTACTTGTACTGAAGACCTGCAGTAGCAACCAATTGATATGAAGTTGACTAGACTATAAAAATGGAAGAGATCAATTCCGGTAGATCAATTAAATTTGGCTGTATGTGCATCCTGCAATAGCAATCAATCGATATGAAGCAGGCTATATTAACTTGGGAGCACGTACGCATGGATTGAGGTTCCTCTCTCTTTAAAGCATGACTGATATATACTTATATCATGGCTAATACTAACTGGTATCCTAAACTTCATTCGTCCTCCATAAATATTTTCCTCTGTCCATGATCGCTGATGCTCTGTGATAGAATGCCATGACTTAGGTTGCCCTGTTTACATGGTCGTAATTGTGGAACCATGGCCCGCAAAGACTGGCCCCACGGCTGCGTCCAACGTTGACTTCGCCGTGCCGCCGAGATCACGTTCACAATTGTTGCGTGCTGTCAAGCGTGCGTGGTAGAACAGCTCTGAATTTTCCTACTTGCAGACAAAGTTGACCATAGTTGTGTTGCACCTTCAACTGTACCCTCCTCCTTTTGATGTGGATTTTTTTGTTGATTTTGTTGCATGCCAATGGATTACAAGAGGATGAAGCTTCTTATGTACATGAGAAGTTAATATGCCCTTGCTTAGTATCAAGCCATCAAGACTATGCGAGTTGTTAACAGAAGGTATTGTTCATGCTCAATTTTTTTGTCAATAATAAATTACCAATAATTATGCAAAATATTACCCAATATTTCCTCCATGTCATTTTAAGTGTAGCTACTTTGATTTTGCAACAGTTGTTCCTAAAAGTCCATAACAGGCATGTTAAGAAACCTATTATGCGTTTAAGTTGGTTCACATTACTTATATATGCAACATCGGTACCATAAGATACTGCAAAGATATTGACCGGTTTTTCTGCCAAAAAAAACTAAAATTGAAATATTATGTTAAACCAACAAACCAGCCTACTTCTTTCACCATCAACATCCTGAATATGCTTCGGATAGTCAATGATTAGACACATAATATCGTGATCACTTTACTATTGTTTTAGTAATTTCACAAAATCAATATATTTAGTAGTTCATATAACGCAGTGAGTATTTGTATCTACAATGCAAGGAATCATAAAACACATATTTTCCATCTGGATATAAATAATTGATATTTAAGTTGTTTTAGCTCAAATCTCCACAATGTATGTGTAAGTTAAAAATGGGCGAACAACCTACAGAACCACCAAATATATTTTTTCAGTACTAGCCTGCGCATTCACGCGGGCCATTTTGCTAGTCTATCTATCTATTTCTATTATCTACTAAAAGCAAAATACAGAGGAAATTAGAGATATTGGTTAGAAAATCACACGTTAATCAGAAAATACCGGCCCTTCATCCATCAGATCTTAATAAATAAAGATATTGCAGCCGTTTGATCTGCGTAACTTATATAACATGGTGGGCAAGTGAGAATTTACGTGAATTATAGATGTGCAAACGTAGTTCAAGAAAAATAATATTGGGCAAGAAAAACTAACAAACAACCCCACTAGGTATAGTCCTAAGAAAAAGAAACTGCCAATGTCACGTCCGTGTGTCATGCATGCCGCAGAGGCAGCCCTGCCGCCGTTCGTCTCAAATAAATCATCATCACAGTCGCTCCTCTCCTCTCTACCCTATCGTGGATCCTCTTCCAATCTCTAATGGCTGTGAGTCCAACAACGACACATGCCCAATCCTAGCTCCAACTGGGATATAAACATGCACGTACATGTTATACGATTACCCCGGCTG
This sequence comes from Elymus sibiricus, assembly GCA_039707655.1. Taxonomy (NCBI): domain Eukaryota; kingdom Viridiplantae; phylum Streptophyta; class Magnoliopsida; order Poales; family Poaceae; genus Elymus; species Elymus sibiricus. The sequence continues at coordinate 52,160,963 of CM077666.1, read as the reverse complement.
CCTATTTGTAATCCATATATTTTCTGACATCCGTATGTTGTACTTTTGGCCGGTGATGAATCAGTCATCAGGCCATGCTAGCTTTGCAAGGGAGAAGGATCCATAATACTCCCTCTGTTTCTAAATAGAAGTCTTTTTAGGGATTTCACTATAGACTACATACAAAGCAAATTGATCTACACTCTAAAATATATCTATGTATATCCGTATGTAGTCCGTAGTAGAATCTCTAAAAAGATATTTTTAAAGTATAGATTCATTCAATTTGCTTTGTATGTAGTCTATAGTGGAATCCCTAAAAGGACTTCTATTTAGGAACAGTTCCTCAAGCTTTGCATATCTGTAACCACGTAGCTGTTTGTACTCTTCTTGGCGTCCGGTAGCCTAGGGGAGGGTTGCTAGCTCCGCTAGGTTTAGACCTTGACGCAACGCATCATTATATCAGATGTGGAACTTATTAGGTATGATGTTGTCCTAGACACACGCATGGTGACTACTGTCCCCGGCGCATGGCTGGTGCCGAATGAGGTTAAAGTATAGATTAGGTGTCAAATAGGTATCATGCATTGTTATACAAAAATAGATACAGGCTCTTCAAGTGGTGCCGCCATTCACCTCAGTGCTCTCGGTTAGTCGATCATCATCCACATACATGCAGATGAAAGTCAGAAGCGGCAAGTTCTAAACCTGCCCTACTCGCAAAAAAGAAAAAAAGTTCCAAACCTGCCCAAGGCTTTGCAAAATCAATCAAACATTTGCCCCATGAACACAACCCATATCTCGCACAGTAGCTCTTGTAGGTACCTTATCTTGCCTGCTGTATTTCTGTATAATATATGATACGATCTCTAGATTTTTATATATTTTCTAAATTGCCTGATTCATCCGATGGGTGAAATGCAACTATGCAAGGTTGCACAACTCCCCTCGAGAATGTGTTCAGGCACGTGCTGCGGCGGACTCGACCCGTGCAGTTAGGTATGAGATCGAATAAAGACTTCCAATGCCGATGGGTGCATTCACATAGTAAGTACAGGATCGATGGTACACCTCCTCATGCACATATCTAAGAGCTTGCTACTAGCACGTGACATGTATTTGTTTTACATCTTCATTCGATTTTTTTTGCAGGAAGCTTCATTTGATTTAGCACATTTGATTATTGAACCTTAGGCTATTCTGGCAATTTATTTGTTATTTTTTTACTTTTTATAAACTCCAGATATGTATGCAAGCATGAACCTTACAAGGAGACCGGATAGGAATAAAGACATATGCAAAACTACAATGAGACATAGAGCTACATACCTACTCTATAGAAGATAGGTTGGTGTTTTTGCAGCTTGATGCTGGACTGTATTAACATATTACTTCAAAAAAGGGAATCAGTATCACTAGATATTTTTGCATAATCTATTTTTAATTTATGATCAAAATAGACAGATATTCATAGATAGAATAAATATCAAAGTTACACCTTAACAATGGAAAATTGTCTAAAATATTATGTGTATTTTTTTGTAAGGAGGCCTTAAAAAGGACTGTAGATGAACATCTTTTTTCTATGAAAGCAGTAAGTTAGAGTATAAAATATGTGCAAAGATAAAATTAAATAATGAGAAAATTTTATGCAATGAGTGTAGAGTTCTTGGAAGCAGGATCGATAAAAAATAAATTCATTTCTCTAATACTTTCAAAAAAATGGTTGTGACCATAGCAATCACACCCCATTGGGAGATGCGAGACTCTTACAGTATGAGCAATCACGATTTTGAGTGAAATACAAAGCATTTTCACAAGTACAAAGTGCAATTGACTCTTTGAATTAAGTTTTTAGGTTGGTTTGATTGAATTGTATGGGGTTTATGTGGCACAAAATCGATACAATTAATTTTCTACTAACAAACCTCGCTAATTATTGTGATTATATAAGTATTTCCTAAGAAAACTTACCTACACAACTTGGCTAATCAAAATATGTGTATTGTTCAACAGAACAAGGAGATTCGTATTATTGCATTTGTCAGATTTGCAGTATACTGCAACATGAATTGTTTTTCACACTTTAATTTTATATGCATGGTTGACATCCAGCAATATGATCAAACATTAACGAACTGTGGGTAGTAAATTTTTTGAGAGTTAGTATAACAGAAAAATGGCTGATGATGTAGGTACTAACATGAGCATCAACCCAAGAGTAAAGAAATAAGCTTCAATTATTGAAACATTACTATCGAGGGGTGTGTTGATCATTTTCTTTGTCCAATTGTATCTGCAAGCAATAGCCATATAAGATGGTCGTATATGAGAGAAACTAGATTACTCTGTATAGCCATGCAAAAAATGTCAAAAGGGTTTACAGTTGCAGACATACGCTAAAGAGCGTACAACAACTCATATAGCACGGGCTTAGGTTCAGGGTTAGTTTTGTTGTCATCCTTACTACTTAACACCTGACTGAATAAATAGATGATGAAGAAAAAGGTCAACAATATTAGAATTTTGTTACAAAAAAAATAAATATTCTTCGGCGTGACTATTAGACACATAAGAAAAGTATTTATTTGCAAGATAAAGGTCAAAGATGCACCTTTAGAAATGTATTAACACCCATCACAAAAGTAGAAAAATGCATCAGCACCTACAAAATTATTTATTATGCTCAATGGAACAATCAGATATTAAAAATTTGTACATGGGTTAAATAAATATTTGACATTTTTGAGGTAGTAAGGATCTTGCCCTCGCATTTGCGAGGGCCATTTTGCTACAATACTAAAAGGAAAATATGGATGAAAAATAGAGAATATGCTAGAAAATCCCACAATAATCAGAAATATCTGGCCATTGATTAGATGGACCCACATTGATTAAGTAGTTTTTGATGGCTCGGATTTACTCTACCTCAATCTGTCTCACGCACATCAGGCCCAATCTGGCCCAACACAACTGAATCCACTCAAGCACATTATCCCTAATTAATCTGTCCCGGCCGAGTAAGCAGTTACGTTTTTTTCACAAAAAAATCCTATCATCCAAAAGTAACTACGCATGCCTCTTGATGTAAAAAAAAAAAGGCTATCTAGACAACAAGAAAAACAGACTATGTACGTGCTCCATCCAAAAGCTGTGTAAGTAGCTACGTTTTTTCCTTTATAAAAATATCCTATCATCCAATAGAAGCTACCTACACCTCCATAGGTACTGTGTGATTTTGCGCTCAAGTTAGGATTGGCGGGTGTCACATACGCAGGCATGCAGCACGTCACATATGCACGCAAGCCTGCACGCCATTAGTAATTATGAACACCCATTGAGTAAGTCGAGGATTGGGGATTGACGAGAATATTGTATCGTCATGCTACTCCCTGGCATAATTTGTGACCAAGCTTCACGTTCATTGAAATTCTTCACGGTCGCATGAAGAACTGCAGTAGCTAGATCAACCAAGGTGGCTACTTAATCAGTAATTAATGCCAGACCGTTGATCGCATGACTAGAATTTTGTTAGCTATTACTCCCTCTGTAAAGAAATATAAGAGCGTTTAGATCACTAAAGTAGTGATCTAAATGCTCTTATATTTGTTTACGGAGGGAGTAGATTTTATATAAAGAAAAGTACCCACTGTTGCCATTACTTAAAACATGTCCTCTCAAGTTGTAAAACATCCAACTAGCTACCCTTTCAAGATGGACATTCATGATCGTGAGCCATGTCTCGATCTACATCTTTTCCTCTTCCCATAGAACATCACAACCACTCCCCGAACCCACGCCCCCATCTCATCCTCTACCCTCTTCTCTCCAATCTTAGAAGCAGAGCGTTCATAGCCCTCCCGTCCTCTGCCCCTGTGCATCCCACCTCGCCCTCGGTATGATGGTAAGCAACGGCACGTGGGTTCCCATGCTCTCCTGCAGCAACGCCTGACCCACCTCGCACAGGTCTCCTACAAATCAAGTGACATCAGATGGGTTAGGGCCTTCTTCACGAGCCTGTGCCGCCCCAGCCGTAAATTGCTTTCCATCATGCACACGTCCAACAAATTTTCTGTAACCTTTTTATCCTGGTGTTTAGTCTCACGAACTAACCAAGTATTGTTTCTTTGCAAAAAAAATTGGAGATTTTCCATGCGAGAGCTCAGGTCGATAACTCTCACCGAGACATGCATGCTAGATCAGATCTTTTAGGTTCGGCTACTTGTACGGAAGTCCTGCAGTAGCAACCAATTGATATGAAGTTGACTAGACTATAAAAATGGAAGAGATCAATTCCAGTAGATCAATTAAATTTGGCTGTATGTGCATCCTGCAACAGCAATCAATCGATATGAAGCAGGCTATATTAACTAGGGAGCACGTACGCATGGATTGAGGTTCCGCTCTCATTAAAGCATGACTGATATATACTTATATCATGGCTAATACTAACTGGTATCCCAAACTTCATTCGTCCTCCATAAATATTTTCCTCTGTCCATGATCGCTGATGCTCTGTGATAGAATGCCATGACTTAGGTTGCCCTGTTTACACGGTCGTAATTGTGGAACCATGGCCCGCAAAGACTGGCCGCACGGCTGCGTCCAACGTTGACTTCGCCGTGCCGCCGAGATCACGTTCACAATTGTTGCGTGCTGTCAAGCGTGCGTGGTAGAACAGCTCTGAATTTTCCTACTTGCAGACAAAGTTGACCATAGTTGTGTTGCACCTTCAACTGTACCCTCCTCCTTTTGATGTGGATTTTTTTGTTGATTTTGTTGCATGCCAATGGATTACAAGAGGATGAAGCTTCTTATGTACATGAGAAGTTAATATGCCCTTGATTAGTATCAAGCCATCAAGACTATGCGAGTTGTTAACAGAAGGTATTGTTCATGCTCAATTTTTTTGTCAATAATAAATTACCAATAATTATGCAAAAAATTACCCAATATTTCCTCCATGTCATTTTAAGTGTAGCTACTTTGATTGTGCAACAGTTGTTCCTAAAAGTCCATAACAGGAATGTTAAGAAACCTATTATGCGTTTAAGTTGGTTCATATTACTTATATATGCAACATCGGTACCATAAGATACTGCAAAGATATTGACTGGTTTGTCTGCCAAAAAAAAAACTAAAATTGAAATATTATGTTAAACCAACAAACCAGCCTACTTCTTTCACCATCAACATCCTGAATATGCTTCGGATAGTCAATGATTAGACACATAATATCGTGATCACTTTACTATTGTTTTAGTAATTTCACAAAATCAATATATTTAGTAGTTCATATAACGCAGTGAGTATTTATATCTACAATGCAAGGACTCATAAAACACATATTTTCCATCTGGATATAAATAATTGATATTTAAGTTGTTTTAGCTCAAATCTCCACAAGGTATGTGTAAGTTAAAAATGGGCGAACAACCTACAGAACCACCAAATATATTTTTTCAGTACTAGCCTGCGCATTCGCGCGGGCCATTTTGCTAGTCTATCTATCTATCTATTATTATTATCTACTAAAAGCAAAATACAGAGGAAATTAGAGATATTGGTTAGAAAATCACACGTTAATCAGAAAATACCGGCCCTTCATCCATCAGATCTTAATAAATAAAGATATTGCAGCCGTTTGATCTGCGTAACTTATATAACATGGTGGGCAAGTGAGGATTTACGTGAAATATAGATTTGCAAACGTACGTTCAAGAAAAATAATATTGGGCAAGAAAAACTAACAAACAACCCCACTAGGTATAGTCCTAAGAAAAAGAAACTGCCAATGTCACGTCCGTGTGTCACGCATGCCGCAGAGGCAGCCCTGCCGCCGTTCGTCTCAAATAAATCATCATCACAGTCGCTCCTCTCCTCTCTGCCCTATCGTGGATCCTCTTCCAATCTCTAATGGCTGTGAGTCCAACAACGACACATGCCCAATCCTAGCTCCAACTGGGATATAAACATGCACGTACATGTTATACGATTACCCCGGCTGCCTATTTGTAATCCATATATTTTCTGACATCCGTATGTTGTACTTTTGGCCGGTGATGAATCAGTCATCAGGCCATGCTAGCTTTGCAAGGGAGAAGGATCCATAATACTCCCTCTGTTTCTAAATAGAAGTCTTTTTAGGGATTTCACTATAGACTACATACAAAGCAAATTGATCGACACTCTAAAATATATCTATGTATATCCGTATGTAGTCCGTAGTAGAATCTCTAAAAAGATTTATATTTAGGGATTCTACTACGGACTACATACGGATGTATATAGATATATTTTAAAGTATAGATTCATTCAATTTGCTTTGTATGTAGTCTATAGTGGAATCCCTAAAAAGACTTCTATTTAGGAACAGTTCCTCAAGCTTTGCATATCTGTAACCACGTAGCTGTTTGTACTCTTCTTGGCGTCCGGTAGCCTAGGGGAGGGTTGCTAGCTCCGCTAGGTTTAGACCTTGACGCAACGCATCATTATATCAGATGTGGAACTTATTAGGTATGATGTTGTCCTAGACACACGCATGGTGACTACTGTCCCCGGCGCATGGCTGGTGCCGAATGAGGTTAAAGTATAGATTAGGTGTCAAATAGGTATCATGCATTGTTATACAAAAATAGATACAGGCTCTTCAAGTGGTGCCGCCATTCACCTCAGTGCTCTCGGTTAGTCGATCATCATCCACATACATGCAGATGAAAGTCAGAAGCGGCAAGTTCTAAACCTGCCCTACTCGCAAAAAAGAAAAAAAGTTCCAAACCTGCCCAAGGCTTTGCAAAATCAATCAAACATTTGCCCCATGAACACAACCCATATCTCGCACAGTAGCTCTTGTAGGTACCTTATCTTGCCTGCTGTATTTCTGTATAATATATGATACGATCTCTAGATTTTTATATATTTTCTAAATTGCCTGATTCATCCGATGGGTGAAATGCAACTATGCAAGGTTGCACAACTCCCCTCGAGAATGTGTTCAGGCACGTGCTGCGGCGGACTCGACCCGTGCAGTTAGGTATGAGATCGAATAAAGACTTCCAATGCCGGTGGGTGCATTCACATAGTAAGTACAGGATCGATGGTACACCTCCTCATGCACATATCTAAGAGCTTGCTACTAGCACGTGACATGTATTTGTTTTACATCTTCATTCGATTTTTTTTGCAGGAAGCTTCATTTGATTTAGCACATTTGATTATTGAACCTTAGGCTATTCTGGCAATTTATTTGTTATTTTTTTACTTTTTATAAACTCCAGATATGTATGCAAGCATGAACCTTACAAGGAGACTGGATAGGAATAAAGACATATGCAAAACTCCAATGAGACATAGAGCTACATACCTACTCTATAGAAGATAGGTTGGTGTTTTTGCAGCTTGATGCCGGACTGTATTAACATATTACTTCAAAAAAGGGAATCAGTATCACTAGATATTTTTGCATAATCTATTTTTAATTTATGATCAAAATAGACAGATATTCATAGATAGAATAAATATCAAAGTTACACCTTAACAATGGAAAATTGTCTAAAATATTATGTGTATTTTTTTGTAAGGAGGCCTTAAAAAGGACTGTTGATGAACATCTTTTTTCTATGAAAGCAGTAAGTTAGAGTATAAAATATGTGCAAAGATAAAATTAAATAATGAGAAAATTTTATGCAATGAGTGTAGAGTTCTTGGAAGCAGGATCGATAAAAAATAAATTCATTTCTCTAATACTTTCAAAATAATGGTTCTGACCATAGCAATCACACCCCATTGGGAGATGCGAGACTCTTACAGTATGAGCAATCACGATTTTGAGTGAAATACAAAGCATTTTCACAAGTACAAAGTGCAATTGACTCTTTGAATTAAGTTTTTAGGTTGGTTTGATTGAATTGTATGGGGTTTATGTGGCACAAAATCGATACAATTAATTTTCTACTAACAAACCTCGCTAATTATTGTGATTATATAAGTATTTCCTAAGAAAACTTACCTACACAACTTGGCTAATCAAAATATGTGTATTGTTCAACAGAACAAGGAGATTCGTATTATTGCATTTGTCAGATTTGCAGTATACTGCAACATGAATTGTTTTTCACACTTTAATTTTATATGCATGGTTGACATCCAGCAATATGATCAAACATTAACGAACTGTGGGTAGTAAATTTTTTGAGAGTTAGTATAAGAGAAAAATGGCTGATGATGTAGGTACTAACATGAGCATCAACCCAAGAGTAAAGAAATAAGCTTCAATTATTGAAACATTACTATCGAGGGGTGTGTTGATCATTTTCTTTGTCCAATTGTATATGCAAGCAATAGCCATATAAGATGGTCGTATATGAGAGAAACTAGATTACTCTGTATAGCCATGCAAAAAATGTCAAAAGGGTTTACAGTTGCAGACATACGCTAAAGAGCGTACAACAACTCATATAGCACGGGCTTAGGTTCAGGGTTAGTTTTGTTGTCATCCTTACTACTTAACACCTGACTGAATAAATAGATGATGAAGAAAAAGGTCAACAATATTAGAATTTTGTTACAAAAAAAATAAATATTCTTCGGCGTGACTATTAGACACATAAGAAAAGTATTTATTTGCAAGATAAAGGTCAAAGATGCACCTTTAGAAATGTATTAACACCCATCACAAAAGTAGAAAAATGCATCAGCACCTACAAAATTATTTATTATGCTCAATGGAACAATCAGATATTAAAAATTTGTACATGGGATAAATAAATATTTGACATTTTTGAGGTAGTAAGGATCTTGCCCTCGCATTTGCGAGGGCCATTTTGATACAATACTAAAAGGAAAATATGGATGAAAAATAGAGAATATGCTAGAAAATCCCACAATAATCAGAAATATCTGGCCATTGATTAGATGGACCCACATTGATTAAGTAGTTTTTGATGGCTCGGATTTACTCTACCTCAATCTGTCTCACGCACATCAGGCCCAATCTGGCCCAACACAACTGAATCCACTCAAGCACATTATCCCTAATTAATCTGTCCCGGCCGAGTAAGCAGTTACGTTTTTTTTCACAAAAAAATCCTATCATCCAAAAGTAACTACGCATGCCTCTTGATGTAAAAAAAAAAAAGGCTATCTAGACAACAAGAAAAACAGACTATGTACGTGCTCCATCCAAAAGCTGTGTAAGTAGCTACGTTTTTTCCTTTATAAAAATATCCTATCATCCAATAGAAGCTACCTACACCTCCATAGGTACTGTGTGATTTTGCGCTCAAGTTAGGATTGGCGGGCGTCACATACGCAGGCATGCAGCACGTCACATATGCACGCAAGCCTGCGCGCCATTAGTAATTATGAACACCCATTGAGTAAGTCGAGGATTGGGGATTGACGAGAATATTGTATCGTCATGCTACTCCCTGGCATAATTTGTGACCAAGCTTCACGTTCATTGAAATTCTTCACGGTCGCATGAAGAACTGCAGTAGCTTGATCAACCAAGGTGGCTACTTAATCAGTAATTAATGCCAGACCGTTGATCGCATGACTAGAATTTTGTTAGCTATTACTCCCTCTGTAAAGAAATATAAGAGCGTTTAGATCACTAAAGTAGTGATCTAAATGCTCTTATATTTGTTTACGGAGGGAGTAGATTTTATATAAAGAAAAGTACCCACTGTTGCCATTACTTAAAACATGTCCTCTCAAGTTGTAAAACATCCAGCTAGCTACCCTTTCAAGATGGACATTCATGATCGTGAGCCATGTCTCGATCTACATCTTTTCCTCTTCCCATAGAACATCACAACCACTCCCCGAACCCACGCCCCCATCTCATCCTCTACCCTCTTCTCTCCAATCTTAGAAGCAGAGCGTTCATAGCCCTCCCGTCCTCTGCCCCTGTGCATCCCACCTCGCCCTCGGTATGATGGTAAGCAACGGCACGTGGGTTCCCATGCTCTCCTGCAGCAAAGCCTGACCCACCTCGCACAGGTCTCCTACAAATCAAGTGACATCAGATGGGTTAGGGCCTTCTTCACGAGCCTGTGCCGCCCCAGCCGTAAATTGCTTTCCATCATGCACACGTCCAACAAATTTTCTGTAACCTTTTTATCCTGGTGTTTAGTCTCACGAACTAACCAAGTATTGTTTCTTTGCAAAAAAAATTGGAGATTTTCCATGCGAGAGCTCAGGTCGATAACTCTCACCGAGACATGCATGCTAGATCAGATCTTTTAGGTTCGGCTACTTGTACGGAAGTCCTGCAGTAGCAACCAATTGATATGAAGTTGACTAGACTATAAAAATGGAAGAGATCAATTCCAGTAGATCAATTAAATTTGGCTGTATGTGCATCCTGCAACAGCAATCAATCGATATGAAGCAGGCTATATTAACTAGGGAGCACGTACGCATGGATTGAGGTTCCGCTCTCATTAAAGCAGGACTGATATATACTTATATCATGGCTAATACTAACTGGTATCCCAAACTTCATTCGTCCTCCATAAATATTTTCCTCTGTCCATGATCGCTGATGCTCTGTGATAGAATGCCATGACTTAGGTTGCCCTGTTTACACGGTCGTAATTGTGGAACCATGGCCCACAAAGACTGGCCGCACGGCTGCGTCCAACGTTGACTTCGCCGTGCCGCCGAGATCACGTTCACAATTGTTGCGTGCTGTCAAGCGTGCGTGGTAGAACAGCTCTGAATTTTCCTACTTGCAGACAAAGTTGACCATAGTTGTGTTGCACCTTCAACTGTACCCTCCTCCTTTTGATGTGGATTTTTTTGTTGATTTTGTTGCATGCCAATGGATTACAAGAGGATGAAGCTTCTTATGTACATGAGAAGTTAATATGCCCTTGATTAGTATCAAGCCATCAAGACTATGCGAGTTGTTAACAGAAGGTATTGTTCATGCTCAATTTTTTTGTCAATAATAAATTACCAATAATTATGCAAAAAATTACCCAATATTTCCTCCATGTCATTTTAAGTGTAGCTACTTTGATTGTGCAACAGTTGTTCCTAAAAGTCCATAACAGGAATGTTAAGAAACCTATTATGCGTTTAAGTTGGTTCATATTACTTATATATGCAACATCGGTACCATAAGATACTGCAAAGATATTGACTGGTTTGTCTGCCAAAAAAAAAACTAAAATTGAAATATTATGTTAAACCAACAAACCAGCCTACTTCTTTCACCATCAACATCCTGAATATGCTTCGGATAGTCAATGATTAGACACATAATATCGTGATCACTTTACTATTGTTTTAGTAATTTCACAAAATCAATATATTTAGTAGTTCATATAACGCAGTGAGTATTTATATCTACAATGCAAGGACTCATAAAACACATATTTTCCATCTGGATATAAATAATTGATATTTAAGTTGTTTTAGCTCAAATCTCCACAAGGTATGTGTAAGTTAAAAATGGGCGAACAACCTACAGAACCACCAAATATATTTTTTCAGTACTAGCCTGCGCATTCGCGCGGGCCATTTTGCTAGTCTATCTATCTATCTATTATTATTATCTACTAAAAGCAAAATACAGAGGAAATTAGAGATATTGGTTAGAAAATCACACGTTAATCAGAAAATACCGGCCCTTCATCCATCAGATCTTAATAAATAAAGATATTGCAGCCGTTTGATCTGCGTAACTTATATAACATGGTGGGCAAGTGAGGATTTACGTGAAATATAGATTTGCAAACGTACGTTCAAGAAAAATAATATTGGGCAAGAAAAACTAACAAACAACCCCACTAGGTATAGTCCTAAGAAAAAGAAACTGCCAATGTCACGTCCGTGTGTCACGCATGCCGCAGAGGCAGCCCTGCCGCCGTTCGTCTCAAATAAATCATCATCACAGTCGCTCCTCTCCTCTCTGCCCTATCGTGGATCCTCTTCCAATCTCTAATGGCTGTGAGTCCAACAACGACACATGCCCAATCCTAGCTCCAACTGGGATATAAACATGCACGTACATGTTATACGATTACCCCGGCTGCCTATTTGTAATCCATATATTTTCTGACATCCGTATGTTGTACTTTTGGCCGGTGATGAATCAGTCATCAGGCCATGCTAGCTTTGCAAGGGAGAAGGATCCATAATACTCCCTCTGTTTCTAAATAGAAGTCTTTTTAGGGATTTCACTATAGACTACATACAAAGCAAATTGATCGACACTCTAAAATATATCTATGTATATCCGTATGTAGTCCGTAGTAGAATCTCTAAAAAGATTTATATTTAGGGATTCTACTACGGACTACATACGGATGTATATAGATATATTTTAAAGTATAGATTCATTCAATTTGCTTTGTATGTAGTCTATAGTGGAATCCCTAAAAAGACTTCTATTTAGGAACAGTTCCTCAAGCTTTGCATATCTGTAACCACGTAGCTGTTTGTACTCTTCTTGGCGTCCGGTAGCCTAGGGGAGGGTTGCTAGCTCCGCTAGGTTTAGACCTTGACGCAACGCATCATTATATCAGATGTGGAACTTATTAGGTATGATGTTGTCCTAGACACACGCATGGTGACTACTGTCCCCGGCGCATGGCTGGTGCCGAATGAGGTTAAAGTATAGATTAGGTGTCAAATAGGTATCATGCATTGTTATACAAAAATAGATACAGGCTCTTCAAGTGGTGCCGCCATTCACCTCAGTGCTCTCGGTTAGTCGATCATCATCCACATACATGCAGATGAAAGTCAGAAGCGGCAAGTTCTAAACCTGCCCTACTCGCAAAAAAGAAAAAAAGTTCCAAACCTGCCCAAGGCTTTGCAAAATCAATCAAACATTTGCCCCATGAACACAACCCATATCTCGCACAGTAGCTCTTGTAGGTACCTTATCTTGCCTGCTGTATTTCTGTATAATATATGATACGATCTCTAGATTTTTATATATTTTCTAAATTGCCTGATTCATCCGATGGGTGAAATGCAACTATGCAAGGTTGCACAACTCCCCTCGAGAATGTGTTCAGGCACGTGCTGCGGCGGACTCGACCCGTGCAGTTAGGTATGAGATCGAATAAAGACTTCCAATGCCGGTGGGTGCATTCACATAGTAAGTACAGGATCGATGGTACACCTCCTCATGCACATATCTAAGAGCTTGCTACTAGCACGTGACATGTATTTGTTTTACATCTTCATTCGATTTTTTTTGCAGGAAGCTTCATTTGATTTAGCACATTTGATTATTGAACCTTAGGCTATTCTGGCAATTTATTTGTTATTTTTTTACTTTTTATAAACTCCAGATATGTATGCAAGCATGAACCTTACAAGGAGACTGGATAGGAATAAAGACATATGTAAAACTCCAATGAGACATAGAGCTACATACCTACTCTATAGAAGATAGGTTGGTGTTTTTGCAGCTTGATGCCGGACTGTATTAACATATTACTTCAAAAAAGGGAATCAGTATCACTAGATATTTTTGCATAATCTATTTTTAATTTATGATCAAAATAGACAGATATTCATAGATAGAATAAATATCAAAGTTACACCTTAACAATGGAAAATTGTCTAAAATATTATGTGTATTTTTTTGTAAGGAGGCCTTAAAAAGGACTATTGATGAACATCTTTTTTCTATGAAAGCAGTAAGTTAGAGTATAAAATATGTGCAAAGATAAAATTAAATAATGAGAAAATTTTATGCAATGAGTGTAGAGTTCTTGGAAGCAGGATCGATAAAAAATAAATTCATTTCTCTAATACTTTCAAAATAATGGTTCTGACCATAGCAATCACACCCCATTGGGAGATGCGAGACTCTTACAGTATGAGCAATCACGATTTTGAGTGAAATACAAAGCATTTTCACAAGTACAAAGTGCAATTGACTCTTTGAATTAAGTTTTTAGGTTGGTTTGATTGAATTGTATGGGGTTTATGTGGCACAAAATCGATACAATTAATTTTCTACTAACAAACCTCGCTAATTATTGTGATTATATAAGTATTTCCTAAGAAAACTTACCTACACAACTTGGCTAATCAAAATATGTGTATTGTTCAACAGAACAAGGAGATTCGTATTATTGCATTTGTCAGATTTGCAGTATACTGCAACATGAATTGTTTTTCACACTTTAATTTTATATGCATGGTTGACATCCAGCAATATGATCAAACATTAACGAACTGTGGGTAGTAAATTTTTTGAGAGTTAGTATAAGAGAAAAATGGCTGATGATGTAGGTACTAACATGAGCATCAACCCAAGAGTAAAGAAATAAGCTTCAATTATTGAAACATTACTATCGAGGGGTGTGTTGATCATTTTCTTTGTCCAATTGTATATGCAAGCAATAGCCATATAAGATGGTCGTATATGAGAGAAACTAGATTACTCTGTATAGCCATGCAAAAAATGTCAAAAGGGTTTACAGTTGCAGACATACGCTAAAGAGCGTACAACAACTCATATAGCACGGGCTTAGGTTCAGGGTTAGTTTTGTTGTCATCCTTACTACTTAACACCTGACTGAATAAATAGATGATGAAGAAAAAGGTCAACAATATTAGAATTTTGTTACAAAAAAAATAAATATTCTTCGGCGTGACTATTAGACACATAAGAAAAGTATTTATTTGCAAGATAAAGGTCAAAGATGCACCTTTAGAAATGTATTAACACCCATCACAAAAGTAGAAAAATGCATCAGCACCTACAAAATTATTTATTATGCTCAATGGAACAATCAGATATTAAAAATTTGTACATGGGATAAATAAATATTTGACATTTTTGAGGTAGTAAGGATCTTGCCCTCGCATTTGCGAGGGCCATTTTGATACAATACTAAAAGGAAAATATGGATGAAAAATAGAGAATATGCTAGAAAATCCCACAATAATCAGAAATATCTGGCCATTGATTAGATGGACCCACATTGATTAAGTAGTTTTTGATGGCTCGGATTTACTCTACCTCAATCTGTCTCACGCACATCAGGCCCAATCTGGCCCAACACAACTGAATCCACTCAAGCACATTATCCCTAATTAATCTGTCCCGGCCGAGTAAGCAGTTACGTTTTTTTTCACAAAAAAATCCTATCATCCAAAAGTAACTACGCATGCCTCTTGATGTAAAAAAAAAAAGGCTATCTAGACAACAAGAAAAACAGACTATGTACGTGCTCCATCCAAAAGCTGTGTAAGTAGCTACGTTTTTTCCTTTATAAAAATATCCTATCATCCAATAGAAGCTACCTACACCTCCATAGGTACTGTGTGATTTTGCGCTCAAGTTAGGATTGGCGGGCGTCACATACGCAGGCATGCAGCACGTCACATATGCACGCAAGCCTGCACGCCATTAGTAATTATGAACACCCATTGAGTAAGTCGAGGATTGGGGATTGACGAGAATATTGTATCGTCATGCTACTCCCTGGCATAATTTGTGACCAAGCTTCACGTTCATTGAAATTCTTCACGGTCGCATGAAGAACTGCAGTAGCTTGATCAACCAAGGTGGCTACTTAATCAGTAATTAATGCCAGACCGTTGATCGCATGACTAGAATTTTGTTAGCTATTACTCCCTCTGTAAAGAAATATAAGAGCGTTTAGATCACTAAAGTAGTGATCTAAATGCTCTTATATTTGTTTACGGAGGGAGTAGATTTTATATAAAGAAAAGTACCCACTGTTGCCATTACTTAAAACATGTCCTCTCAAGTTGTAAAACATCCAGCTAGCTACCCTTTCAAGATGGACATTCATGATCGTGAGCCATGTCTCGATCTACATCTTTTCCTCTTCCCATAGAACATCACAACCACTCCCCGAACCCACGCCCCCATCTCATCCTCTACCCTCTTCTCTCCAATCTTAGAAGCAGAGCGTTCATAGCCCTCCCGTCCTCTGCCCCTGTGCATCCCACCTCGCCCTCGGTATGATGGTAAGCAACGGCACGTGGGTTCCCATGCTCTCCTGCAGCAAAGCCTGACCCACCTCGCACAGGTCTCCTACAAATCAAGTGACATCAGATGGGTTAGGGCCTTCTTCACGAGCCTGTGCCGCCCCAGCCGTAAATTGCTTTCCATCATGCACACGTCCAACAAATTTTCTGTAACCTTTTTATCCTGGTGTTTAGTCTCACGAACTAACCAAGTATTGTTTCTTTGCAAAAAAAATTGGAGATTTTCCATGCGAGAGCTCAGGTCGATAACTCTCACCGAGACATGCATGCTAGATCAGATATTTTAGGTTCGGCTACTTGTACGGAAGTCCTGCAGTAGCAACCAATTGATATGAAGTTGACTAGACTATAAAAATGGAAGAGATCAATTCCAGTAGATCAATTAAATTTGGCTGTATGTGCATCCTGCAACAGCAATCAATCGATATGAAGCAGGCTATATTAACTAGGGAGCACGTACGCATGGATTGAGGTTCCGCTCTCATTAAAGCAGGACTGATATATACTTATATCATGGCTAATACTAACTGGTATCCCAAACTTCATTCGTCCTCCATAAATATTTTCCTCTGTCCATGATCGCTGATGCTCTGTGATAGAATGCCATGACTTAGGTTGCCCTGTTTACACGGTCGTAATTGTGGAACCATGGCCCACAAAGACTGGCCGCACGGCTGCGTCCAACGTTGACTTCGCCGTGCCGTCGAGATCACGTTCACAATTGTTGCGTGCTGTCAAGCGTGCGTGGTAGAACAGCTCTGAATTTTCCTACTTGCAGACAAAGTTGACCATAGTTGTGTTGCACCTTCAACTGTACCCTCCTCCTTTTGATGTTGATTTTTTTGTTGATTTTGTTGCATGCCAATGGATTACAAGAGGATGAAGCTTCTTATGTACATGAGAAGTTAATAAGCCCTTGATTAGTATCAAGCCATCAAGACTATGCGAGTTGTTAACAGAAGGTATTGTTCATGCTCAATTTTTTTGTCAATAATAAATTACCAATAATTATGCAAAAAATTACCCAATATTTCCTCCATGTCATTTTAAGTGTAGCTACTTTGATTTTGCAACAGTTGTTCCTAAAAGTCCATAACAGGAATGTTAAGAAACCTATTATGCGTTTAAGTTGGTTCATATTACTTATATATGCAACATCGGTACCATAAGATACTGCAAAGATATTGACTGGTTTGTCTGCCAAAAAAAAAACTAAAATTGAAATATTATGTTAAACCAACAAACCAGCCTACTTCTTTCACCATCAACATCCTGAATATGCTTCGGATAGTCAATGATTAGACACATAATATCGTGATCACTTTACTATTGTTTTAGTAATTTCACAAAATCAATATATTTAGTAGTTCATATAACGCAGTGAGTATTTATATCTACAATGCAAGGACTCATAAAACACATATTTTCCATCTGGATATAAATAATTGATATTTAAGTTGTTTTAGCTCAAATCTCCACAAGGTATGTGTAAGTTAAAAATGGGCGAACAACCTACAGAACCACCAAATATATTTTTTCAGTACTAGCCTGCGCATTCGCGCTTGCCATTTTGCTAGTCTATCTATCTATCTATTATTATTATCTACTAAAAGCAAAATACAGAGGAAATTAGAGATATTGGTTAGAAAATCACACGTTAATCAGAAAATACCGGCCCTTCATCCATCAGATCTTAATAAATAAAGATATTGCAGCCGTTTGATCTGCGTAACTTATATAACATGGTGGGCAAGTGAGGATTTACGTGAAATATAGATGTGCAAACGTACGTTCAAGAAAAATAATATTGGGCAAGAAAAACTAACAAACAACCCCACTAGGTATAGTCCTAAGAAAAAGAAACTGCCAATGTCACGTCCGTGTGTCACGCATGCCGCAGAGGCAGCCCTGCCGCCGTTCGTCTCAAATAAATCATCATCACAGTCGCTCCTCTCCTCTCTGCCCTATCGTGGATCCTCTTCCAAACTCTAATGGCTGTGAGTCCAACAACGACACATGCCCAATCCTAGCTCCAACTGGGATATAAACATGCACGTACATGTTATACGATTACCCCGGCTGCCTATTTGTAATCCATATATTTTCTGACATCCGTATGTTGTACTTTTGGCCGGTGATGAATCAGTCATCAGGCCATGCTAGCTTTGCAAGGGAGAAGGATCCATAATACTCCCTCTGTTTCTAAATAGAAGTCTTTTTAGGGATTTCACTATAGACTACATACAAAGCAAATTGATCGACACTCTAAAATATATCTATGTATATCCGTATGTAGTCCGTAGTAGAATCTCTAAAAAGATTTATATTTAGGGATTCTACTACGGACTACATACAGATGTATATAGATATATTTTAAAGTATAGATTCATTCAATTTGCTTGGTATGTAGTCTATAGTGGAATCCCTAAAAAGACTTCTATTTAGGAACAGTTCCTCAAGCTTTGCATATCTGTAACCACGTAGCTGTTTGTACTCTTCTTGGCGTCCGGTAGCCTAGGGGAGGGTTGCTAGCTCCGCTAGGTTTAGACCTTGACGCAACGCATCATTATATCAGATGTGGAACTTATTAGGTATGATGTTGTCCTAGACACACGCATGGTGACTACTGTCCCCGGCGCATGGCTGGTGCCGAATGAGGTTAAAGTATAGATTAGGTGTCAAATAGGTATCATGCATTGTTATACAAAAATAGATACAGGCTCTTCAAGTGGTGCCGCCATTCACCTCAGTGCTCTCGGTTAGTCGATCATCATCCACATACATGCAGATGAAAGTCAGAAGCGGCAAGTTCTAAACCTGCCCTACTCGCAAAAAAGAAAAAAAGTTCCAAACCTGCCCAAGGCTTTGCAAAATCAATCAAACATTTGCCCCATGAACACAACCCATATCTCGCACAGTAGCTCTTGTAGGTACCTTATCTTGCCTGCTGTATTTCTGTATAATATATGATACGATCTCTAGATTTTTATATATTTTCTAAATTGCCTGATTCATCCGATGGGTGAAATGCAACTATGCAAGGTTGCACAACTCCCCTCGAGAATGTGTTCAGGCACGTGCTGCGGCGGACTCGACCCGTGCAGTTAGGTATGAGATCGAATAAAGACTTCCAATGCCGGTAGGTGCATTCACATAGTAAGTACAGGATCAATGGTACACCTCCTCATGCACATATCTAAGAGCTTGCTACTAGCACGTGACATGTATTTGTTTTACATCTTCATTCGATTTTTTTTGCAGGAAGCTTCATTTGATTTAGCACATTTGATTATTGAACCTTAGGCTATTCTGGCAATTTATTTGTTATTTTTTTACTTTTTATAAACTCCAGATATGTATGCAAGCATGAACCTTACAAGGAGACCGGATAGGAATAAAGACATATGCAAAACTACAATGAGACATAGAGCTACATACCTACTCTATAGAAGATAGGTTGGTGTTTTTGCAGCTTGATGCCGGACTGTATTAACATATTACTTCAAAAAAGGGAATCAGTATCACTAGATATTTTTGCATAATCTATTTTTAATTTATGATCAAAATAGACAGATATTCATAGATAGAATAAATATCAAAGTTACACCTTAACAATGGAAAATTGTCTAAAATATTATGTGTATTTTTTTGTAAGGAGGCCTTAAAAAGGACTGTTGATGAACATCTTTTTTCTATGAAAGCAGTAAGTTAGAGTATAAAATATGTGCAAAGATAAAATTAAATAATGAGAAAATTTTATGCAATGAGTGTAGAGTTCTTGGAAGCAGGATCGATAAAAAATAAATTCATTTCTCTAATACTTTCAAAATAATGGTTCTGACCATAGCAATCACACCCTATTGGGAGATGCGAGACTCTTACAGTATGAGCAATCACGATTTTGAGTGAAATACAAAGCATTTTCACAAGTACAAAGTGCAATTGACTCTTTGAATTAAGTTTTTAGGTTGGTTTGATTGAATTGTATGGGGTTTATGTGGCACAAAATCGATACAATTAATTTTCTACTAACAAACCTCGCTAATTATTGTGATTATATAAGTATTTCCTAAGAAAACTTACCTACACAACTTGGCTAATCAAAATATGTGTATTGTTCAACAGAACAAGGAGATTCGTATTATTGCATTTGTCAGATTTGCAGTATACTGCAACATGAATTGTTTTTCACACTTTAATTTTATATGCATGGTTGACATCCAGCAATATGATCAAACATTAACGAACTGTGGGTAGTAAATTTTTTGAGAGTTAGTATAAGAGAAAAATGGCTGATGATGTAGGTACTAACATGAGCATCAACCCAAGAGTAAAGAAATAAGCTTCAATTATTGAAACATTACTATCGAGGGGTGTGTTGATCATTTTCTTTGTCCAATTGTATATGCAAGCAATAGCCATATAAGATGGTCGTATATGAGAGAAACTAGATTACTCTGTATAGCCATGCAAAAAATGTCAAAAGGGTTTACAGTTGCAGACATACGCTAAAGAGCGTACAACAACTCATATAGCACGGGCTTAGGTTCAGGGTTAGTTTTGTTGTCATCCTTACTACTTAACACCTGACTGAATAAATAGATGATGAAGAAAAAGGTCAACAATATTAGAATTTTGTTACAAAAAAAATAAATATTCTTCGGCGTGACTATTAGACACATAAGAAAAGTATTTATTTGCAAGATAAAGGTCAAAGATGCACCTTTAGAAATGTATTAACACCCATCACAAAAGTAGAAAAATGCATCAGCACCTACAAAATTATTTATTATGCTCAATGGAACAATCAGATATTAAAAATTTGTACATGGGATAAATAAATATTTGACATTTTTGAGGTAGTAAGGATCTTGCCCTCGCATTTGCGAGGGCCATTTTGCTACAATACTAAAAGGAAAATACGGATGAAAAATAGAGAATATGCTAGAAAATCCCACAATAATCAGAAATATCTGGCCATTGATTAGATGGACCCACATTGATTAAGTAGTTTTTGATGGCTCGGATTTACTCTACCTCAATCTGTCTCACGCACATCAGGCCCAATCTGGCCCAACACAACTGAATCCACTCAAGCACATTATCCCTAACTAATCTGTCCCGGCCGAGTAAGCAGTTACGTTTTTTTTCACAAAAAAATCCTATCATCCAAAAGTAACTACGCATGCCTCTTGATGTAAAAAAAAAAAGGCTATCTAGACAACAAGAAAAACAGACTATGTACGTGCTCCATCCAAAAGCTGTGTAAGTAGCTACGTTTTTTCCTTTATAAAAATATCCTATCATCCAATAGAAGCTACCTACACCTCCATAGGTACTGTGTGATTTTGCGCTCAAGTTAGGATTGGCGGGCGTCACATACGCAGGCATGCAGCACGTCACATATGCACGCAAGCCTGCACGCCATTAGTAATTATGAACACCCATTGAGTAAGTCGAGGATTGGGGATTGACGAGAATATTGTATCGTCATGCTACTCCCTGGCATAATTTGTGACCAAGCTTCACGTTCATTGAAATTCTTCACGGTCGCATGAAGAACTGCAGTAGCTAGATCAACCAAGGTGGCTACTTAATCAGTAATTAATGCCAGACCGTTGATCGCATGACTAGAATTTTGTTAGCTATTACTCCCTCTGTAAAGAAATATAAGAGCGTTTAGATCACTAAAGTAGTGATCTAAATGCTCTTATATTTGTTTACGGAGGGAGTAGATTTTATATAAAGAAAAGTACCCACTGTTGCCATTACTTAAAACATGTCCTCTCAAGTTGTAAAACATCCAGCTA
Source organism: Elymus sibiricus (assembly GCA_039707655.1). Taxonomy (NCBI): domain Eukaryota; kingdom Viridiplantae; phylum Streptophyta; class Magnoliopsida; order Poales; family Poaceae; genus Elymus; species Elymus sibiricus. The sequence goes on along the minus strand of CM077666.1, from coordinate 52,139,178 downwards.
GCTACCCTTTCAAGATGGACATTCATGATCGTGAGCCATGTCTCGATCTACATCTTTTCCTCTTCCCATAGAACATCACAACCACTCCCCGAACCCACGCCCCCATCTCATCCTCTACCCTCTTCTCTCCAATCTTAGAAGCAGAGCGTTCATAGCCCTCCCGTCCTCTGCCCCTGTGCATCCCACCTCGCCCTCGGTATGATGGTAAGCAACGGCACGTGGGTTCCCATGCTCTCCTGCAGCAACGCCTGACCCACCTCGCATAGGTCTCCTACAAATCAAGTGACATCAGATGGGTTAGGGCCTTCTTCACGAGCCTGTGCCGCCCCAGCCGTAAATTGCTTTCCATCATGCACACGTCCAACAAATTTTCTGTAACCTTTTTATCCTGGTGTTTAGTCTCACGAACTAACCAAGTATTGTTTCTTTGCTAAAAAAATTGGAGATTTTCCATGCGAGAGCTCAGGTCGATAACTCTCACCGAGACATGCATGCTAGATCAGATCTTTTAGGTTCGGCTACTTGTACGGAAGTCCTGCAGTAGCAACCAATTGATATGAAGTTGACTAGACTATAAAAATGGAAGAGATCAATTCCAGTAGATCAATTAAATTTGGCTGTATGTGCATCCTGCAACAGCAATCAATCGATATGAAACAGGCTATATTAACTAGGGAGCACGTACGCATGGATTGAGGTTCCGCCCTCATTAAAGCATGACTGATATATACTTATATCATGGCTAATACTAACTGGTATCCCAAACTTCATTCGTCCTCCATAAATATTTTCCTCTGTCCATGATCGCTGATGCTCTGTGATAGAATGCCATGACTTAGGTTGCCCTGTTTACACGGTCGTAATTGTGGAACCATGGCCCGCAAAGACTGGCCGCACGGCTGCGTCCAACGTTGACTTCGCCGTGCCGCCGAGATCACGTTCACAATTGTTGCGTGCTGTCAAGCGTGCGTGGTAGAACAGCTCTGAATTTTCCTACTTGCAGACAAAGTTGACCATAGTTGTGTTGCACCTTCAACTGTACCCTCCTCCTTTTGATGTGGATTTTTTTGTTGATTTTGTTGCATGCCAATGGATTACAAGAGGATGAAGCTTCTTATGTACATGAGAAGTTAATATGCCCTTGATTAGTATCAAGCCATCAAGACTATGCGAGTTGTTAACAGAAGGTATTGTTCATGCTCAATTTTTTTGTCAATAATAAATTACCAATAATTATGCAAAAAATTACCCAATATTTCCTCCATGTCATTTTAACTGTAGCTACTTTGATTTTGCAACAGTTGTTCCTAAAAGTCCATAATAGGAATGTTAAGAAACCTATTATGCGTTTAAGTTGGTTCATATTACTTATATATGCAACATCGGTACCATAAGATACTGCAAAGATATTGACTGGTTTGTCTGCCAAAAAAAAAACTAAAATTGAAATATTATGTTAAACCAACAAACCAGCCTACTTCTTTCACCATCAACATCCTGAATATGCTTCGGATAGTCAATGATTAGACACATAATATCGTGATCACTTTACTATTGTTTGAGTAATTTCACAAAATCAATATATTTAGTAGTTCATATAACGCAGTGAGTATTTATATCTACAATGCAAGGACTCATAAAACACATATTTTCCATCTGGATATAAATAATTGATATTTAAGTTGTTTTAGCTCAAATCTCCACAAGGTATGTGTAAGTTAAAAATGGGCGAACAACCTACAGAACCACCAAATATATTTTTTCAGTACTAGCCTGCGCATTCGCGCGGGCCATTTTGCTAGTCTATCTATCTATCTATTATTATTATCTACTAAAAGCAAAATACAGAGGAAATTAGAGATATTGGTTAGAAAATCACACGTTAATCAGAAAATACCGGCCCTTCATCCATCAGATCTTAATAAATAAAGATATTGCAGCCGTTTGATCTGCGTAACTTATATAACATGGTGGGCAAGTGAGGATTTACGTGAAATATAGATGTGCAAACGTACGTTCAAGAAAAATAATATTGGGCAAGAAAAACTAACAAACAACCCCACTAGGTATAGTCCTAAGAAAAAGAAACTGCCAATGTCACGTCCGTGTGTCACGCATGCCGCAGAGGCAGCCCTGCCGCCGTTCGTCTCAAATAAATCATCATCACAGTCGCTCCTCTCCTCTCTGCCCTATCGTGGATCCTCTTCCAATCTCTAATGGCTGTGAGTCCAACAACGACACATGCCCAATCCTAGCTCCAACTGGGATATAAACATGCACGTACATGTTATACGATTACCCCGGCTGCCTATTTGTAATCCATATATTTTCTGACATCCGTATGTTGTACTTTTGGCCGGTGATGAATCAGTCATCAGGCCATGCTAGCTTTGCAAGGGAGAAGGATCCATAATACTCCCTCTGTTTCTAAATAGAAGTCTTTTTAGGGATTTCACTATAGACTACATACAAAGCAAATTGATCTACACTCTAAAATATATCTATGTATATCCGTATGTAGTCCGTAGTAGAATCTCTAAAAAGATTTATATTTAGGGATTCTACTACGGACTACATACGGATGTATATAGATATATTTTAAAGTATAGATTCATTCAATTTGCTTTGTATGTAGTCTATAGTGGAATCCCTAAAAAGACTTCTATTTAGGAACAGTTCCTCAAGCTTTGCATATCTGTAACCACGTAGCTGTTTGTACTCTTCTTGGCGTCCGGTAGCCTAGGGGAGGGTTGCTAGCTCCGCTAGGTTTAGACCTTGACGCAACGCATCATTATATCAGATGTGGAACTTATTAGGTATGATGTTGTCCTAGACACACGCATGGTGACTACTGTCCCCGGCGCATGGCTGGTGCCGAATGAGGTTAAAGTATAGATTAGGTGTCAAATAGGTATCATGCATTGTTATACAAAAATAGATACAGGCTCTTCAAGTGGTGCCGCCATTCACCTCAGTGCTCTCGGTTAGTCGATCATCATCCACATACATGCAGATGAAGGTCAGAAGCGGCAAGTTCTAAACCTGCCCTACTCGCAAAAAAGAAAAAAAGTTCCAAACCTGCCCAAGGCTTTGCAAAATCAATCAAACATTTGCCCCATGAACACAACCCATATCTCGCACAGTAGCTCTTGTAGGTACCTTATCTTGCCTGCTGTATTTCTGTATAATATATGATACGATCTCTAGATTTTTATATATTTTCTAAATTGCCTGATTCATCCGATGGGTGAAATGCAACTATGCAAGGTTGCACAACTCCCCTCGAGAATGTGTTCAGGCACGTGCTGCGGCGGACTCGACCCGTGCAGTTAGGTATGAGATCGAATAAAGACTTCCAATGCCGGTGGGTGCATTCACATAGTAAGTACAGGATCGATGGTACACCTCCTCATGCACATATCTAAGAGCTTGCTACTAGCACGTGACATGTATTTGTTTTACATCTTCATTCGATTTTTTTTGCAGGAAGCTTCATTTGATTTAGCACATTTGATTATTGAACCTTAGGCTATTCTGGCAATTTATTTGTTATTTTTTTACTTTTTATAAACTCCAGATATGTATGCAAGCATGAACCTTACAAGGAGACCGGATAGGAATAAAGACATATGCAAAACTACAATGAGACATAGAGCTACATACCTACTCTATAGAAGATAGGTTGGTGTTTTTGCAGCTTGATGCCGGACTATATTAACATATTACTTCAAAAAAGGGAATCAGTATCACTAGATATTTTTGCATAATCTATTTTTAATTTATGATCAAAATAGACAGATATTCATAGATAGAATAAATATCAAAGTTACACCTTAACAATGGAAAATTGTCTAAAATATTATGTGTATTTTTTTGTAAGGAGGCCTTAAAAAGGACTGTTGATGAACATCTTTTTTCTATGAAAGCAGTAAGTTAGAGTATAAAATATGTGCAAAGATAAAATTAAATAATGAGAAAATTTTATGCAATGAGTGTAGAGTTCTTGGAAGCAGGATCGATAAAAAATAAATTCATTTCTCTAATACTTTCAAAATAATGGTTCTGACCATAGCAATCACACCCCATTGGGAGATGCGAGACTCTTACAGTATGAGCAATCACGATTTTGAGTGAAATACAAAGCATTTTCACAAGTACAAAGTGCAATTGACTCTTTGAATTAAGTTTTTAGGTTGGTTTGATTGAATTGTATGGGGTTTATGTGGCACAAAATCGATACAATTAATTTTCTACTAACAAACCTCGCTAATTATTGTGATTATATAAGTATTTCCTAAGAAAACTTACCTACACAACTTGGCTAATCAAAATATGTGTATTGTTCAATAGAACAAGGAGATTCGTATTATTGCATTTGTCAGATTTGCAGTATACTGCAACATGAATTATTTTTCACACTTTAATTTTATATGCATGGTTGACATCCAGCAATATGATCAAACATTAACGAACTGTGGGTAGTAAAATTTTTGAGAGTTAGTATAACAGAAAAATGGCTGATGATGTAGGTACTAACATGAGCATCAACCCAAGAGTAAAGAAATAAGCTTCAATTATTGAAACATTACTATCGAGGGGTGTGTTGATCATTTTCTTTGTCCAATTGTATATGCAAGCAATAGCCATATAAGATGGTCGTATATGAGAGAAACTAGATTACTCTGTATAGCCATGCAAAAAATGTCAAAAGGGTTTACAGTTGCAGACATACGCTAAAGAGCGTACAACAACTCATATAGCACGGGCTTAGGTTCAGGGTTAGTTTTTGTCATCCTTACTACTTAACACCTGACTGAATAAATAGATGATGAAGAAAAAGGTCAACAATATTAGAATTTTGTTACAAAAAAAATAAATATTCTTCGGCGTGACTATTAGACACATAAGAAAAGTATGTATATGCAAGATAAAGGTCAAAGATGCACCTTTAGAAATGTATTAACACCCATCACAAAAGTAGAAAAATGCATCAGCACCTACAAAATTATTTATTATGCTCAATGGAACAATCAGATATTAAAAATTTGTACATGGGATAAATAAATATTTGACATTTTTGAGGTAGTAAGGATCTTGCCCTCGCATTTGCGAGGGCCATTTTGCTACAATACTAAAAGGAAAATACGGATGAAAAATAGAGAATATGCTAGAAAATCCCACAATAATCATTAATATCTGGCCATTGATTAGATGGACCCACATTGATTAAGTAGTTTTTGATGGCTCGGATTTACTCTACCTCAATCTGTCTCACGCACATCAGGCCCAATCTGGCCCAACACAACTGAATCCACTCAAGCACATTATCCCTAACTAATCTGTCCCGGCCGAGTAAGCAGTTACGTTTTTTTTCACAAAAAAATCCTATCATCCAAAAGTAACTACGCATGCCTCTTGATGTACAAAAAAAAAGGCTATCTAGACAACAAGAAAAACAGACTATGTACGTGCTCCATCCAAAAGCTGTGTAAGTAGCTACGTTTTTTCCTTTATAAAAATATCCTATCATCCAATAGAAGCTACCTACACCTCCATAGGTACTGTGTGATTTTGCGCTCAAGTTAGGATTGGCGGGCGTCACATACGCAGGCATGCAGCACGTCACATATGCACGCAAGCCTGCACGCCATTAGTAATTATGAACACCCATTGAGTAAGTCGAGGATTGGGGATTGACGAGAATATTGTATCGTCATGCTACTACCTGGCATAATTTGTGACCAAGCTTCACGTTCATTGAAATTCTTCACGGTCGCATGAAGAACTGCAGTAGCTAGATCAACCAAGGTGGCTACTTAATCAGTAATTAATGCCAGACCGTTGATCGCATGACTAGAATTTTGTTAGCTATTACTCCCTCTGTAAAGAAATATAAGAGCGTTTAGATCACTAAAGTAGTGATCTAAATGCTCTTATATTTGTTTACGGAGGGAGTAGATTTTATATAAAGAAAAGTACCCACTGTTGCCATTACTTAAAACATGTCCTCTCAAGTTGTAAAACATCCAGCTAGCTACCCTTTCAAGATGGACATTCATGATCGTGAGCCATGTCTCGATCTACATCTTTTCCTCTTCCCATAGAACATCACAACCACTCCCCGAACCCACGCCCCCATCTCATCCTCTACCCTCTTTTCTCCAATCTTAGAAGCAGAGCGTTCATAGCCCTCCCGTCCTCTGCCCCTGTGCATCCCACCTCGCCCTCGGTATGATGGTAAGCAACGGCACGTGGGTTCCCATGCTCTCCTGCAGCAACGCCTGACCCACCTCGCACAGGTCTCCTACAAATCAAGTGACATCAGATGGGTTAGGGCCTTCTTCACGAGCCTATGCTGCCCCAGCTGTAAATTACTTTCCATCATGCACACGTCCAACAAATTTTCTGTAACCTTTTTATCCTGGTGTTTAGTCTCACGAACTAACCAAGTATTGTTTCTTTGCAAAAAAAATTGGAGATTTTCCATGCGAGAGCTCAGGTCGATAACTCTCACCGAGACATGCATGCTAGATCAGATCTTTTAGGTTCGGCTACTTGTACGGAAGTCCTGCAGTAGCAACCAATTGATATGAAGTTGACTAGACTATAAAAATGGAAGAGATCAATTCCAGTAGATCAATTAAATTTGGCTGTATGTGCATCCTGCAACAGCAATCAATCGATATGAAGCAGGCTATATTAACTAGGGAGCACGTACGCATGGATTGAGGTTCCGCTCTCATTAAAGCAGGACTGATATATACTTATATCATGGCTAATACTAACTGGTATCCCAAACTTCATTCGTCCTCCATAAATATTTTCCTCTGTCCATGATCGCTGATGCTCTGTGATAGAATGCCATGACTTAGGTTGCCCTGTTTACACGGTCGTAATTGTGGAACCATGGCCCACAAAGACTGGCCGCACGGCTGCGTCCAACGTTGACTTCGCCGTGCCGTCGAGATCACGTTCACAATTGTTGCGTGCTGTCAAGCGTGCGTGGTAGAACAGCTCTGAATTTTCCTACTTGCAGACAAAGTTGACCATAGTTGTGTTGCACCTTCAACTGTACCCTCCTCCTTTTGATGTGGATTGTTTTGTTGATTTTGTTGCATGCCAATGGATTACAAGAGGATGAAGCTTCTTATGTACATGAGAAGTTAATATGCCCTTGATTAGTATCAAGCCATCAAGACTATGCGAGTTGTTAACAGAAGGTATTGTTCATGCTCAATTTTTTTGTCAATAATAAATTACCAATAATTATGCAAAAAATTACCCAATATTTCCTCCATGTCATTTTAAGTGTAGCTACTTTGATTTTGCAACAGTTGTTCCTAAAAGTCCATAACAGGAATGTTAAGAAACCTATTATGCGTTTAAGTTGGTTCATATTACTTATATATGCAACATCGGTACCATAAGATACTGCAAAGATATTGACTGGTTTGTCTGCCAAAAAAAAAACTAAAATTGAAATATTATGTTAAACCAACAAACCAGCCTACTTCTTTCACCATCAACATCCTGAATATGCTTCGGATAGTCAATGATTAGACACATAATATCGTGATCACTTTACTATTGTTTTAGTAATTTCACAAAATCAATATATTTAGTAGTTCATATAACGCAGTGAGTATTTATATCTACAATGCAAGGACTCATAAAACACATATTTTCCATCTGGATATAAATAATTGATATTTAAGTTGTTTTAGCTCAAATCTCCACAAGGTATGTGTAAGTTAAAAATGGGCGAACAACCTACAGAACCACCAAATATATTTTTTCAGTACTAGCCTGCGCATTCGCGCTTGCCATTTTGCTAGTCTATCTATCTATCTATTATTATTATCTACTAAAAGCAAAATACAGAGGAAATTAGAGATATTGGTTAGAAAATCACACGTTAATCAGAAAATACCGGCCCTTCATCCATCAGATCTTAATAAATAAAGATATTGCAGCCGTTTGATCTGCGTAACTTATATAACATGGTGGGCAAGTGAGGATTTACGTGAAATATAGATGTGCAAACGTACGTTCAAGAAAAATAATATTGGGCAAGAAAAACTAACAAACAACCCCACTAGGTATAGTCCTAAGAAAAAGAAACTGCCAATGTCACGTCCGTGTGTCACGCATGCCGCAGAGGCAGCCCTGCCGCCGTTCGTCTCAAATAAATCATCATCACAGTCGCTCCTCTCCTCTCTGCCCTATCGTGGATCCTCTTCCAATCTCTAATGGCTGTGAGTCCAACAACGACACATGCCCAATCCTAGCTCCAACTGGGATATAAACATGCACGTACATGTTATACGATTACCCCGGCTGCCTATTTGTAATCCATATATTTTCTGACATCCGTATGTTGTACTTTTGGCCGGTGATGAATCAGTCATCAGGCCATGCTAGCTTTGCAAGGGAGAAGGATCTATAATACTCCCTCTGTTTCTAAATAGAAGTCTTTTTAGGGATTTCACTATAGACTACATACAAAGCAAATTGATCTACACTCTAAAATATATCTATGTATATCCGTATGTAGTCCGTAGTAGAATCTCTAAAAAGATTTATATTTAGGGATTCTACTACGGACTACATACGGATGTATATAGATATATTTTAAAGTATAGATTCATTCAATTTGCTTTGTATGTAGTCTATAGTGGAATCCCTAAAAAGACTTCTATTTAGGAACAGTTCCTCAAGCTTTGCATATCTGTAACCACGTAGCTGTTTGTACTCTTCTTGGCGTCCGGTAGCCTAGGGGAGGGTTGCTAGCTCCGCTAGGTTTAGACCTTGACGCAACGCATCATTATATCAGATGTGGAACTTATTAGGTATGATGTTGTCCTAGACACACGCATGGTGACTACTGTCCCCGGCGCATGGCTGGTGCCGAATGAGGTTAAAGTATAGATTAGGTGTCAAATAGGTATCATGCATTGTTATACAAAAATAGATACAGGCTCTTCAAGTGGTGCCGCCATTCACCTCAGTGCTCTCGGTTAGTCGATCATCATCCACATACATGCAGATGAAAGTCAGAAGCGGCAAGTTCTAAACCTGCCCTACTCGCAAAAAAGAAAAAAAGTTCCAAACCTGCCCAAGGCTTTGCAAAATCAATCAAACATTTGCCCCATGAACACAACCCATATCTCGCACAGTAGCTCTTGTAGGTACCTTATCTTGCCTGATGTATTTCTGTATAATATATGATACGATCTCTAGATTTTTATATATTTTCTAAATTGCCTGATTCATCCGATGGGTGAAATGCAACTATGCAAGGTTGCACAACTCCCCTCGAGAATGTGTTCAGGCACGTGCTGCGGCGGACTCGACCCGTGCAGTTAGGTATGAGATCGAATAAAGACTTCCAATGCCGGTGGGTGCATTCACATAGTAAGTACAGGATCAATGGTACACCTCCTCATGCACATATCTAAGAGCTTGCTACTAGCACGTGACATGTATTTGTTTTACATCTTCATTCGATTTTTTTTGCAGGAAGCTTCATTTGATTTAGCACATTTGATTATTGAACCTTAGGCTATTCTGGCAATTTATTTGTTATTTTTTTACTTTTTATAAACTCCAGATATGTATGCAAGCATGAACCTTACAAGGAGACCGGATAGGAATAAAGACATATGCAAAACTACAATGAGACATAGAGCTACATACCTACTCTATAGAAGATAGGTTGGTGTTTTTGCAGCTTGATGCCGGACTGTATTAACATATTACTTCAAAAAAGGGAATCAGTATCACTAGATATTTTTGCATAATCTATTTTTAATTTATGATCAAAATAGACAGATATTCATAGATAGAATAAATATCAAAGTTACACCTTAACAATGGAAAATTGTAAAATATTATGTGTATTTTTTTGTAAGGAGGCCTTAAAAAGGACTGTTGATGAACATCTTTTTTCTATGAAAGCAGTAAGTTAGAGTATAAAATATGTGCAAAGATAAAATTAAATAATGAGAAAATTTTATGCAATGAGTGTAGAGTTCTTGGAAGCAGGATCGATAAAAAATAAATTCATTTCTCTAATACTTTCAAAATAATGGTTCTGACCATAGCAATCACACCCTATTGGGAGATGCGAGACTCTTACAGTATGAGCAATCACGATTTTGAGTGAAATACAAAGCATTTTCACAAGTACAAAGTGCAATTGACTCTTTGAATTAAGTTTTTAGGTTGGTTTGATTGAATTGTATGGGGTTTATGTGGCACAAAATCGATACAATTAATTTTCTACTAACAAACCTCGCTAATTATTGTGATTATATAAGTATTTCCTAAGAAAACTTACCTACACAACTTGGCTAATCAAAATATGTGTATTGTTCAACAGAACAAGGAGATTCGTATTATTGCATTTGTCAGATTTGCAGTATACTGCAACATGAATTGTTTTTCACACTTTAATTTTATATGCATGGTTGACATCCAGCAATATGATCAAACATTAACGAACTGTGGGTAGTAAATTTTTCGAGAGTTAGTATAAGAGAAAAATGGCTGATGATGTAGGTACTAACATGAGCATCAACCCAAGAGTAAAGAAATAAGCTTCAATTATTGAAACATTACTATCGAGGGGTGTGTTGATCATTTTCTTTGTCCAATTGTATATGCAAGCAATAGCCATATAAGATGGTCGTATATGAGAGAAACTAGATTACTCTGTATAGCCATGCAAAAAATGTCAAAAGGGTTTACAGTTGCAGACATACGCTAAAGAGCGTACAACAACTCATATAGCACGGGCTTAGGTTCAGGGTTAGTTTTGTTGTCATCCTTACTACTTAACACCTGACTGAATAAATAGATGATGAAGAAAAAGGTCAACAATATTAGAATTTTGTTACAAAAAAAATAAATATTCTTCGGCGTGACTATTAGACACATAAGAAAAGTATTTATTTGCAAGATAAAGGTCAAAGATGCACCTTTAGAAATGTATTAACACCCATCACAAAAGTAGAAAAATGCATCAGCACCTACAAAATTATTTATTATGCTCAATGGAACAATCAGATATTAAAAATTTGTACATGGGATAAATAAATATTTGACATTTTTGAGGTAGTAAGGATCTTGCCCTCGCATTTGCGAGGGCCATTTTGCTACAATACTAAAAGGAAAATACGGATGAAAAATAGAGAATATGCTAGAAAATCCCACAATAATCAGAAATATCTGGCCATTGATTAGATGGACCCACATTGATTAAGTAGTTTTTGATGGCTCGGATTTACTCTACCTCAATCTGTCTCACGCACATCAGGCCCAATCTGGCCCAACACAACTGAATCCACTCAAGCACATTATCCCTAATTAATCTGTCCCGGCCGAGTAAGCAGTTACGTTTTTTTTCACAAAAAAATCCTATCATCCAAAAGTAACTACGCATGCCTCTTGATGTAAAAAAAAAAGGCTATCTAGACAACAAGAAAAACAGACTATGTACGTGCTCCATCCAAAAGCTGTGTAAGTAGCTACGTTTTTTCCTTTATAAAAATATCCTATCATCCAATAGAAGCTACCTACACCTCCATAGGTACTGTGTGATTTTGCGCTCAAGTTAGGATTGGCGGGCGTCACATACGCAGGCATGCAGCACGTCACATATGCACGCAAGCCTGCACGCCATTAGTAATTATGAACACCCATTGAGTAAGTCGAGGATTGGGGATTGACGAGAATATTGTATCGTCATGCTACTCCCTGGCATAATTTGTGACCAAGCTTCACGTTCATTGAAATTCTTCACGGTCGCATGAAGAACTGCAGTAGCTAGATCAACCAAGGTGGCTACTTAATCAGTAATTAATGCCAGACCGTTGATCGCATGACTAGAATTTTGTTAGCTATTACTCCCTCTGTAAAGAAATATAAGAGCGTTTAGATCACTAAAGTAGTGATCTAAATGCTCTTATATTTGTTTACGGAGGGAGTAGATTTTATATAAAGAAAAGTACCCACTGTTGCCATTACTTAAAACATGTCCTCTCAAGTTGTAAAACATCCAGCTAGCTACCCTTTCAAGATGGACATTCATGATCGTGAGCCATGTCTCGATCTACATCTTTTCCTCTTCCCATAGAACATCACAACCACTCCCCGAACCCACGCCCCCATCTCATCCTCTACCCTCTTCTCTCCAATCTTAGAAGCAGAGCGTTCATAGCCCTCCCGTCCTCTGCCCCTGTGCATCCCACCTCGCCCTCGGTATGATGGTAAGCAACGGCACGTGGGTTCCCATGCTCTCCTGCAGCAACGCCTGACCCACCTCGCACAGGTCTCCTACAAATCAAGTGACATCAGATGGGTTAGGGCCTTCTTCACGAGCCTGTGCCGCCCCAGCCGTAAATTGCTTTCCATCATGCACACGTCCAACAAATTTTCTGTAACCTTTTTATCCTGGTGTTTAGTCTCACGAACTAACCAAGTATTGTTTCTTTGCAAAAAAATTTGGAGATTTTCCATGCGAGAGCTCAGGTCGATAACTCTCACCGAGACATGCATGCTAGATCAGATCTTTTAGGTTCGGCTACTTGTACGGAAGTCCTGCAGTAGCAACCAATTGATATGAAGTTGACTAGACTATAAAAATGGAAGAGATCAATTCCAGTAGATCAATTAAATTTGGCTGTATGTGCATCCTGCAACAGCAATCAATCGATATGAAGCAGGCTATATTAACTAGGGAGCACGTACGCATGGATTGAGGTTCCGCTCTCATTAAAGCATGACTGATATATACTTATATCATGGCTAATACTAACTGGTATCCCAAACTTCATTCGTCCTCCATAAATATTTTCCTCTGTCCATGATCGCTGATGCTCTGTGATAGAATGCCATGACTTAGGTTGCCCTGTTTACACGGTCGTAATTGTGGAACCATGGCCCACAAAGACTGGCCGCACGGCTGCGTCCAACGTTGACTTCGCCGTGCCGCCGAGATCACGTTCACAATTGTTGCGTGCTGTCAAGCGTGCGTGGTAGAACAGCTCTGAATTTTCCTACTTGCAGACAAAGTTGACCATAGTTGTGTTGCACCTTCAACTGTACCCTCCTCCTTTTGATGTGGATTTTTTTGTTGATTTTGTTGCATGCCAATGGATTACAAGAGGATGAAGCTTCTTATGTACATGAGAAGTTAATATGCCCTTGATTAGTATCAAGCCATCAAGACTATGCGAGTTGTTAACAGAAGGTATTGTTCATGCTCAATTTTTTTGTCAATAATAAATTACCAATAATTATGCAAAAAATTACCCAATATTTCCTCCATGTCATTTTAAGTGTAGCTACTTTGATTTTGCAACAGTTGTTCCTAAAAGTCCATAACAGGAATGTTAAGAAACCTATTATGCGTTTAAGTTGGTTCATATTACTTATATATGCAACATCGGTACCATAAGATACTGCAAAGATATTGACTGGTTTGTCTGCCAAAAAAAAAACTAAAATTGAAATATTATGTTAAACCAACAAACCAGCCTACTTCTTTCACCATCAACATCCTGAATATGCTTCGGATAGTCAATGATTAGACACATAATATTGTGATCACTTTACTATTGTTTTAGTAATTTCACAAAATCAATATATTTAGTAGTTCATATAACGCAGTGAGTATTTATATCTACAATGCAAGGACTCATAAAACACATATTTTCCATCTGGATATAAATAATTGATATTTAAGTTGTTTTAGCTCAAATCTCCACAAGGTATGTGTAAGTTAAAAATGGGCGAACAACCTACAGAACCACCAAATATATTTTTTCAGTACTAGCCTGCGCATTCGCGCGGGCCATTTTGCTAGTCTATCTATCTATCTATTATTATTATCTACTAAAAGCAAAATACAGAGGAAATTAGAGATATTGGTTAGAAAATCACACGTTAATCAGAAAATACCGGCCCTTCATCCATCAGATCTTAATAAATAAAGATATTGCAGCCGTTTGATCTGCGTAACTTATATAACATGGTGGGCAAGTGAGGATTTACGTGAAATATAGATGTGCAAACGTACGTTCAAGAAAAATAATATTGGGCAAGAAAAACTAACAAACAACCCCACTAGGTATAGTCCTAAGAAAAAGAAACTGCCAATGTCACGTCCGTGTGTCACGCATGCCGCAGAGGCAGCCCTGCCGCCGTTCGTCTCAAATAAATCATCATCACAGTCGCTCCTCTCCTCTCTGCCCTATCGTGGATCCTCTTCCAATCTCTAATGGCTGTGAGTCCAACAACGACACATGCCCAATCCTAGCTCCAACTGGGATATAAACATGCACGTACATGTTATACGATTACCCCGGCTGCCTATTTGTAATCCATATATTTTCTGACATCCGTATGTTGTACTTTTGGCCGGTGATGAATCAGTCATCAGGCCATGCTAGCTTTGCAAGGGAGAAGGATCCATAATACTCCCTCTGTTTCTAAATAGAAGTCTTATTAGGGATTTCACTATAGACTACATACAAAGCAAATTGATCTACACTTTAAAATATATCTATGTATATCCGTATGTAGTCCGTAGTAGAATCTCTAAAAAGATTTATATTTAGGGATTCTACTACGGACTACATACGGATGTATATAGATATATTTTAAAGTATAGATTCATTCAATTTGCTTTGTATGTAGTCTATAGTGGAATCCCTAAAAAGACTTCTATTTAGGAACAGTTCCTCAAGCTTTGCATATCTGTAACCACGTAGCTGTTTGTACTCTTCTTGGCGTCCGGTAGCCTAGGGGAGGGTTGCTAGCTCCGCTAGGTTTAGACCTTGACGCAACGCATCATTATATCAGATGTGGAACTTATTAGGTATGATGTTGTCCTAGACACACGCATGGTGACTACTGTCCCCGGCGCATGGCTGGTGCCGAATGAGGTTAAAGTATAGATTAGGTGTCAAATAGGTATCATGCATTGTTATACAAAAATAGATACAGGCTCTTCAAGTGGTGCCGCCATTCACCTCAGTGCTCTCGGTTAGTCGATCATCATCCACATACATGCAGATGAAAGTCAGAAGCGGCAAGTTCTAAACCTGCCCTACTCGCAAAAAAGAAAAAAAGTTCCAAACCTGCCCAAGGCTTTGCAAAATCAATCAAACATTTGCCCCATGAACACAACCCATATCTCGCACAGTAGCTCTTGTAGGTACCTTATCTTGCCTGCTGTATTTCTGTATAATATATGATACGATCTCTAGATTTTTATATATTTTCTAAATTGCCTGATTCATCCGATGGGTGAAATGCAACTATGCAAGGTTGCACAACTCCCCTCGAGAATGTGTTCAGGCACGTGCTGCGGCGGACTCGACCCGTGCAGTTAGGTATGAGATCGAATAAAGACTTCCAATGCCGGTGGGTGCATTCACATAGTAAGTACAGGATCGATGGTACACCTCCTCATGCACATATCTAAGAGCTTGCTACTAGCACGTGACATGTATTTGTTTTACATCTTCATTCGATTTTTTTTGCAGGAAGCTTCATTTGATTTAGCACATTTGATTATTGAACCTTAGGCTATTCTGGCAATTTATTTGTTATTTTTTTACTTTTTATAAACTCCAGATATGTATGCAAGCATGAACCTTACAAGGAGACCGGATAGGAATAAAGACATATGCAAAACTACAATGAGACATAGAGCTACATACCTACTCTATAGAAGATAGGTTGGTGTTTTTGCAGCTTGATGCCGGACTGTATTAACATATTACTTCAAAAAAGGGAATCAGTATCACTAGATATTTTTGCATAATCTATTTTTAATTTATGATCAAAATAGACAGATATTTATAGATAGAATAAATATCAAAGTTACACCTTAACAATGGAAAATTGTCTAAAATATTATGTGTATTTTTTTGTAAGGAGGCCTTAAAAAGGACTGTTGATGAACATCTTTTTTCTATGAAAGCAGTAAGTTAGAGTATAAAATATGTGCAAAGATAAAATTAAATAATGAGAAAATTTTATGCAATGAGTGTAGAGTTCTTGGAAGCAGGATCGATAAAAAATAAATTCATTTCTCTAATACTTTCAAAATAATGGTTCTGACCATAGCAATCACACCCCATTGGGAGATGCGAGACTCTTACAGTATGAGCAATCACGATTTTGAGTGAAATACAAAGCATTTTCACAAGTACAAAGTGCAATTGACTCTTTGAATTAAGTTTTTAGGTTGGTTTGATTGAATTGTATGGGGTTTATGTGGCACAAAATCGATACAATTAATTTTCTACTAACAAACCTCGCTAATTATTCTGATTATATAAGTATTTCCTAAGAAAACTTACGTACACAACTTGGCTAATCAAAATATGTGTATTGTTCAATAGAACAAGGAGATTCGTATTATTGCATTTGTCAGATTTGCAGTATACTGCAACATGAATTGTTTTTCACACTTTAATTTTATATGCATGGTTGACATCCAGCAATATGATCAAACATTAACGAACTGTGGGTAGTAAATTTTTTGAGAGTTAGTATAACAGAAAAATGGCTGATGATGTAGGTACTAACATGAGCATCTACCCAAGAGTAAAGAAATAAGCTTCAATTATTGAAACATTACTATCGAGGGGTGTGTTGATCATTTTCTTTGTCCAATTGTATATGCAAGCAATAGCCATATAAGATGGTCGTATATGAGAGAAACTAGATTACTCTGTATAGCCATGGAAAAAATGTCAAAAGGGTTTACAGTTGCAGACATACGCTAAAGAGCGTACAACAACTCATATAGCACGGGCTTAGGTTCAGGGTTAGTTTTTGTCATCCTTACTACTTAACACCTGACTGAATAAATAGATGATGAAGAAAAAGGTCAACAATATTAGAATTTTGTTACAAAAAAAATAAATATTCTTCGGCGTGACTATTAGACACATAAGAAAAGTATGTATATGCAAGATAAAGGTCAAAGATGCACCTTTAGAAATGTATTAACACCCATCACAAAAGTAGAAAAATGCATCAGCACCTACAAAATTATTTATTATGCTCAATGGAACAATCAGATATTAAAAATTTGTACATGGGATAAATAAATATTTGACATTTTTGAGGTAGTAAGGATCTTGCCCTCGCATTTGCGAGGGCCATTTTGCTACAATACTAAAAGGAAAATACGGATGAAAAATAGAGAATATGCTAGAAAATCCCACAGTAATCAGAAATATCTGGCCATTGATTAGATGGACCCACATTGATTAAGTAGTTTTTGATGGCTCGGATTTACTCTACCTCAATCTGTCTCACGCACATCAGGCCCAATCTGGCCCAACACAACTGAATCCACTCAAGCACATTATCCCTAATTAATCTGTCCCGGCCGAGTAAGCAGTTACGTTTTTTTTCACAAAAAAATCCTATCATCCAAAAGTAACTACGCATGCCTCTTGATGTACAAAAAATAAAAGGCTATCTAGACAACAAGAAAAACAGACTATGTACGTGCTCCATCCAAAAGCTGTGTAAGTAGCTACGTTTTTTCCTTTATAAAAATATCCTATCATCCAATAGAAGCTACCTACACCTCCATAGGTACTGTGTGATTTTGCGCTCAAGTTAGGATTGGCGGGCGTCACATACGCAGGCATGCAGCACGTCACATATGCACGCAAGCCTGCACGCCATTAGTAATTATGAACACCCATTGAGTAAGTCGAAGATTGGGGATTGACGAGAATATTGTATCGTCATGCTACTCCCTGGCATAATTTGTGACCAAGCTTCACGTTCATTGAAATTCTTCACGGTCGCATGAAGAACTGCAGTAGCTTGATCAACCAAGGTGGCTACTTAATCAGTAATTAATGCCAGACCGTTGATCGCATGACTAGAATTTTGTTAGCTATTACTCCCTCTGTAAAGAAATATAAGAGCGTTTAGATCACTAAAGTAGTGATCTAAATGCTCTTATATTTGTTTACGGAGGGAGTAGATTTTATATAAAGAAAAGTACCCACTGTTGCCATTACTTAAAACATGTCCTCTCAAGTTGTAAAACATCCAGCTAGCTACCCTTTCAAGATGGACATTCATGATCGTGAGCCATGTCTCGATCTACATCTTTTCCTCTTCCCATAGAACATCACAACCACTCCCCGAACCCACGCCCCCATCTCATCCTCTACCCTCTTCTCTCCAATCTTAGAAGCAGAGCGTTCATAGCCCTCCCGTCCTCTGCCCCTGTGCATCCCACCTCGCCCTCGGTACGATGGTAAGCAACGGCACGTGGGTTCCCATGCTCTCCTGCAGCAACGCCTGACCCACCTCGCACAGGTCTCCTACAAATCAAGTGACATCAGATGGGTTAGGGCCTTCTTCACGAGCCTGTGCCGCCCCAGCCGTAAATTGCTTTCCATCATGCACACGTCCAACAAATTTTCTGTAACCTTTTTATCCTGGTGTTTAGTCTCACGAACTAACCAAGTATTGTTTCTTTGCAAAAAAAATTGGAGATTTTCCATGCGAGAGCTCAGGTCGATAACTCTCACCGAGACATGCATGCTAGATCAGATCTTTTAGGTTCGGCTACTTGTACGGAAGTCCTGCAGTAGCAACCAATTGATATGAAGTTGACTAGACTATAAAAATGGAAGAGATCAATTCCAGTAGATCAATTAAATTTGGCTGTATGTGCATCCTGCAACAGCAATCAATCGATATGAAGCAGGCTATATTAACTAGGGAGCACGTACGCATGGATTGAGGTTCCGCTCTCATTAAAGCATGACTGATATATACTTATATCATGGCTAATACTAACTGGTATCCCAAACTTCATTCGTCCTCCATAAATATTTTCCTCTGTCCATGATCGCTGATGCTCTGTGATAGAATGCCATGACTTAGGTTGCCCTGTTTACACGGTCGTAATTGTGGAACCATGGCCCGCAAAGACTGGCCGCACGGCTGCGTCCAACGTTGACTTCGCCGTGCCGCCGAGATCATGTTCACAATTGTTGCGTGCTGTCAAGCGTGCGTGGTAGAACAGCTCTGAATTTTCCTACTTGCAGACAAAGTTGACCATAGTTGTGTTGCACCTTCAACTGTACCCTCCTCCTTTTGATGTGGATTTTTTTGTTGATTTTGTTGCATGCCAATGGATTACAAGAGGATGAAGCTTCTTATGTACATGAGAAGTTAATATGCCCTTGATTAGTATCAAGCCATCAAGACTATGCGAGTTGTTAACAGAAGGTATTGTTCATGCTCAATTTTTTTGTCAATAATAAATTACCAATAATTATGCAAAAAATTACCCAATATTTCCTCCATGTCATTTTAAGTGTAGCTACTTTGATTTTGCAACAGTTGTTCCTAAAAGTCCATAACAGGAATGTTAAGAAACCTATTATGCGTTTAAGTTGGTTCATATTACTTATATATGCAACATCGGTACCATAAGATACTGCAAAGATATGGACTGGTTTGTCTGCCAAAAAAAAAAACTAAAATTGAAATATTATGTTAAACCAACAAACCAGCCTACTTCTTTCACCATCAACATCCTGAATATGCTTCGGATAGTCAATGATTAGACACATAATATCGTGATCACTTTACTATTGTTTGAGTAATTTCACAAAATCAATATATTTAGTAGTTCATATAACGCAGTGAGTATTTATATCTACAATGCAAGGACTCATAAAACACATATTTTCCATCTGGATATAAATAATTGATATTTAAGTTGTTTTAGCTCAAATCTCCACAAGGTATGTGTAAGTTAAAAATGGGCGAACAACCTACAGAACCACCAAATATATTTTTTCAGTACTAGCCTGCGCATTCGCGCGGGCCATTTTGCTAGTCTATCTATCTATCTATTATTATTATCTACTAAAAGCAAAATACAGAGGAAATTAGAGATATTGGTTAGAAAATCACACGTTAATCAGAAAATACCGGCCCTTCATCCATCAGATCTTAATAAATAAAGATATTGCAGCCGTTTGATCTGCGTAACTTATATAACATGGTGGGCAAGTGAGGATTTACGTGAAATATAGATGTGCAAACGTACGTTCAAGAAAAATAATATTGGGCAAGAAAAACTAACAAACAACCCCACTAGGTATAGTCCTAAGAAAAAGAAACTGCCAATGTCACGTCCGTGTGTCACGCATGCCGCAGAGGCAGCCCTGCCGCCGTTCGTCTCAAATAAATCATCATCACAGTCGCTCCTCTCCTCTCTGCCCTATCGTGGATCCTCTTCCAATCTCTAATGGCTGTGAGTCCAACAACGACACATGCCCAATCCTAGCTCCAACTGGGATATAAACATGCACGTACATGTTATACGATTACCCCGGCTGCCTATTTGTAATCCATATATTTTCTGACATCCGTATGTTGTACTTTTGGCCGGTGATGAATCAGTCATCAGGCCATGCTAGCTTTGCAAGGGAGAAGGATCCATAATACTCCCTCTGTTTCTAAATAGAAGTCTTTTTAGGGATTTCACTATAGACTACATACAAAGCAAATTGATCTACACTCTAAAATATATCTATGTATATCCGTATGTAGTCCGTAGTAGAATCTCTAAAAAGATTTATATTTAGGGATTCTACTACGGACTACATACGGATGTATATAGATATATTTTAAAGTATAGATTCATTCAATTTGCTTTGTATGTAGTCTATAGTGGAATCCCTAAAAAGACTTCTATTTAGGAACAGTTCCTCAAGCTTTGCATATCTGTAACCACGTAGCTGTTTGTACTCTTCTTGGCGTCCGGTAGCCTAGGGGAGGGTTGCTAGCTCCGCTAGGTTTAGACCTTGACGCAACGCATCATTATATCAGATGTGGAACTTATTAGGTATGATGTTGTCCTAGACACACGCATGGTGACTACTGTCCCCGGCGCATGGCTGGTGCCGAATGAGGTTAAAGTATAGATTAGGTGTCAAATAGGTATCATGCATTGTTATACAAAAATAGATACAGGCTCTTCAAGTGGTGCCGCCATTCACCTCAGTGCTCTCGGTTAGTCGATCATCATCCACATACATGCAGATGAAGGTCAGAAGCGGCAAGTTCTAAACCTGCCCTACTCGCAAAAAAGAAAAAAAGTTCCAAACCTGCCCAAGGCTTTGCAAAATCAATCAAACATTTGCCCCATGAACACAACCCATATCTCGCACAGTAGCTCTTGTAGGTACCTTATCTTGCCTGCTGTATTTCTGTATAATATATAATACGATCTCTAGATTTTTATATATTTTCTAAATTGCCTGATTCATCCGATGGGTGAAATGCAACTATGCAAGGTTGCACAACTCCCCTCGAGAATGTGTTCAGGCACGTGCTGCGGCGGACTCGACCCGTGCAGTTAGGTATGAGATCGAATAAAGACTTCCAATGCCGGTGGGTGCATTCACATAGTAAGTACAGGATCGATGGTACACCTCCTCATGCACATATCTAAGAGCTTGCTACTAGCACGTGACATGTATTTGTTTTACATCTTCATTCGATTTTTTTTGCAGGAAGCTTCATTTGATTTAGCACATTTGATTATTGAACCTTAGGCTATTCTGGCAATTTATTTGTTATTTTTTTACTTTTTATAAACTCCAGATATGTATGCAAGCATGAACCTTACAAGGAGACCGGATAGGAATAAAGACATATGCAAAACTACAATGAGACATAGAGCTACATACCTACTCTATAGAAGATAGGTTGGTGTTTTTGCAGCTTGATGCCGGACTATATTAACATATTACTTCAAAAAAGGGAATCAGTATCACTAGATATTTTTGCATAATCTATTTTTAATTTATGATCAAAATAGACAGATATTCATAGATAGAATAAATATCAAAGTTACACCTTAACAATGGAAAATTGTCTAAAATATTATGTGTATTTTTTTTGTAAGGAGGCCTTAAAAAGGACTGTTGATGAACATCTTTTTTCTATGAAAGCAGTAAGTTAGAGTATAAAATATGTGCAAAGATAAAATTAAATAATGAGAAAATTTTATGCAATGAGTGTAGAGTTCTTGGAAGCAGGATCGATAAAAAATAAATTCATTTCTCTAATACTTTCAAAATAATGGTTCTGACCATAGCAATCACACCCCATTGGGAGATGCGAGACTCTTACAGTATGAGCAATCACGATTTTGAGTGAAATACAAAGCATTTTCACAAGTACAAAGTGCAATTGACTCTTTGAATTAAGTTTTTAGGTTGGTTTGATTGAATTGTATGGGGTTTATGTGGCACAAAATCGATACAATTAATTTTCTACTAACAAACCTCGCTAATTATTGTGATTATATAAGTATTTCCTAAGAAAACTTACCTACACAACTTGGCTAATCAAAATATGTGTATTGTTCAATAGAACAAGGAGATTCGTATTATTGCATTTGTCAGATTTGCAGTATACTGCAACATGAATTATTTTTCACACTTTAATTTTATATGCATGGTTGACATCCAGCAATATGATCAAACATTAACGAACTGTGGGTAGTAAATTTTTTGAGAGTTAGTATAACAGAAAAATGGCTGATGATGTAGGTACTAACATGAGCATCAACCCAAGAGTAAAGAAATAAGCTTCAATTATTGAAACATTACTATCGAGGGGTGTGTTGATCATTTTCTTTGTCCAATTGTATATGCAAGCAATAGCCATATAAGATGGTCGTATATGAGAGAAACTAGATTACTCTGTATAGCCATGCAAAAAATGTCAAAAGGGTTTACAGTTGCAGACATACGCTAAAGAGCGTACAACAACTCATATAGCACGGGCTTAGGTTCAGGGTTAGTTTTTGTCATCCTTACTACTTAACACCTGACTGAATAAATAGATGATGAAGAAAAAGGTCAACAATATTAGAATTTTGTTACAAAAAAAATAAATATTCTTCGGCGTGACTATTAGACACATAAGAAAAGTATGTATATGCAAGATAAAGGTCAAAGATGCACCTTTAGAAATGTATTAACACCCATCACAAAAGTAGAAAAATGCATCAGCACCTACAAAATTATTTATTATGCTCAATGGAACAATCAGATATTAAAAATTTGTACATGGGATAAATAAATATTTGACATTTTTGAGGTAGTAAGGATCTTGCCCTCGCATTTGCGAGGGCCATTTTGCTACAATACTAAAAGGAAAATACGGATGAAAAATAGAGAATATGCTAGAAAATCCCACAATAATCAGAAATATCTGGCCATTGATTAGATGGACCCACATTGATTAAGTAGTTTTTGATGGCTCGGATTTACTCTACCTCAATCTGTCTCACGCACATCAGGCCCAATCTGGCCCAACACAACTGAATCCACTCAAGCACATTATCCCTAATTAATCTGTCCCGGCCGAGTAAGCAATTACGTTTTTTTTCACAAAAAAATCCTATCATCCAAAAGTAACTACGCATGCCTCTTGATGTACAAAAAAAAAGGCTATCTAGACAACAAGAAAAACAGACTATGTACGTGCTCCATCCAAAAGCTGTGTAAGTAGCTACGTTTTTTCCTTTATAAAAATATCCTATCATCCAATAGAAGCTACCTACACCTCCATAGGTACTGTGTGATTTTGCGCTCAAGTTAGGATTGGCGGGCGTCACATACGCAGGCATGCAGCACGTCACATATGCACGCAAGCCTGCACGCCATTAGTAATTATGAACACCCATTGAGTAAGTCGAGGATTGGGGATTGACGAGAATATTGTATCGTCATGCTACTCCCTGGCATAATTTGTGACCAAGCTTCACGTTCATTGAAATTCTTCACGGTCGCATGAAGAACTGCAGTAGCTAGATCAACCAAGGTGGCTACTTAATCAGTAATTAATGCCAGACCGTTGATCGCATGACTAGAATTTTGTTAGCTATTACTCCCTCTGTAAAGAAATATAAGAGCGTTTAGATCACTAAAGTAGTGATCTAAATGCTCTTATATTTGTTTACGGAGGGAGTAGATTTTATATAAAGAAAAGTACCCACTGTTGCCATTACTTAAAACATGTCCTCTCAAGTTGTAAAACATCCAGCTAGCTACCCTTTCAAGATGGACATTCATGATCGTGAGCCATGTCTCGATCTACATCTTTTCCTCTTCCCATAGAACATCACAACCACTCCCCGAACCCACGCCCCCATCTCATCCTCTACCCTCTTCTCTCCAATCTTAGAAGCAGAGCGTTCATAGCCCTCCCGTCCTCTGCCCCTGTGCATCCCACCTCGCCCTCGGTATGATGGTAAGCAACGGCACGTGGGTTCCCATGCTCTCCTGCAGCAACGCCTGACCCACCTCGCACAGGTCTCCTACAAATCAAGTGACATCAGATGGGTTAGGGCCTTCTTCACGAGCCTATGCTGCCCCAGCCGTAAATTACTTTCCATCATGCACACGTCCAACAAATTTTCTGTAACCTTTTTATCCTGGTGTTTAGTCTCACGAACTAACCAAGTATTGTTTCTTTGCAAAAAAAATTGGAGATTTTCCATGCGAGAGCTCAGGTCGATAACTCTCACCGAGACATGCATGCTAGATCAGATCTTTTAGGTTCGGCTACTTGTACGGAAGTCCTGCAGTAGCAACCAATTGATATGAAGTTGACTAGACTATAAAAATGGAAGAGATCAATTCCAGTAGATCAATTAAATTTGGCTGTATGTGCATCCTGCAACAGCAATCAATCGATATGAAGCAGGCTATATTAACTAGGGAGCACGTACGCATGGATTGAGGTTCCGCTCTCATTAAAGCAGGACTGATATATACTTATATCATGGCTAATACTAACTGGTATCCCAAACTTCATTCGTCCTCCATAAATATTTTCCTCTGTCCATGATCGCTGATGCTCTGTGATAGAATGCCATGACTTAGGTTGCCCTGTTTACACGGTCGTAATTGTGGAACCATGGCCCACAAAGACTGGCCGCACGGCTGCGTCCAACGTTGACTTCGCCGTGCCGTCGAGATCACGTTCACAATTGTTGCGTGCTGTCAAGCGTGCGTGGTAGAACAGCTCTGAATTTTCCTACTTGCAGACAAAGTTGACCATAGTTGTGTTGCACCTTCAACTGTACCCTCCTCCTTTTGATGTGGATTTTTTTGTTGATTTTGTTGCATGCCAATGGATTACAAGAGGATGAAGCTTCTTATGTACATGAGAAGTTAATATGCCCTTGATTAGTATCAAGCCATCAAGACTATGCGAGTTGTTAACAGAAGGTATTGTTCATGCTCAATTTTTTTGTCAATAATAAATTACCAATAATTATGCAAAAAATTACCCAATATTTCCTCCATGTCATTTTAAGTGTAGCTACTTTGATTTTGCAACAGTTGTTCCTAAAAGTCCATAACAGGAATGTTAAGAAACCTATTATGCGTTTAAGTTGGTTCATATTACTTATATATGCAACATCGGTACCATAAGATACTGCAAAGATATTGACTGGTTTGTCTGCCAAAAAAAAAACTAAAATTGAAATATTATGTTAAACCAACAAACCAGCCTACTTCTTTCACCATCAACATCCTGAATATGCTTCGGATAGTCAATGATTAGACACATAATATCGTGATCACTTTACTATTGTTTTAGTAATTTCACAAAATCAATATATTTAGTAGTTCATATAACGCAGTGAGTATTTATATCTACAATGCAAGGACTCATAAAACACATATTTTCCATCTGGATATAAATAATTGATATTTAAGTTGTTTTAGCTCAAATCTCCACAAGGTATGTGTAAGTTAAAAATGGGCGAACAACCTACAGAACCACCAAATATATTTTTTCTGTACTAGCCTGCGCATTCGCGCTTGCCATTTTGCTAGTCTATCTATCTATCTATTATTATTATCTACTAAAAGCAAAATACAGAGGAAATTAGAGATATTGGTTAGAAAATCACACGTTAATCAGAAAATACCGGCCCTTCATCCATCAGATCTTAATAAATAAAGATATTGCAGCCGTTTGATCTGCGTAACTTATATAACATGGTGGGCAAGTGAGGATTTACGTGAAATATAGATGTGCAAACGTACGTTCAAGAAAAATAATATTGGGCAAGAAAAACTAACAAACAACCCCACTAGGTATAGTCCTAAGAAAAAGAAACTGCCAATGTCACGTCCGTGTGTCACGCATGCCGCAGAGGCAGCCCTGCTGCCGTTCGTCTCAAATAAATCATCATCACAGTCGCTCCTCTCCTCTCTGCCCTATCGTGGATCCTCTTCCAATCTCTAATGGCTGTGAGTCCAACAACGACACATGCCCAATCCTAGCTCCAACTGGGATATAAACATGCACGTACATGTTATACGATTACCCCGGCTGCCTATTTGTAATCCATATATTTTCTGACATCCGTATGTTGTACTTTTGGCCGGTGATGAATCAGTCATCAGGCCATGCTAGCTTTGCAAGGGAGAAGGATCCATAATACTCCCTCTGTTTCTAAATAGAAGTCTTTTTAGGGATTTCACTATAGACTACATACAAAGCAAATTGATCTACACTCTAAAATATATCTATGTATATCCGTATGTAGTCCGTAGTAGAATCTCTAAAAAGATTTATATTTAGGGATTCTACTACGGACTACATACGGATGTATATAGATATATTTTAAAGTATAGATTCATTCAATTTGCTTTGTATGTAGTCTATAGTGGAATCCCTAAAAAGACTTCTATTTAGGAACAGTTCCTCAAGCTTTGCATATCTGTAACCACGTAGCTGTTTGTACTCTTCTTGGCGTCCGGTAGCCTAGGGGAGGGTTGCTAGCTCCGCTAGGTTTAGACCTTGACGCAACGCATCATTATATCAGATGTGGAACTTATTAGGTATGATGTTGTCCTAGACACACGCATGGTGACTACTGTCCCCGGCGCATGGCTGGTGCCGAATGAGGTTAAAGTATAGATTAGGTGTCAAATAGGTATCATGCATTGTTATACAAAAATAGATACAGGCTCTTCAAGTGGTGCCGCCATTCACCTCAGTGCTCTCGGTTAGTCGATCATCATCCACATACATGCAGATGAAAGTCAGAAGCGGCAAGTTCTAAACCTGCCCTACTCGCAAAAAACAAAAAAAAGTTCCAAACCTGCCCAAGGCTTTGCAAAATCAATCAAACATTTGCCCCATGAACACAACCCATATCTCGCACAGTAGCTCTTGTAGGTACCTTATCTTGCCTGCTGTATTTCTGTATAATATATGATACGATCTCTAGATTTTTATATATTTTCTAAATTGCCTGATTCATCCGATGGGTGAAATGCAACTATGCAAGGTTGCACAACTCCCCTCGAGAATGTGTTCAGGCACGTGCTGCGGCGGACTCGACCCGTGCAGTTAGGTATGAGATCGAATAAAGACTTCCAATGCCGGTGGGTGCATTCACATAGTAAGTACAGGATCGATGGTACACCTCCTCATGCACATATCTAAGAGCTTGCTACTAGCACGTGACATGTATTTGTTTTACATCTTCATTCGATTTTTTTTGCAGGAAGCTTCATTTGATTTAGCACATTTGATTATTGAACCTTAGGCTATTCTGGCAATTTATTTGTTATTTTTTTACTTTTTATAAACTCCAGATATGTATGCAAGCATGAACCTTACAAGGAGACCGGATAGGAATAAAGACATATGCAAAACTACAATGAGACATAGAGCTACATACCTACTCTATAGAAGATAGGTTGGTGTTTTTGCAGCTTGATGCCGGACTGTATTAACATATTACTTCAAAAAAGGGAATCAGTATCACTAGATATTTTTGCATAATCTATTTTTAATTTATGATCAAAATAGACAGATATTTATAGATAGAATAAATATCAAAGTTACACCTTAACAATGGAAAATTGTCTAAAATATTATGTGTATTTTTTTGTAAGGAGGCCTTAAAAAGGACTGTTGATGAACATCTTTTTTCTATGAAAGCAGTAAGTTAGAGTATAAAATATGTGCAAAGATAAAATTAAATAATGAGAAAATTTTATGCAATGAGTGTAGAGTTCTTGGAAGCAGGATCGATAAAAAATAAATTCATTTCTCTAATACTTTCAAAATAATGGTTCTGACCATAGCAATCACACCCCATTGGGAGATGCGAGACTCTTACAGTATGAGCAATCACGATTTTGAGTGAAATACAAAGCATTTTCACAAGTACAAAGTGCAATTGACTCTTTGAATTAAGTTTTTAGGTTGGTTTGATTGAATTGTATGGGGTTTATGTGGCACAAAATCGATACAATTAATTTTCTACTAACAAACCTCGCTAATTATTGTGATTATATAAGTATTTCCTAAGAAAACTTACGTACACAACTTGGCTAATCAAAATATGTGTATTGTTCAATAGAACAAGGAGATTCGTATTATTGCATTTGTCAGATTTGCAGTATACTGCAACATGAATTGTTTTTCACACTTTAATTTTATATGCATGGTTGACATCCAGCAATATGATCAAACATTAACGAACTGTGGGTAGTAAATTTTTTGAGAGTTAGTATAACAGAAAAATGGCTGATGATGTAGGTACTAACATGAGCATCAACCCAAGAGTAAAGAAATAAGCTTCAATTATTGAAACATTACTATCGAGGGGTGTGTTGATCATTTTCTTTGTCCAATTGTATATGCAAGCAATAGCCATATAAGATGGT
The DNA here is from genome assembly GCA_039707655.1 of Elymus sibiricus. NCBI lineage: Eukaryota > Viridiplantae > Streptophyta > Magnoliopsida > Poales > Poaceae > Elymus > Elymus sibiricus. The sequence continues at coordinate 52,110,385 of CM077666.1, read as the reverse complement.
CGTATATGAGAGAAACTAGATTACTCTGTATAGCCATGGAAAAAATGTCAAAAGGGTTTACAGTTGCAGACATACGCTAAAGAGCGTACAACAACTCATATAGCACGGGCTTAGGTTCAGGGTTAGTTTTTGTCATCCTTACTACTTAACACCTGACTGAATAAATAGATGATGAAGAAAAAGGTCAACAATATTAGAATTTTGTTACAAAAAAAAAAAAAATTCTTCGGCGTGACTATTAGACACATAAGAAAAGTATTTATTTGCAAGATAAAGGTCAAAGATGCACCTTTAGAAATGTATTAACACCCATCACAAAAGTAGAAAAATGCATCAGCACCTACAAAATTATTTATTATGCTCAATGGAACAATCAGATATTAAAAATTTGTACATGGGATAAATAAATATTTGACATTTTTGAGGTAGTAAGGATCTTGCCCTCGCATTTGCGAGGGCCATTTTGCTACAATACTAAAAGGAAAATACGGATGAAAAATAGAGAATATGCTAGAAAATCCCACAATAATCAGAAATATCTGGCCATTGATTAGATGGACCCACATTGATTAAGTAGTTTTTGATGGCTCGGATTTACTCTACCTCAATCTGTCTCACGCACATCAGGCCCAATCTGGCCCAACACAACTGAATCCACTCAAGCACATTATCCCTAACTAATCTGTCCCGGCCGAGTAAGCAGTTACGTTTTTTTTCACAAAAAAATCCTATCATCCAAAAGTAACTACGCATGCCTCTTGATGTAAAAAAAAAAAGGCTATCTAGACAACAAGAAAAACAGACTATGTACGTGCTCCATCCAAAAGCTGTGTAAGTAGCTACGTTTTTTCCTTTATAAAAATATCCTATCATCCAATAGAAGCTACCTACACCTCCATAGGTACTGTGTGATTTTGCGCTCAAGTTAGGATTGGCGGGCGTCACATACGCAGGCATGCAGCACGTCACATATGCACGCAAGCCTGCACGCCATTAGTAATTATGAACACCCATTGAGTAAGTCGAGGATTGGGGATTGACGAGAATATTGTATCGTCATGCTACTCCCTGGCATAATTTGTGACCAAGCTTCACGTTCATTGAAATTCTTCACGGTCGCATGAAGAACTGCAGTAGCTAGATCAACCAAGGTGGCTACTTAATCAGTAATTAATGCCAGACCGTTGATCGCATGACTAGAATTTTGTTAGCTATTACTCCCTCTGTAAAGAAATATAAGAGCGTTTAGATCACTAAAGTAGTGATCTAAATGCTCTTATATTTGTTTACGGAGGGAGTAGATTTTATATAAAGAAAAGTACCCACTGTTGCCATTACTTAAAACATGTCCTCTCAAGTTGTAAAACATCCAGCTAGCTACCCTTTCAAGATGGACATTCATGATCGTGAGCCATGTCTCGATCTACATCTTTTCCTCTTCCCATAGAACATCACAACCACTCCCCGAACCCACGCCCCCATCTCATCCTCTACCCTCTTCTCTCCAATCTTAGAAGCAGAGCGTTCATAGCCCTCCCGTCCTCTGCCCCTGTGCATCCCACCTCGCCCTCGGTATGATGGTAAGCAACGGCACGTGGGTTCCCATGCTCTCCTGCAGCAACGCCTGACCCACCTCGCACAGGTCTCCTACAAATCAAGTGACATCAGATGGGTTAGGGCCTTCTTCACGAGCCTGTGCCGCCCCAGCCGTAAATTGCTTTCCATCATGCACACGTCCAACAAATTTTCTGTAACCTTTTTATCCTGGTGTTTAGTCTCACGAACTAACCAAGTATTGTTTCTTTGCTAAAAAAATTGGAGATTTTCCATGCGAGAGCTCAGGTCGATAACTCTCACCGAGACATGCATGCTAGATCAGATCTTTTAGGTTCGGCTACTTGTACGGAAGTCCTGCAGTAGCAACCAATTGATATGAAGTTGACTAGACTATAAAAATGGAAGAGATCAATTCCAGTAGATCAATTAAATTTGGCTGTATGTGCATCCTGCAACAGCAATCAATCGATATGAAGCAGGCTATATTAACTAGGGAGCACGTACGCATGGATTGAGGTTCCGCTCTCATTAAAGCATGACTGATATATACTTATATCATGGCTAATACTAACTGGTATCCCAAACTTCATTCGTCCTCCATAAATATTTTCCTCTGTCCATGATCGCTGATGCTCTGTGATAGAATGCCATGACTTAGGTTGCCCTGTTTACACGGTCGTAATTGTGGAACCATGGCCCGCAAAGACTGGCCGCACGGCTGCGTCCAACGTTGACTTCGCCGTGCCGCCGAGATCACGTTCACAATTGTTGCGTGCTGTCAAGCGTGCGTGGTAGAACAGCTCTGAATTATCCTACTTGCAGACAAAGTTGACCATAGTTGTGTTGCACCTTCAACTGTACCCTCCTCCTTTTGATGTGGATTTTTTTGTTGATTTTGTTGCATGCCAATGGATTACAAGAGGATGAAGCTTCTTATGTACATGAGAAGTTAATATGCCCTTGATTAGTATCAAGCCATCAAGACTATGCGAGTTGTTAACAGAAGGTATTGTTCATGCTCAATTTTTTTGTCAATAATAAATTACCAATAATTATGCAAAAAATTACCCAATATTTCCTCCATGTCATTTTAAGTGTAGCTACTTTGATTTTGCAACAGTTGTTCCTAAAAGTCCATAACAGGAATGTTAAGAAACCTATTATGCGTTTAAGTTGGTTCATATTACTTATATATGCAACATCGGTACCATAAGATACTGCAAAGATATTGACTGGTTTGTCTGCCAAAAAAAAAACTAAAATTGAAATATTATGGTAAACCAACAAACTAGCCTACTTCTTTCACCATCAACATCCTGAATATGCTTCGGATAGTCAATGATTAGACACATAATATCGTGATCACTTTACTATTGTTTTAGTAATTTCACAAAATCAATATATTTAGTAGTTCATATAACGCAGTGAGTATTTATATCTACAATGCAAGGACTCATAAAACACATATTTTCCATCTGGATATAAATAATTGATATTTAAGTTGTTTTAGCTCAAATCTCCACAAGGTATGTGTAAGTTAAAAATGGGCGAACAACCTACAGAACCACCAAATATATTTTTTCAGTACTAGCCTGCGCATTCGCGCGGGCCATTTTGCTAGTCTATCTATCTATCTATTATTATTATCTACTAAAAGCAAAATACAGAGGAAATTAGAGATATTGGTTAGAAAATCACACGTTAATCAGAAAATACCGGCCCTTCATCCATCAGATCTTAAAAAATAAAGATATTGCAGCCGTTTGATCTGCGTAACTTATATAACATGGTGGGCAAGTGAGGATTTACGTGAAATATAGACGTGCAAACGTACGTTCAAGAAAATAATATTGGGCAAGAAAAACTAACAAACAACCCCACTAGGTATAGTCCTAAGAAAAAGAAACTGCCAATGTCACGTCCGTGTGTCACGCATGCCGCAGAGGCAGCCCTGCCGCCGTTCGTCTCAAATAAATCATCATCACAGTCGCTCCTCTCCTCTCTGCCCTATCGTGGATCCTCTTCCAATCTCTAATGGCTGTGAGTCCAACAACGACACATGCCCAATCCTAGCTCCAACTGGGATATAAACATGCACGTACATGTTATACGATTACCCCGGCTGCCTATTTGTAATCCATATATTTTCTGACATCCGTATGTTGTACTTTTGGCCGGTGATGAATCAGTCATCAGGCCATGCTAGCTTTGCAAGGGAGAAGGATCCATAATACTCCCTCTGTTTCTAAATAGAAGTCTTTTTAGGGATTTCACTATAGACTACATACAAAGCAAATTGATCTACACTCTAAAATATATCTATGTATATCCGTATGTAGTCCGTAGTAGAATCTCTAAAAAGATTTATATTTAGGTATTCTACCACTAGTAGAAAAAGGGCCATTTGTCCCGGTTCGTAAGGGCCTTTAGTCCCGGTTCTAGAACCGGGACTAAAGGGTCGGGACTAAAGCCCAAAACCTTTAGTCCCGGTTCGCTTACGAACCGGGACCAAAGGGACTCCACGTGGCCGCTGCGGGAAGCCCAGGCAAGAGGACCTTTAGTCCCGGTTGGTAACACCAACCGGGATCAAAAGGCATCCACGTGGCGCTGCCTGGGGCGGGGGAGGGAGGACCTTTAGTCCCGGTTGGTGTTACCAACCGGGACTAAAGGCTCCACCTTTGGTCCCGGTTGGTAACACCAACCGGGACCAAAAGGCGGCCACGCGTCAGCAGCTCGCAGTCGCTGGGTTTTTTTTTTTTTTTTGAAGGGGGGGTTTTGGGGTTTTGGAGGGTTAATTTAGGGGTTTCACATTGTGTTAGCGAGCTAATAGAGAGAAGTGACCTCTCTTTTTCCGTGCTTGGTCGACGCTAGCTACTACACATATAGAGAGAACTCGACGCTAGCTAGTAAGCAAATAAAGGAAACCATTAATTACACAAGATCGTCATGAACATATATAGAGAGAAGTGACATCTCTTTCTTCGTACTTGGTCGAACAACAAGTTTTCGTATATCTATCCGACGCTGCTACATATGTAAAATATATAACATCCCTTACAACAATTTCAATTTCACATGGTATTCTCCTTGTTCAGGTATGACGTGGTCAAGAAAGAATCCCGCCATTTCCTCTTGAATTGCTCGTATGCGATCATGTGGTAGGAGTTCATCCCGCATCTGCCAGATCTAATTTAAAGAAGGGGTCAATACATATATATGAATGAAACTCAACACAATTGATGGTAATATATAAAATAAAATTGTGAATATTGTTTACGTACTTCAAATTGTTTCTCAGAGGAGGCCCGTTCAGAGGTATAGTAGTGAATGAACTCGCATACGTAGTATCCACATAAATGAGTGTTGGGTGCCTGCAACAAGCACTTTACGAGAATAGAGTTCAATCAAACTGATAAGCAAGCATGATAATGGTATTGATGAAACTAGAATCAATGAGAGATGCGCGGAACTAGCTATAGTACTACTTACTTTGGGGTGTGTAAATCGCAGCTCCTTCTTCAGACCTGGAACCTTAGCGGTGAACGTTTTCCAAACCCTGGCAGGCAAAGAAAATGATTACTTGATATCAGGAAATGAACGAAAGTTGCCGATATGGTCCCGGTATTGATTGAACTTACTTCTGGAGCATTGCAGTCATGTCCGCATAATACTTGGGATCTTTACGGAGCGAGTCTAAGACAGTTACTAATGCCCCGTCAAGGTTAATGGATAGCAGAATATAGTGGAAGCTGCGCACGCATAACTCATCAATTACATTACTTAACCACGAGTAAGTGGAACCGAATATGCAGAAGACAGTAACACTCACTTGAAGTTGTAAGGAAAGAGTATTTCCCTTTTGTTTTGATGTTTAAGGAACGTTTGTAGTAAGTTGTTCTCGGTATCTTCAGCCGCCTTTCGTACCGACCATTCATTTACGGTATTTGGGCTAATGAACCCAACGTCGAAGATTCCTATTTTTTGGCATTCGACCATCTTCAATCTGCATAATATAGTGAGGATAATTATATATACATGCAATGAACGAGCTGAGCTAGAGACTTAATTATAGAAGTAATACTTACAGACAGTAGCAAGTCATGAGTTGTTTGTCGAGGGCCTTTTGATTGTATAATTGAAATAACTCCACAAATTCAACAGGCAGCACGTCGACTCCAGGGAAGTCATGCTGTTTTTTAATTCCGACTAACAAACTGTCTTTCCCAGACTTCCTGCAGGTTTCCATGTACCAGTCATGCAATTTTTGCATCATCGTTGTTAGATGAGGATGATCAGGTTTGACGAGAGGCTTCCCGTGCTCGTATCTAAAGACGTCTACTACCTCAGCCGTTTCAAACTGTACATCATCGGGCAGGTAATCATCAAGAGTGGTACCGGGCAGTAGCACCGGATGATTAGCGATATCGCTAGACACCTTGAGCGGGGGGCACGATTGCTTCTCCTGTTCGCCGAGCTGGGGAATTGTTTTCCCACTTCTTCGTTTTTTCGCTCTTGCAGCACTGGAAGTACTTCCCGACTGCTGCGCTTTAGCATGCGTCTTAGTAATTATGCGGTCATAGTTGGAATCCGGCGGAGGCGGTGGTGGTCGCTTCAGGGCATCGATAGTGCGTTTCACTTTCACCGGATCTAGCTTCTCCTTCGGAGGTGGAGTTTTCTTTGCAAAATGGTCCCTCACTTCGGCACGACATATGTCCTCGTTTTCCTGCTCGGTCCTCTCATATGGTAACTTTTCCACAGGCTTGAGACATGGACCGTATCTGAATTGCCTCCCGCCTCTGCTTGTACTGCTAGCCGCCGGAGCGGCGGCGTCTCTCTTCCGTCGTTGCTGAGGAGGCAGAGAAGGAGGCGGAGTGCTCCGACGCGCCGGAGTAGGCGAAGGAGGAGGCGGAGTGCCCTCACGCGTCGGAGGAGCCGGAGAAGGAGGCGGAGTGCCCTGATCACTCGCCGGAGGAGGAGGAAGAGGAGGAGGCGGAGTGCCCTGACTCGCCGGAGGAGGAGGAGGAGGCGGAGGCGTCCAGTTTGGAAGCTTGATGTACTCCTTCTGCCATAGACATGTACTCCTCAGAGCACGAACCAGCTGATTCTCCCCTTCACCTGTAGAGTGGTAAAGCTCGAGCTCCTCAAATCCCTTCATTACTTCATCCACCATCACAACAGCATAGCCATGTGGAATCGTAAGGCAGTGAAAAGTTCCGTTGGGTTGAGGAGGTGCAACAGAGCCGAGAGCCGCCTTGAAAGTGAGGTTATGGCATTTCGTCATAAGATCGCAATTTTGAGCCTCCGTGATAGTATCCACGGGGTAGATAGGCTCCGTGAAGTCAGTCTGAACGGGCTCCGTGGAAGCCACGCTGCTTCTCCGCTGAGATGGCGGGGTAGCTTCTGGGGTAGCTTCGTGCCGCTGAGATAGTTGGCCGGCAGCTCGCTAGCTCTCAGCTTCCTCTAGCTTTTGTAGTCTTGCACTCATCTTCTGCATGTCGCTCAGCTCCGCTTTCCTCTTTCTCTCCCGGCTTCTGTAACCGTCTGCGTCGGGAAACCCAAACTTCCACGGAACGGAGCCTGGTGTGCCTCGTGTTCGTCCAGGGTGCTCAGCATTCCCTAGGGCCTCAGTCAGCTCGTCCTTCTCTCTGTCGGGAATGAACGTCCCTTCCTGCGCTGCGGTGATATACTTCTGAAGCTTCGTGATGGGTATTGCAAGTTGCTCGTTCGTCCAACAGCACTTCCCTGTTTCAGGGTCCAAAGTTCCCCCAACCCCGAAGAACCAAGTCCTTGAACGGTCTAGCCATTTCAATGTCTCTGGTTCGACCCCTTTAGCAATCAGGTCATTCTCAGCTTTGTCCCACAACGGCCGGGCTTTGAGGTAGCCACCTGACCCCGTGTGATGGTGATACTGCTTCTTTGCAGCGTTGTTCTTGTTTGTCTCTGACATTTTCTTACTGTTGTCTGATGTCTTGTAGGCCACAAATGCGGGCCAGTGATCTCTTATCTTCTCAAATCGGCCGATGAATTCTGGAGTCTCACCTTTGTCGACAAACTTTGATTTCAACTCCTTCTTCCACCTCCTGAATAGATCTGCCATCTTCTTAAGAGCACACGCCTTGACCAGTGGCTCTATAACGGGCTTATTCGGATCCTCCTCTGGCGGTAGGGTGAAATTTGCCTTCAGCAAGGTCCAAAGATCATCTTTCTGTCTATCGGTGACATAATCACCTTCAGGAGCGTCGTCCTTAGGCTTATTCCATTGCTTGATGCTGATCGGGATGTTGTCCCTAACAATAGCTCCGCACTGAGCAGAAAATGCGTCCTTGGTCCGCTTGGGTTCAATCGGTAGGCCATCGTCCGCGAGTGCTGTGATCGTGAACCTTTCATCCTTGCGCAACCTCTTCTTCGGGCCTCGTCTCGTTACCGAAGTTTGGCTCGATCCGGAGGGCTATAAAAGAAGAAAGAAGAGTTAATATATGTACATACCAAAACAATTAATGCATCAATTAGCTAGTTAGCACCTCCGGAGCCATCATGATCATGTCACCGGAGCCATCATGATCATGTCCTTCCTCCTCCATTGTTCCATCGGTGTCGTTGAGAAACGACAAGACAGCATCACCTCCGGCGAGGATTATCTCCCCCAACAACTGTTCTTGTTCCAAGTCTCTTTGATCCATAGTTTCTGCAAATATAGAAGAATATATATATAGATGAGATCAGAAAAAAATTGGATCAACTTGTGCACATCCATAATGGGGGTATTCTTGATAAATCTATGTTACCGGAGTTATCTATGTTACCGGAGGGGGTAGACGACAACGACGCTCACCCCTCATGTCATGTCCGACGTCCCTCCTCATGTCGAAGTTATCGAGGAGGGGGTAGACGACAACGACGCTCACCCCTCATGTCCGACGTCCCCCCTCATGTCGAAGTTATCGGGGAGGGGGTACAGGTGGCCTCAAGAGTTGGTCGGGCGAGCGGACCGGAAGTAAGTAACTTTTAACTCATTTTAACTCATTTTAACTCATTTTGAATATATGAACATTTTAACTTTTACGGGTAGGGGCGGGAGGGGTTTGATCGACGTCTCCCCCCCTCATGTCGAAGTTACCGGAGTTTTCTATATGAACAAAAAAAATCCACATGACATATATAAAAACTTTCTATGGATCATCATTGCTCATATATCAATGCATATATAAAAACTTTCTATGGATCATCATTGCTCATATATAAAAACTTTCTATAAACAAAAAAAAACATACATCTATGAACAAAAAAAATCTATGAACAAAAATAAAATTGTATCAATGCATATATAAAAACTTTCTATGGATCATCCATCCATACATACATACTGCATATACATACATACATACATACAGCATCCATACATACATACATACATACTGCATATACATACAAAAATAAAAGGCAGATCCGGCCGGGGCGGCGGTGGCGGCGGCGGCGCGGCAAGCAGAGCAGGGGCACGGCGCGGGGGAAGGGGGGGGGCTCACTGGGGGCGGCGTCGGGGTTTTACCTTAGTAACTTAGAAAAAAAATGTTATCAGGGAGGGGGTATATCGACAACGCTTTTTTTCTAGGGTTTGGGTGGCCTCGAGAGTTGGTCGCCCGGTATATCGAGAGGGGGGTGAACATTTTACCTTTGTAACTTAGAAAAAAATGTTATCGGGGAGGGGGTATATCGACCCCCCCCCTCATGTCGAAGTTATCGGGGAGGGGGTATATCAACAACGACATACATTCCGGATCCGTTGGAAAGCTCTCGGGGAGCCGATGCCAACGTGATGATAGGGGGCCGGGGTGCTCCCGTGGCCTTGTTGATAGATAGAGCCGATGCCAACGTGTTGATAGAGCCGATGCCAACATTTTCATTTAACAAAAAAACTACCTTCAAAAAAAGACTTGCTTCGCCGCGGGTGCTCGGTGCGACATGGACTCGGTGGAAAAACTTTATGAAAATGCGGTGGTGGCCGGGCCGGGCGGTTTTCTTTTCCTTCTTCATTTTTTCCTTTGTTTTTTCTTATATGTTTGTTTTCGTTTTCAATCTACATTTTCGTACATACGAAAAACAACGAAGACTTTTTACATGAACATATACACACATATACATGAACATATATACATATACATGAAAAAAAACATATACATGAACATATACACACATATACATGAACATATACACACATATACATGAACATATATACATATACATGAAAAAAACATATACATGAACATCTACACACATATACATGAACATCTACACACATATACATGAACATATATACATAAATGAAAAAAAACATATACATGAACATATACACATATACATGCCCGAAAAAAAACATATACATGAACATATACACACATATACGCGGTGACGGGGAGCAGGGGGGGCTCACTGGAGGGGGGGGCGGCGAAGGCTGGAGGCCGGCGACGGAGATGAGGACGGCGGCGACGGGGACGAGGACGGCGGCTCGGGGAGGCGACGGGGACGGGGACGAGGACGGCGGCTCGGGGAGGCGACGGGGAGGCGACGGGGACGAGGACGGCGGCGACGGGGACGAGGACGGCGGCTCGGGGAGGCGACGAGGACGGCGGCGACGGGGAGGCGACGGGGACGAGGACGGCGGCGACGGGGAGGTGACGAGGACGGCGGCGACGGGGACGAGGACGGTGGCGACGGGGACGAGGACGGCGGCTCGGGGCAACTGGTAGATGAAAACTGAAATTTTCTAAGGGTTTTCTTATATACAAGAAGCATTGGTCCCGGTTGGTGGCACCAACCGGGACCAATGCCCACCTTTAGTCCCGGTTGGTGCCACCAACCGGGACCAAAGGTCTCTTTTCGTCAGCCCAAAGGGCGGGAAGCAGAGACCTTTGGTCCCGGTTGGTGGCACCAACCGGGACTAAAGGGTGGCAGTGGTCCCGGTTGGTGCCACCAACCGGGACCAAAGGTGGGCATTGGTCCCGGTTGGTGCCACCAACCGGGACTAAAGGGTGGTGCTGCCCGGGGCCAAAAGTTTAGTCCCACCTCGCTAGCTGAGAGGGCTCGAGAGTGGTTTATAAGCGCTGCTGCGCCAGCCCTCTCGAGCTCCTCTCAACTGCAGGCTTACGGGCCTAATCGCACACAGCTGTGCCTGTGGACCTTCTGGGCCTTCTGCGGGCCTGAATCCTGGCCCAACTAGATGGTTGGGTTTCTAGTCGTATTCAGGCCGTGGTGGCCCACTAGGCGGCATTTTTTTCTACTTTTTTTGTTTTATTTTTTGCTTTATTTATTTTCTTTTGTTTCTACTTGCAGTTTTTCAGTGATTCTTTTTGCTTTTAGGTCACAAAAATTATAAACTTTCTGTTAGTGCCATTAGTTTCCAAATTTGAATAGTTTAAATTTGAATTCTTTTAAATTGGTGTGAATCACTAGTTTGTGAATAACTTTACTATAAAAATAGATTTTTGAGTGATTCTTTTTCCTGCTATTTAATATTACTGTCTGTTATCATTATATTCAATTTGGTAATTTTTAGGTAATTTTAAATGTCTGTTTTAACCAAAAACAGATTTTGTTATTTTAGTTTGGTATTAAAGTTTCTAAAAAAATTCTTTATGAAAATTCTTTTTGCTATTAATGTTTTGAACAAAAAATACTTTGATAACTTTAGTTGCATAAATTTTATATAATTTTATTTTCATAAATACAAGAGGTTTATAAAATATTTTTAGTTGATTCCTTTTGCTATTCGAGTTTTATAAAAGTTTTTTAGTTGATTCTTTTTGCTATTGAAGAATATTATAGTTTTATTTTAGTTGATCATAACAGAATTTTTTAATTAATTATTTTTAGTTCATTATTTTTTCTATTAGAGTTTCATAAAGGTTTTCTAGTTCATTCTTTTTGCTATTAGTTCATTCTTTGAGCTAAATGACCCTGAAATTGAAAAGCACTTCAAATGAACTCTGAAAAGGTTGAAAGTTGGCATGGTATCATCATTACACCCACATAGCATGTTCTAAAAAGTTGAGAGGGTTACGGCAAAAACTGGATGCACTTCGTGTACAAAACGGACAATCTCTTTCGAAGTATCAGGGTTTCGGACGAAAACTCATCTGTTACAAAAGGCATTTAATTTCTTCACATGTAACTGCAATGATATAGTTGTGGAGAGAAAGTCTTCACTTTTTCTTCGCTTGTGTCCTTTGCTTATTGCGCCGTAACCATGGATAATCTTCATCGTTTAACAGGGTGCTCTGGTCAGCCTTGACTTTGAAGGGAGGAATTTCATGAAACTTTTCATAATCTTCAGACATGTCTGTCTTGCCCTGCAATCCCACGATGTCTCTTTTTCCTGAAAGAACTATGTGGTGCTTTGGCTCATCGTATGATGTATTCGCTTCCTTATCTTTTCGTTTTCTCAGTTTGGTAGACATGTCCTTCACATAGAAAACCTGCGCCACATCATTGGCTAGGACGAATGATTCGTCTGTGTACCCAAGATTGTTGAGATCCACTGTTGTCATTCCGTACTGTGGGTCTACCTGTACCCCGCCTCCTGACAGATTGACCCATTTGCACTGAAACAAAGGGACCTTGAAATCATGTCCATAGTCAAGTTCCCATATGTCCACTATGTAACCATAATATGTGTCCTTTCCCCTCTTGGTTGCTGCATCAAAGCGGACACCGCTGTTTTGGTTGGAGCTCTTTTGATCTTGGGCGATCGTGTAAAATGTATTCCCATTTATCTCGTACCCTTTGTAAGTCAATACAGTCGAAGATGGTCCCCTGGCCAACGAGTACAGCTCATCAGAAACAGTGTTGTCACCCATGAGACGTGTTTGCAACCAACTGCCGAAAGTCCTGATGTGTTCATATGTAATCCAGTCTTCACACTGCTCCGGGTGTTTGGAGCGCAGAATATTCTTGTGTTCATCGACATACGGGGTCACCAAGGTAGAATTCTGTAGAACTGTGTAGTGTGCTTGAGACCAAGAATGCCCGTCCCTACATATTATTGAGTCCGCTCCTAGCGTGCCTTTTCCAGTCAGTCTCCCCTCATACCGCGATTGAGGGAGACCAATCTTCTTAAGGTCAGGAATGAAGTCAACACAAAACCCAATGACATCCTTTGTTTGATGGCCCATGGAGATGCTTGCTTCTGGCCTAGCGCGGTTACGAACATATTTCTTTAAGACTCCCATGAACCTCTCAAAGGGGAACATATTGTGTAGAAATACAGGGCCCAGAACGACAATCTCGTCGACTAGATGAACTAGGACGTGCATCATGATATTGAAGAAAGATGGTGGGAACACCAGCTCGAAACTAACAAGACATTGCACCAAATCACTCCTTAACCTTGACAGGATTTCTGGATCGATCACCTTCTAAGAGATTGCATTGAGGAATGCACATAGCTTCACAATGGCTAATCGAACGTTTTCCGGTAGAAGCCCCCTCAATGCAACCGGAAGCAGTTGCGTCATAATCACGTGGCAGTCATGAGACTTTAGGTTCTGGAACTTTTTCTCTGCCATATTTATTATTCCCTTTATATTCGACGAGAAGCCAGACGGGACCTTCATACTGAGCAGACATTCAAAGAAGATTTCCTTCTCTTCTTTGGTAAGAGCGTAGCTGGCAGGACCTTCATACTGCTTTGGATGCATGCCGTCTTTTTCATGCACACGTTGCTGTTCCTCCCGTGCCTCCGGTGTATCTTTTGTCTTCCCATACACTCCCAAGAAGCCTAGCAGGTTCACGCAAAGATTCTTCGTCACGTGCATCACGTCGATTGCAGAGCGGACCTCTAGGTCTTTCCAATAGGGTAGGTCCCAAAATATAGATTTCTTCTTCCACATGGGTGCGCGTCCCGCATCGTCAGTCGGAACAGATAGTCCGCCAGGACCCTTTCCAAAGATTACTTGTAAATCATTGACCATATCAAGTATGTGATCACCAGTACGGAGGGCGGGCTTCTTCCGGTGATCTGCCTCACCTTTGAAATGCTTTCCTTTCTTTCGACATTGATGGTTGGTCGGAAGAAATCGACGATGCCCCAGGTACACATTCTTCCTGCATTTGTCCAAATATATACTGTTGGTGTCATCTAAACAGTGTGTGCACACGTGGTATCCCTTGTTTGTCTGTCCTGAAAGGTTACTGAGAGCAGGCCAATCGTTGATGGTTACAAACAGCAACACATGTAGGTCAAATTCCTCCTGTTTGTGCTCATCCCACACACGTACACCTTCTCCATTCCATAGCTGTAAAAGTTCTTCAACTAATGGCCTTAGGTACACATCAATGTCATTGCCGGGTTGCTTAGGGCCTTGGATGAGCACTGGCATCATAATGAACTTCCGCTTCATGCACAACCAAGGAGGAAGGTTATAGATACATAGAGTCACGGGCCAGGTGCTATGATTGCTGCTCTGCTCCCCAAAAGGATTAATGCCATCTACACTTAAACCAAACCATACGTTCCTTGCATCACCTGCAAAGTCCCCCCACCTTCTGTCGATTTTTCTCCACTGCGACCCGTCAGCGGGTGCTCTCAACTTCCCGTCTTTCTTACGGTCTTCTTTGTGCCATCGCATCAACTTGGCATGCTCTTTGTTTCTGAACAGACGTTTTAGCCGTGGTATTATAGGAGCATACCACATCACCTTGGCAGGAACCCTCTTCCTAGGGCGCTCGCCCTCAACATCAATAGGGTCATCTCGTCTGATCTTATACCGCAATGCACCGCATACCGGGCATGCGTTCAAATCCTCGTACTCACCGCGGTAGAGGATGCAGTCATTGGGGCATGCATGTATCTTCTGCACCTCCAATCCTAGAGGGCATAGAACCTTCTTTGCTTCGTACGTACTGCCGGGCAATTCGTTATCCTTTGGAAGCTTCTTCTTCATTATTTTCAGCAGCGAACTAAATCCCTTGTCAGATACACAATTGTCTGCCTTCCATTGCAGCAATTCCAGTGTGGTACCGAGCTTTCTGTTGTCATCTTCGCAATTTGGGTACAACCCTTTTTTGTGATCCTCTAACATGCGATCGAACTTCAACTTCTCCCTTTCACTTTCGCATTCTCTCTGTGCATCAACAATGACCCGGCAAAGATCATCATCGGGCACATCGTCTGGTTCCTCTTGATCTTCAGCTTCCCCCATTGCAGCATCACCGTATTCAGGGGGCGGGTAGTTGTCATCATCCTCTTCTTCTTCGTTGTCTTCCATCATAACGCCTCTTTCTCCGTGCTTGGTCCAAACATTATAGTGTGGCATAAAACCCTTCTCAAGCAGGTGGAAGTGAAGGGTTTTACAGTTGGAGAAAGCCTTCGTATTCTCATAGACAGTACATGGATAATGCATAAAACCATTCTGCTTGTTTGCCTCAGCCGCTTCGAGAAAATTATGCAGGCCCTTAATATACTCGGAGGTGCGTCGGTCACCGTACATCCATTGCCGGTTCATTTGCGTGCGTTATATAGTTCTTATTATTGAACAACATATAACTCTCTAGAGCATCTAATTAAAACACACAATTAAGAACTTTTTTCTTTTAGAAAGAAGATAAGAAGAAGAGGCTAACCACGGTGTTGCCGGCGCCGAGATGGGCGCGGGCGATCGACGGCGGTGAGGACGGGGACGGGACAGGACGGACCGCCAAACCTAGACAAATCTTGAGGAAAATGGAGCTTGGACAAGGAGCTTCGAGAGGAGAAAGCTTAAGTGTGGCTCGGGCATTTCATCGAACACCTCATGTGCATAGGAGGTGAGCTAGAGCACCACAAAAGCTCTCCCACGGCCGGTCAAAAAAACAGAGCAATGCATTGCTCTGCTCGCGGGCGGGGGCTATATATAGGCCAACCATTGGTCCCGGTTCCAGCCACAAACCGGGACCAATGGTTGTGGGCCAGGAGCGAGGCGCATTGGTCCCGGTTCGTGGCTGGAACAGGGACAAAAGGGGTCACCTTTAGTCCCGGTTCCAGCCACAAACCGGGACCAATGGTTGTGGGCCAGGAGCGAGGCGTATTGGTCCCGGTTCGTGTCTAGAACAGGGACAAAAGGGGTCCGACGAACCGGGACCAATGGCCCACGAGGCCCGGCCGGCGCCCTGGCCTCACGAACCGGGACCGATGCCCCCATGGGTCCCGGTTCGTGAGTGAACCGGGACTAATGGGCTTCTCAGGGGTGGACCGATGCCCTGTTTTGTACTAGTGTACTACGGACTACATACGGATGTATATAGATATATTTTAAAGTATAGATTCATTCAATTTGCTTTGTATGTAGTCTATATAGTGGAATCCCTACAAAGACTTCTATTTAGGAACAGTTCCTCAAGCTTTGCATATCTGTAACCACGTAGCTGTTTGTACTCTTCTTGGCGTCCGGTAGCCTAGGGGAGGGTTGCTAGCTCCGCTAGGTTTAGACCTTGACGCAACGCATCATTATATCAGATGTGGAACTTATTAGGTATGATGTTGTCCTAGACACACGCATGGTGACTACTGTCCCCGCGCATGGCTGGGGCCGAATGAGGTTAAAGTATAGATTAGGTGTCAAATAGGTATCATGCATTGTTATACAAAAATAGATACAGGCTCTTCAAGTGGTGCCGCCATTCACCTCAGTGCTCTCGGTTAGTCGATTATCATCCACATACATGCAGATGAAAGTCAGAAGCGGCAAGTTCTAAACCTGCCCTACTCGCAAAAAAGAAAAAAAGTTCCAAACCTGCCCAAGGCTTTGCAAAATCAATCAAACATTTGCCCCATGAACACAACCCATATCTCGCACAGTAGCTCTTGTAGGTACCTTATCTTGCCTGCTGTATTTCTGTATAATATATGATACGATCTCTAGATTTTTACATATTTTCTAAATTGCCTGATTCATCCGATGGGTGAAATGCAACTATGCAAGGTTGCACAACTCCCCTCGAGAATGTGTTTAGGCAAGTGTTGCGGCGGACTCGACCCGTGCAGTTAGGTATGAGATCGAATAAAGACTTCCAATGCCGGTGGGTGCATTCACATAGTAAGTACAGGATCGATGGTACACCTCCTCATGCACATATCTAAGAGCTTGCTACTAGCACGTGACATGTATTTGTTTTACATCTTCATTCGATTTTTTTGCAGGAAGCTTCATTTGATTTAGCACATTTGATTATTGAACCTTAGGCTATTCTGGCAATTTATTTGTTATTTTTTTACTTTTTATAAACTCCAGATATGTATGCAAGCATGAACCTTACAAGGAGACCGGATAGGAATAAAGACATATGCATAACTACGATTGTGCAACGTAAGGAGGATTACGTTGGCACAGTGTTCCAAACGATTCCCTTGAATATTCAGTTCAGACGCGTTTTAGTTGGTGAGCGATGGACTGCCTGGATGCACTTGGTTCGGAGATTGATAGATGTTCAACTCTCCGACCAGCCAGATTCGACGCAATGGAAATTGGCTAAAAATGGGGTATTTACGGTGAAATCTTTCTATATGGATTTGATTAATTCTGGCCCAATCTCAAGATCGTTGCATATTTGGAAGGTTAAGGTTCCCGTGCGTATTAAATTTTGTTTGTGGTTTGTCCACAAGCAAGTAATACTCACCAAGGACAACTTAATCAAGAGGCGATGGGTAGGTAGTTCACGTTGTTGTTTTTGTGATCATGATGAAACAATACAACATTTATTCCTTGAATGCCCACTCGCCAAATTGCTTTGGAGAATGATTCATATCGCCTTCAACATTAGTCCTCCAGTTGACATTGAGTCGTTGTTTGGAACGTGGTTAGCTGGGGTTGAGCATAATACTGCGGCTCGTATTCGGATTGGAATATGTGCGCTTCTGTGGGCTATATGGAACTGTAGGAATGATTTGATTTTTAACAGACAACACAATTTAACTTTCTTGCAGGTCATCTTCAGAGCTACCGCATGGATCCGTACGTGGTCCTTACTCACTCCTATGGACTCCAGGGAGCCTTTGGTTACTGGGTGCAACCAGTGGGAGATGGTAGCACGGGCTATATTCAACCGGTTCGCATGGCGGTCGCATAACAGGATAGGAGTCTAGGGAGCTTATCCTTCATATTGCCGTACCGGTTGTGACTGTCAGCATGTTCTTTTCTTTTTTTCGCTCCGCTTGCGAGCTGTATTAATTTTATGACTTTGTGCTACTGCGTGGATTTTTTAATAAGTTGGCTGCATGCATCATTATGATGCAGAGGCCGGGGGTACGCCTCCATTTCCAAAACAAAACAAAAAAAATAAAAATGCAAAACTACAATGAGACATAGAGCTACATACCTACTCTATAGAAGATAGGTTGGTGTTTTTGCAGCTTGATGCCGGACTGTATTAACATATTACTTCAAAAAAGGGAATCAGTATCACTAGATATTTTTGCATAATCTATTTTTAATTTATGATCAAAATAGACAGATATTCATAGATAGAATAAATATCAAAGTTACACCTTAACAATTGAAAATTGTCTAAAATATTATGTGTATTTTTTTGTAAGGAGGCCTTAAAAAGGACTGTTGATGAACATCTTTTTTCTATGAAAGCAGTAAGTTAGAGTATAAAATATGTGCAAAGATAAAATTAAATAATGAGAAAATTTTATGCAATGAGTGTAGAGTTCTTGGAAGCAGGATCCATAAAAAATAAATTCATTTCTCTAATACTTTCAAAAAAATGGTTTTGACCATAGCAATCACACCCCATTGGGAGATGCGAGACTCTTACAGTATGAGCAATCACGATTTTGAGTGAAATACAAAGCATTTTCACAACTACAAAGTGCAATTGACTCTTTGAATTAAGTTTTTAGGTTGGTTTGATTGAATTGTATGGGGTTTATGTGGCACAAAATCGATACAATTAATTTTCTACTAACAAACCTCGCTAATTATTGTGATTATATAAGTATTTCCTAAGAAAACTTACCTACACAACTTGGCTAATCAAAATATGTGTATTGTTCAATAGAACAAGGAGATTCGTATTATTGCATTTGTCAGATTTGCAGTATACTGCAACATGAATTGTTTTTCACACTTTAATTTTATATGCATGGTTGACATCCAGCAATATGATCAAACATTAACGAACTGTGGGTAGTAAATTTTTTGAGAGTTAGTATAAGAGAAAAATTGCTGATGATGTAGGTACTAACATGAGCATCAACCCAAGAGTAAAGAAATAAGCTTCAATTATTGAAACATTACTATCGAGGGGTGTGTTGATCATTTTCTTTGTCCAATTGTATATGCAAGCAATAGCCATATAAGATGGTCGTATATGAGAGAAACTAGATTACTCTGTATAGCCATGCAAAAAATGTCAAAAGGGTTTACAGTTGCAGACATACGCTAAAGAGCGTACAACAACTCATATACCACGGGCTTAGGTTCAGGGTTAGTTTTGTTGTCATCCTTACTACTTAACACCTGACTGAATAAATAGATGATGAACAAAAAGGTCAACAATATTAGAATTTTGTTACAAAAAAAATAAATATTCTTCGGCGTGACTATTAGACACATAAGAAAAGTATTTATATGCAAGATAAAGGTCAAAGATGCACCTTTAGAAATGTATTGACACCCATCACAAAAGTAGAAAAATGCATCAGCACCTACAAAATTATTTATTATGCTCAATGGAACAATCAGATATTAAAAATTTGTACATGGGATAAATAAATATTTGACATTTTTTAGGTAGTAAGGATCTTGCCCTCGCATTTGTGAGGGCCATTTTGCTACAATACTAAAAGGAAAATACGGATGAAAAATAGAGAATATGCTAGAAAATCCCACAATAATCAGAAATATCTGGCCATTGATTAGATGGACCCACATTGATTAAGTATTTTTTGATGGCTCGGATTTACTCTACCTCAATCTGTCTCACGCACTTCAGGCCCAATCTGGCCCAACACAACTGAATCCACTCAAGCACATTATCCCTAATTAATCTGTCCCGGCCGAGTAAGCAGTTACGTTTTTTCCTTCACAAAAAAATCCTATCATCCAAAAGTAACTACGCATGCCTCTTGATGTAAAAAAAGAGGCTATCTAGACAACAAGAAAAACAGAATATGTACGTGCTCCATCCAAAAGCTGTGTAAGTAGCTACGTTTTTTCCTTTATAAAAATATCCTATCATCCAATAGAAGCTACCTACACCTCCATTGGTACTGTGTGATTTTGCGCTCAAGTTAGGATTGGCGGGCGTCACATACGCAGGCATGCAGCACGTCACATATGCACGCAAGCCTGCACGCCATTAGTAATTATGAACACCCATTGAGTAAGTCGAGGATTGGGGATTGACGAGAATATTGTATTGTCATGCTACTCCCTGGCATAATTTGTGACCAAGCTTCACGTTCATTGAAATTCTTCACGGTCGCATGAAGAACTGCAGTAGCTAGATCAACCAAGGTGGCTACTTAATCAGTAATTAATGCCAGACCGTTGATCGCATGACTAGAATTTTGTTAGCTATTACTCCCTCTATAAAGAAATATAAGAGCGTTTAGATCACTAAAGTAGTGATCTAAATGCTCTTATATTTGTTTACGGAGGGAGTAGATTTTATATAAAGAAAAGTACCCACTGTTGCCATTACTTAAAACATGTCCTCTCAAGTTGTAAAACAACCAGCTAGCTACCCTTTCAAGATGGACATTCATGATCGTGAGCCATGTCTCGATCTACATCTTTTCCTCTTCCCATAGAACATCACAACCACTCCCCGAACCCACGCCCCCATCTCATCCTCTACCCTCTTCTCTCCAATCTTAGAAGCAGAGCGTTCATAGCCCTCCCGTCCTCTGCCCCTGTGCATCCCACCTCGCCCTCAGTATGATGGTAAGCAACGGCACGTGGGTTCCCATGCTCTCCTGCAGCAACGCCTGACCCACCTCGCACAGGTCTCCTACAAATCAAGTGACATCAGATGGGTTAGGGCCTTCTTCACGAGCCTTTGCCGCCCCAGCCGTAAATTGCTTTCCATCATGCACACGTCCAACAAATTTTCTGTAACCTTTGTATCCTGGTGTTTAGTCTCACGAACTAACCAAGTATTGTTTCTTTGAAATTTTTTTTGGAGATTTTCCATGCGAGAGCTCAGGTCGATAACTCTCGCCGAGACATGCATGCTAGATCAGATCTTTTAGGTTCGGCTACTTGTACTGAAGTCCTGCAGTAGCAACCAATTGATATGAAGTTAACTAGACTATAAAAATGGAAGAGATCAATTCCGGTAGAACAATTAAATTTGGCTGTATGTGCATCCTGCAACAGCAATCAATCGATATGAAGCAGGCTAGATTAACTTGGGAGCACGTACGCATGGATTGAGGTTCCTCTCTCTTTAAGGCATGACTGATATATACATATATCATGGCTAATACTAACAGGTATCCCAAACTTCATTCGTCCTCCATAAATATTTTCCTCTGTCCATGATCGCTGATGCTCTGTGATAGAATGCCATGACTTAGGTTGCCCTGTTTACACGGTCGTAATTGTGGAACCATGGCCCGCAAAGACTGGCCGCATGGCTGCGTCCAACGTTGACTTCGCCGTGCCGCCGAGATCACGTTCACAATTGTTGCGTGCTGTCAAGCGTGCGTGGTAGAACAGCTCTGAATTTTCCTACTTGCAGACAAAGTTGACCATAGTTGTGTTGCACCTTCAACTGTACCCTCCTCCTTTTGATGTGGATTTTTTTGTTGATTTTGTTGCATGCCAATGGATTACAAGAGGATGAAGCTTCTTATGTACATGAGAAGTTAATATGCCCTTGATTAGTATCAAGCCATCAAGACTATGCGAGTTGTTAACAGAAGGTATTGTTCATGCTCAATTTTTTTGTCAATAATAAATTACCAATAATTATGCAAAAAATTACCCAATATTTCCTCCATGTCATTTAAGTGTAGCTACTTTGATTTTGCAACAGTTGTTCCTAAAAGTCCATAACAGGCATGTTAAGAAACCTATTATGCGTTTAAGTTGGTTCACATTACTTATATATGCAACATCGGTACCATAAGATACTGCAAAGATATTGACTGGTTTTCTGCCAAAAAAAAAACTAAAATTGAAATATTATGTTAAACCAACAAACCAGCCTACTTCTTTCACCATCAACATCCTGAATATGCTTCGGATAGTCAATCATTAGACACATAATATCGTGATCACTTTACTATTGTTTTAGTAATTTCACAAAATCAATATATTTAGTAGTTCATATAAGGCAGTGAGTATTTATATCTACAATGCAAGGACTCATAAAACACATGTTTTCCATCTGGATAAAAATAATTGATATTTAAGTTGTTTTAGCTCAACTCTCCACAAGGTATGTGTAAGTTAAAAATGGGCGAACAACCTACAGAACCACCAAATATATTTTTTCAGTACTAGCCTGCGCATTCACGCGGGTCATTTTGCTAGTATCTTGCTAAAAATGGAATTGTTGCCCAATATTCAATGCCTGATGAACCTCAGCAAAATGGCGTAGCTGAGCGTCGCAACCGTACCCTTATGGATATGGTGCGGAGCATGCTTAGTCATGCAAGTTTACCAGTAAGTCTTTGGATGGTGGCATAGAAAACAGCTGCACACATCCTAAATCTTGCTCCAAAAAGTCAGCACCGAGCACACCTTATGAGATGTGGATGGAAAAGAAACTGAGCTTGAATTACTTGTGTGTGTGGGGCTGCCCTGCTGAAGCTAAAGTATTCAATCCACAAATTAAGAAGTTGGACCCAAAGACAGTTAGTTGTTTTTTCATTGGGTACCCTCATAGAGGAAAAGGATACCGCTTTTATCGCCCATGCCATACCACCAAGTTTGTGGAAACCAGGCAAGCGGTGTTTTTTGAGGATAATGAAGTCAGAGAGGTTAGGGCGATTGATCTTGAGGAGAAGCGGCTGTATGTTCCATCCCTGGTTATCCAAGAGAACTTTATCCCTATGCCTAATATGTACGAGACACCTACTGGTGATCCCAAACCTAAAGTGGATCCTCAGTCCAACGAGGAGCCTCGGCCAAATGAAGATCCTCAGCATGATGAGGATTCTTAGTCTAATTATGATCCTCAACCCAATGTTAATCCTCGCCCTTCCCGTGCAAGAAGAAATGTACAAATTAATGAACATGTGAGAAGATTGATGAGTGTTACTTTTACGCTCATCAAACCTGAGTTTAAACCGAGATATTTCATAAAAACCGAGATATTCGCTCTGATATTGCTACTAATGACTAATGAATGCAAATGATTCCAAATATCCGATCTTTATTTTGTTTCCACAGGAAATGGGCTATTTATGGACGAAATCAAGGCAATACATGGAAAGAAGTAAAGTGGAGATAGATGAGATCAAGTGGGAGGCACAACAGAGGAGCCAGAGCAAAAGACGGCGTTCCATACGACCATCACCGCTCGTATGGATGGTCGTATGGCCTGCCAACAGCACCGTCTGATCCACCCAAATAACCTTTATAAAAGGCCCAACGCTAGAAGAGCAACGCACGACGCCACACATCGCCATCTTCACAGCAGTCATCTCCATCAACCCTAGCCGCAACCATTTCCATCTACATCTCCATAGCCACCACCATCTACACCATAGTGCTCAGCCATCTAGCCATACTTTGTAATTGGATATCACATCCGGCATCCATTGTAAGACATATTATCAATCAATCAATTTTCATGATGTGTTCTTCAATGATTCCTTCGTGCGATCTGATCTCCATGTGTGAGTAGTTCGGTAAGGTCATGGGTTGAGGCATAGCCCTGCAACCCGATGTATTTGTTGTAGGGATCGATGAAAGTACTTTGAATTAACGTCCCGTATGTGTAGCATAAAATTGCTTCATAGTTGTCTCTTGTCTCATTCGCGTTCTTTATTCCTGCAGGTACCCAGGATCATGGAGAGTGAGCCACGGAGAGACTAAGGGCAGGGAGACCGTGATGTGTTATTCTGAACACCAGTGACAGAAAGGTTTAGTACGGTAACACGAATCCTATCTCTGGGGATACAAGAGGTGTAGTCATTAAACGCCCAATGCTTTTGTCCGATTATTGTTATCTTAATTACGGGGGCAACCCCGCATGACGGATAGGGCATTCGGTTGGACAACTGACTCTTGATGCAGGACGCGTGCCGGTCAAGACGTAATTTGGACACATCCCCCACTTCGATACGTAGCAAGCACATCTCGATGGATGACTTCCGGGGCACAAATTAAGATCATAATGATCCCGACCGCAAATATATGGTTGTAAGAATAAGTCCTCATACCCATGCCTATTTTTATTATAAGTGTTCTTATTGGCAACTTGATTTTGATCCAGTCAAAAGCTGGAATTAATTCTCTCGCAAAAGCTTGGTTGAAGCCTTTGACTTCAAGGGCACAGTCCTCTCGTGGGTTCGATAACTCAGGGTCACCTCTGGCGAAAAATGCGAGAATCCTTTCTGCTCCTTTACCGGATCACTAAAGGGACTAATCAAAGATCACAACGGGATAAAAAAAGGCCATCCTTAGCAATTTTGTCACTTTCATGAGTGAGGACCTCATATAAGGAAGCCATTGAAAGTGAAAACTCGTCCAAATGGTTGGTCGCCATAGAAGACAAATTGAAGTCTATGAGCTCGAATGATGTTTGGGACTTAGTAGAAGTTTTTGATGGAGCCAACGTTCGTACCCCTTTGACCCCAACTAACGGGCCCTGATCGGGGGCGACCCAAACCAACGTGGTTTAGGTCCCCTGATGGCCAGCGCCACATATTAAGAGGAGTGGCAGCCGCCCACGCATAATTAGAAAATCTGTTAATTAATTAAATTAATTAATTAAAACACTAATCAGTCACTGACAATAGCTCCCACCCCTAATATAATCTGTAATTAGATTAATTAAAACCTAATTAACTACTGTGAGGCTGACCAGTGGGTCCCACTGGACCCACTGGTCAGGTTTGACTCCGGTCAGCCTCTGTTGACCGCTGACGTCAGCACTACGTCATGCTGACATCATCCCCTACTATTTCGGATAATTCGTATATATTAATTAAATTAATTCCAGAATATTATTAAAACTTTGAAAAATCATATCTTTTAAACCGTAAGTCAGATGAAAATGATTTATATATGAAAAATGATCAGAAAAATATGAAGATTCTGAATATGTAATCAAAATGCCTGTCCAACACTCCTAGCTAGGTGAACATGGAACTTTTTGACTGTTTTCGATAAATGAATAGTGTTCAACTTTAATAAAATAAATCCAAATAAATTCCTAAATTAACTAAATCTTTTAGTTAGGCAGTAAAACACATCTGCATATCATTCTAGGCTTGTCATGCATAGTGATTGCATTTTTGCCATGAATTTATTGTTTCTTCCTCCCCCTTCTCTCCCGATAGACGCCGAGACCGACGCCGTTGCAGCAGAGTTCGACTACACCCCCGACGACAGCCGACAGACGATCAGCCACTCTCTGCAGAGCTTCCAGGCAAGCAATCCCCCCTTGACGCATGCCGTTGTCTCCTATTCTTTCTCCCTCCTGCTTGCATTAGAAATTGCCGCTGCCATGCTTTAACCTATTCTGATGCATAGCCTGATTTTGTCGTCTGCTACTGATACATTACCTGTTATCCCATGATGCCTAGTTAGCTATGCTGCTGTTCCATCTTTGGCCCTTCGCCTTGTCCGTATGCCATGCTTGTTACCGGGCCGTGATCACTCTGGGTGTGATCGCGGAAATGTTTTACATTACTGCACTGCTCAAACTGTTAAAGTCGGGCTGGCCCCAAGGGTGCCCGCGAGAGAATAACATTAAAGACAGGTCGGCTCCAAGAGCACCCGCGCGTCATGTTTTACCAAGTCAGAGCGACAGAAACTCTGATCGTCTCTGCGGGTTACTAAATACGCCTAACGGAACTGGTTATTTGATCTGAGTGGGTCGTCGTGCCCTATACGCACTACCACCATGTGGGATAATGGTTTAATGGGGCCCTCTACGTCGTATGTATCAGCCGAAAGCTCTTCAGACGTCACAGCTCAGAGATGCGGGCTGATCGTTGGGGTTGGGCTGGTTACGCCACTGGTGTATTCAGTGTCGCGCCTGCTCCCCGTCCAGCCCCGCAACGTGCAGGAGTGCAAAGGGAGATGGGCCGAAGACCCCTTCGCATTTAGGATTTAGACCGGCGTGTTGACCTCTCTGCTGAGCCTAGGTAGGACTGCGTCGTGTCGATCACCCGAGGTCGGGTATTACCCAGCCAGTGTGTCCGGCCGGAGGTAATTGAGCATGTTGGGTAACAGTAGTGCACCCCTGCAGGGAAGTTATCTATTCGAATAGCCGTGTCCACGGTAAGAGGACGCTCAGAGTTGTATCCGGATCTATGACAACTACAAACTGATGATGATACAGATTAAACTATTACTACTTCTCTCGGGATTGCTTTCTCGCGGGATAGTCGAGAAAGGATCTCGGGGAGTTGCTGCTATACAACCACTATTGTATGTTACTATATTCTACTTTCTTCTGATGCTGCAAGATTGCTTGAAGATGCTAGTCTTCGATAGGCTAGGTTTCTCCCCCTCTATTCTGGCTTTCTGCAGTTCAGTCCAAAGATATAGCCCCATTCCTTTGATACCAATGCATAACTAGCATAGTTCTGATGTCAGTCTTGCAAGTACTTTGGATGAGTACTCACGGTTGCTCTGCTCTTCTTTTTCCCATACCCATTTGATGATACATCAGACGATGGAGTCCAGGAGCCAGATGCCACCACAGGAGCATACTACCAGGAGGGTCCCGATGGCACGTACTACTGGATTGAGCCAGCCGACCAGGAGTAGGATCGGAGGCCCTAGGCAGGAGGCCTTCGCCTTTCGATCTAGAGTCGTTGTTTGTGCTAGCCTTCTTAAGGCAAAACTTGAATAACTATGTCTGTACTCAGATATCATTTGTGTGTATGACTTATGTATTCGGGTCCTTGCGACCCCTCGTTTGTAATATGATAATAAATGAGATTAATGTGATATTAAAGGATGAAATTCTAACCGTAAAAAAGAGAGGATGTAATTCTAGTACTCTGCCGGAAGGGGAATCGATCACGGAGGCCTTCTACATCAACCTTGCTGCCCTTTCGATGATGGGTGAGTAGTTTACCACAGACCTACGGGTTCATAGCTAGTAGCTAGATGGCTTCTTCTCTCTCTTTGATCTTCAATATAATGTTCTCCTCGATGTTCTTGGAGTTCTATCCGATGTAATCTTCTTTTGCGGTGAGTTTGTTGGGATCCGATGAATTGTGAGTTTATGATCAGATTCTTCATGAGAAATATTTGAGTGTTCTCTGAACTCTTTTATGCATGATTGTTATAGCTTTGTATTTCTCTCCGATCTATCGATTTGGTTTGACCTACTAGATTGATTTATCTTGCAATGGGAGAGGTGCTTTGTGATGGGTTCAATCTTGCGGTGCTCAATCCCAGTGACAGAAAGGGACATGACACGTATTTGTATTGTTGCCATTAAGGATAAAAAGATGGGGTTTATTCATATTGCTTGAATTTTATTCTCTACATCATATCATCTTGCTTAAGGCGTTACTCTGTTTCATACTTAATACCCTAGATGCATGCTGGATAGCGGTCGATGGGTGTAGTAATAGTAGTAGATGAAGGAAGGAGTCGGTCTACTTGTCTCAGACGTGATGCATATATACATGATCATTGCCATGAATCCGTCATAATTATTTGCTTTTCTATCAATTGCCCAACAGTAATTTGTTTACCTACCGTATGTTTCTGTGCTTGAGAGAGAAGCCTCTAGTGAAAACTATGGTCCCCGGGTCTATCTTTTCGTATAAAAAACCTAAAAATACCTTCCTGCAATTTATTAACTTTTATTTTAATTAGTATTTTAGTTTATCTATTTACCTTGATAAGATTGAATCCTTGCAAATAACCGCTAAGAGGATTGACAACCCTCTTATTTGCGTTGGGTGCAAGTGTTTGCTCTTGTGTGTGCAGGTGCGCTTAACGGAATTTTGCTTGGTTCTCCTACTGGATTGATAACCTTGGTTCTTAACTGAGGAAAATACTTATCTCTACTTTACTGCATCATCCTCTCCTCTTCGGGGAAATACCAACGCAGACTACAAGTAGCAGGAAGAATTTCTGGCGCCGTTGCCGGGGAGACATCATCAAAATTACCAAGTGCCTTCACACAAATTATCATTCACTTGCATTTACTTTTTTTACCTTTTATTTACATTTGCCTCTCATTTTCATCTCCCCCACTTCTCATAAAAATACAAAAACACAAAAATATTTCTGTTTACTTGTTTGCTTGGTTGCAATAATTGTGTGACTCAATGAAAATAAAAATATAGACATATGGATCCTCATCCACTTGCTAATATTTTCAAACAATCCAATTATGATGAACCAATTGCTAGTGAGTTGAGTGCACTTGATTATCTTTATGAAGTTTTGCTTGAAAATCATGAATCTGAAAATTATGATGAAGTGCTAAAAGAAGAAGTTTATAAAGTGATTCATGATAGCTCCTTGAATGAAAAGCATGATTGCAATGATGTTATTATAAATTCTATTAATGTCAATTGTGCTAATGATATGCAAAACTACAAGATTGGGGATGATAATTTTGTCATGTCCACTACTTATTGCAATGATCATGATTGGGGTGATACTGCTTCTTATGATCTTGAAAACCTATTTAAGCCTCATGATGAATATGTTATTGATAATAAAATTTTCAATACTATTAAAAGTGGGTTTGGAAGAGTGTCAACTTTAGGTAATAATGATCCCACTACTTTGGAGAATTATCAATTTCATGATTTTTTGGATAAAAGTGGGTTTGGAGAGGTCATGACTTTAATTGATGTTAATCCCACTATCTTGGAAGATTATAAAACTTTTATGCATAAGGGTCATGAAGAGAATATTTTATATGATGGCTATATTGTTAAATTTGAATATGATCCTACATGCAATTATTATGAGAGAGGGAAAGATGATTGTAGAAATTTTCATGTCACTAAATTATCTCTCTTTGTGTTGAAATTATTAATGCTTCATTCTTCCTATTTGCATATGCTAGATATTGTTTGTCTTGATAATTTGTTTTCCTCTAAAATGTCTATGCATAGGAAGTATGTTAGACTTAAATGTGTTCGTCACATGTTTTATGATGCTCTCTTTGTGCTTCAATTTTTATCTTTTATATGAGCATCATTAAAATCTCGAAGCCTATCTTAATGGCTATAAAGAAAGAGCTTGTTGGGAGACAACCCAATAGTTATCTTAAATTTTTGTTTTTCTTTTCTGTTTTGTGTGTTTACACAATTTTAACTTCTGTTATGATTGTGTTTTTATCTTTTAATTAGTGTTTGTGCCAAGTAATGCCTTTGGGATGATTTGGATGATAGTATAATTGATGCTATTTGAAAATAGAAAGTTTTGAGTCCAGTGCTGGAATTTTGGTTCTGTACTAGAGGGTGATAAAATTCTGAATTTTTTACACAGTATTGGTATATGAATTTTCCACGTTTTCCTAATTTTTCAGAATTGTTGGATTTACAGAAGTATGGCTTTTAAATAGATCTTTGCAGACTATTCTGTTTTGGACAGATTCTGTTTTTGTTGCATAGTTTGCTTATTTTGATGAATCTATGGATCGTATCGGGGGGTATGAGTCATGAAAAAGTTGGAGTACAGTAGCATTATGCCAATATTAAATATGAATCAATTTACTAAAGTACCTAAATTTAAAGATTTGTTTGTTATACTAAAGGATCTCACGAGGTTTCTGTTCAGTCTTGTGTGCTGAAGTTTTCAAGTTTTGGGTGAGACTACGATTGATAAAGGAATAAGGAGCGGCAAGAGCTTAAGCTTGGGGATGCCCAAGGCACCCCAAGGTAATATTAAAGGAAGACTCAAGCGTCTAAGCTTTGGCATGCCCCGGAAGGCATCCCCTCTTTCGTCTATAATTTATCGGTAACTCACTTGGAGCTATATTTTTATTCATCACATGATATGTGTTTTACTTGGAGCATCTTGTGAAATAGTTTGTTTGATTTTTTTTCTTTTTAGTTTGTCACAATCATCTTTGCTTAACACACCTTTTTGAGAGGGACACACATTATTCGTGATTTGTTAGAATACTCTATGTGCTTCACTTATATCTTTTGAGCTAGGCAGTTGCTCTAGTGCTTCACTTATATCTGTTAGAGCACGGCGGTGGTTATATTTTAAAGAAATAGTTGCACTCTCATGTGATATGTCTCCAACATATCTATTATTTATGAAGTATTCATGCCATGTTTATAACAATCAAGTATCTCATGATAGTTATTTTGTTGAATTTGCTCCCACTATTATTGATGAGAACAAATTTGCTTATGTGGAGAGTAATAAAATTTCTATGCTTGTAGGTCATGAAAAGAATGCTTTATGTGATAGTTATATTATTGAATTAATTCATGATGCTACTGAAAATTATTATGATAGAGGATCATATGCTTGTAGGTGTTGCAATAATATCTAGTTTCCTCTCTATGTGTTGAAAGTTTTGAAGTTATGTTTGTTTTACCTTCCTATGCTAGTTGATTCTTGCTCCCATAAATTGTTTGCTCACAAAATCCCTATGCATAGGATGTGGGTTAGTCTTAAATGTGCTTGTAATATGCTTCATGATGCTCTCCTTGTGTTTCAATTCTATACTTTTATGTGAGCATCATTGAAATCATCATGCCTAGCTAAAAAGGCATTAAAGAAAAGCGCTTGTTGGGAGACAACCCAATATTTATACCTACTGTTTTTGTGTGTCCACGTGATTAAGATACTGTATTAATCATGTTTTATTTGTTTTCTTTCAATAATGTGCCAAGTAAAGCCTTTGGGATAGTGTGGATGCTTGTTGATTCGATTTTGTGCAAAAACAGAAACTTTTGCGTCCAGTGCTGAAATTTCTATTCTGTACTGGAGAGCGAGAAAATTCTGAAATTTTTACAGAGTATTGGGTTACAAATTTTTTACGTTGTCCTAATTTTTGAAAAAAATTGTAGGGACATAAGTATGATTCTTAAATCGCTCACTACACGCTGTTCTGTTTTTGACAGATTTTGTTTTCGGTGCATAGTTTGCTTGTTTTAGTGTTTCCATAGCTTATATTGAGTAATATAAATTATGGAAATGATAGAATACAGTAGAAATTATGTGAGAAAAATTATGAATCTTGTCTTGACAGTACCTAAGTGGATGATTTATTTTTATCATACTAACCTATCTCACCAAGTTCCGTTAAGTTTTGTGCGATTGAAGTTTTCAAGTTTTGGGTGAGATATCGATATGTGGAGAATAAGGAGTGGCAAGACCCTAAGCTTGGGTATACACAAGGCACCCCAAGGTAATATTCAAGGAAGACTCAAGCGTCTAAGCTTGGGGATGCCCCGGAAGGCATCCCCTCTTTCGTCTTCAACATTATCAGTAACCTTACTTGGAGCTATATTTTTATTTGTCACATGATATGTGTTTTGCTTGGAGCGTCATTTTCTTTTAGTTGGATTTTCTTGCTGTTATTTAGAATAATGTTTTATACATTTTATTTCAATAAAATGCCAAGTATAGCCTTTACCATGCTCAGTTTGCAAGTTTATGTGTTGCTGTTTAAAAACAGAAAGTTTTCTGTTATGTCCAGAATATTCCTGAATAGTCAGAACATGATAAAAATCTGAAATTTGTACACAGTAAGCATGCATAAGTTCTCTATCACGTGGTAATTTTTCAGAATTTTTGTACTTAGGGAAGTATGAATTCTTATTCACCCTTTATAGACTGTTCTGTTTTGGCAGATTTCGGTTATAGTTGCATTGTTTGCATATGTTGCTTGCTACAGTAGAGAATGTTAAGGTTTTGAGTTGATTTATACTAACTTATCTCACGAGTTCTTGTTGAGATTTGTGTAGATGAAGAATTTAAGATTTAGGGAAACCGTGATATGAGAGGAATTAAGGAGACACAAGAGTTCAAGCTTGGGGATACCCAAGGCACCCCAAGATAATATTCCAAGAAGTCTCAAGCAACTAAGCTTGGGGATGCCCCGGTAGGCATCCCACCTTTCTTCATCAACACCTATCTGTTACCCTAAGTTTTTACATGTTCACATGATATGTGCTATTCTTGGAGTGTCCTTTTATTTTCATTTTGTTTGTTGTTTGAATAAAATTGTCAAGATCTTGATGACCCACAAGTATAGGGGACCAATCATAGTCCTTTCGATAAGTAAGAGTGTCGAACCCAACGAGGAGTAGAAGGAAATGACAAGCCGTTTTCAGCAAGGTATTTTTTGCAAGCACTGAAACTATCGGTAACGAGTAGTTTGACAGCAAGATAATTTGTAACAAGTGACAAGTAGAAATAGTAACAAAGAGTGCAGCAAGGTGGCCCAATCCTTTTTGTAGAAAAGTACAAGCCGGAACGATCTCTTATAATAAGCAAAGCGTTCTCGAGGACACATGGGAAATTCATCTAGTCACTTTCATCATGTTTGTTTGATTCGTGTTCGCTACTTTGATAATTTGATATGTGGGTGGACCAGTGCTTGGGTGCTGTTCTTACTTGAACAAGCCTCCCACTTATGATTACCCCCTCTCGCAAGCATCCGCAACTACAAAATAAGAATTAAGATAACTCTAACCATAGCATTAAACATATGGATCCAAATCAGCCCCTTACGGAATAGCGCATAAACTAGGGTTTAAGCTTCTGTCACTCTAGCAACCCATCATCTAATTACTACTCCACAATGCATTCCCTTAGACCCAAAGATGGTGAAGTGTCATGTAGTCGACGTTCACATGACACCACTAAAAGAATCAACAACATACATATCATCAAAATATCGAACGAATACCAAATTCACATGATTACTTATGACAAGACTTTTCCCATGTCCTCAAGAACAAAAGTAACTACTCACAAACCATATTCATGTTCAAGATAGGGGTATTAAATAGCATAATGGATCTGAACATATAATCTTCCACCAAATAAACCAACTAGCATCAACTACAAGATGTAATGAACACTACTAGCAACCCATAGGTACCAATCTGAGGTTTTGAGACAAAGATTGAATACAAGAGATGAACTAGGATTTGAGATTGGATGGTGCTATTGAAGATGTTGATGAAGATTGGTCCTCCCATGCTGAGAGGATCGTTGGTGATGTCGATGGCTCCGATTTCCCCCTCCCGGAGGGAAGTATCCCCGGCGGAATCGCTCCGCCGGAGAGCAAAAGTGCTCCTGCCCAAGTTCCGCCTCGAGACGGCGGCGCACCATCCCAAAAGTCTTCTCTTTATTTTTTCTAGGGCAAATGGGCTTATATACTTGAAAATAGGCACCGGAGGCTGGCCAGGGGCCCCACGAGGCTCCAGGGCACGCCTGGGGGGGGGGGGGGGGTGGCGCGCCCTGGTGCCTTGTGGGCACCTGGGTGGCCCCCTCTGGTACTTCTTGCTTCCAGTATTTTTTATTTATTCCAAAATAAATCTCCGTGAAATTTCAGCTCATTTGGAGATGTGCAGAATAGGTATCTCTGACATAGCTTTTTCAGGTCCAGAATTCCAGCTGCCGGCAATCTCCCTCCTTGTGTAAATGTTGCATATTAAGAGAGAAAAGGCATTAGAATTGCTCCACAAAGTGTTATATTGATTAAAAACACTATAAATAACAGTAGTAAAACATGATGCAAAATGGACGTATCAACTCCCCCAAGCTTAGACCTCGCTTGTCCTCAAGCGAAAGCCGATATCGATAATCATGTCCACATGTTTAAAGAGAGACGTGTCGATAAAAACAAAATACGGACATAGTAGCATCATGATCATTATTATAACAGCAATAATTAATATCATAAAACTTCTCATGAGCAAGTAACAATTCATCACAACAATGAAGTATAAGGCATAAACTTTCTTGAAAACTAACAAACTATGTTCTCAGTCAACAATGCAATTGCAATTCGTCATATTTTCAGGAAGGGTCTCATGTAGGAGCTTTTTAGCAAGTCCACATACTCAACCATCATATAGTCTTCTATGATTGCTAACACTCACAACATATATATGGAGCAAAAAGTTTCAGCCAGACACATAGAAAGATAGGGGCTTATAATTTTGCCTCCCAACTTATTCACCTCAGGGGTGATGTCAACACACTAGTAGAAAAAGGGCTATTTGTCCCGGTTCGTAAGGGCCTTTAGTCCCGGTTATGGAACTGGGACTAAAGGGTCGGGACTAAAGCCCAAAACCTTTAGTCCCGGTTTGCTTATGAACCGGGACCAAAGGCCCTTCACGTGGCGCTGCCTGGGGCGGGGTTGGAAGGACCTTTAGTCCCGGTTGGTAACACCAACCAGGACTAAAGCAGCACAAGCGGTACTACCGCTTACAAGCGGTACTACCGCGTCCTACAAGCGGTACTAACCAGCACTCATTCCAAATCGTCTAACTTCCCGGCCGGTCACCCATCCTGTCACTACTCCAGCCCCAGCACGCTTAACTTTCAGGTTCTATCTCCCCTAGTTTCCAAGTCTGCACTTGTTGTTTTCCTGACAATCTTAAGCTATCAATCCTGTTAACCCTTAGGTCTTGATGTCACATGATTTACTTTTTTGAATTCTAAACAATTATTAAAATAAACAAAATAAGTACTAATAATATTGAATTTCAATGAAAATAAAATAAGTAAATAATATTATTTTATTCATTTTTTTGCCATTTATTCATTTAATATGACATAATTAAGATCTTTAAATCTGTAGATCGAAATTCGACAAATAATATATCCATTATTATCAGAAAAATGTGAGGAATCCAAATATGACATCTTATTTTTAAATAAAATTAATTTTTAAAATTTTTAATTTTTTTTTTGATTTGAAATAAATTTTTTTACTTTTGGATTTTTGAGAATCTGAGAAAACTTCACCGGGTAAACCCGGGTGAAATCGAGTCCCAATTTTTCTCTAGTTTTTTTTTATATATTAAACTTTTTTTTTCGACGTCGTATGCAAAAGTTATGGCTGTTTATTTTCTAAGCCACGCCATTTTCTACAAAACTAAAAAAGGCGATCCACGGGGGGGGGGGGGGGGGGGTAGCACTACTAGAAAAAAGGCTGTTAGTGGCGCACCAGTTTTCGCTATTAATGGCGCACTATAGGTGCGCCACTATTAACACGCCATTATTAACAAATAGTAATGGCGCACCTCTGGTGCGCCATTAGTATCCCAGATAATAGTGGCGCACCACATAGTGCGCCATTACTATCTCAGGTAGTAATGGCGCACCACATGTGCGCCATTACTACCTTTTCAGGTGCGCCACTGGTAACTTTTATTATTATTTTTTGTCGATTTTTTTTTTGAATTTGGAAGCGGGAAAATAGTAATGGCGCACATTCTAACCCCCACGGTGTTCTCGTTTTTGGATCTTGTACGTTCTTTTGCCGGAGAGGAGTTCGCCGGAGAGGAGGGCCGAGAAGAGACCGTGAGGAGGAGAGGAGGGAGGAGGAGGAGGAGGTCACCAGAGAGGAGCTCGCCTACATCCTCGGAGAGGAGGAGGAGGAGGTCACCGGAGAGGAGCTCGCCTACATCGCCGGAGAGGAGGAGGAGGAGGTCGCCGGAGAGGAGTTCACCGGAGAGGAGGGAGCAGAAACCGTGAGGGGAGGGGAGGAGAGGAGGGAGGAGGAGCTCACCGGAGAGGAGGGAGGAGGAGATCACCGGAGAGGAGGGAGGAGGAGCACACCGGAGAGGAGGGAGGAGAAACCGTGAGGGGAGGGGAGGAGAGGAGGGAGGAGGAGGTCGCCGGAGAGGAGGAGGAGGTCGCCGGAGAGGAGTGGGAGGAGGTCACCGGAGAGGAGGAGGAGGAGGTCGCCGGAGAGGAGGGGAGATGGAGTGGAGGAGAGGTGGAGTGGAGGAGAAAAATGAAGAGGTAAGGAGGAGAGGACCCCGCCCAGCCATATATACGGCATAGTAATGGCGCACCGTGGGCAGGTGCGCCATTACTAACTTTTTTTGATTTATTTTGAATTTTGAAGGCGGGAAGATAGTAATGGCGCACCTTGGGCAGGTGCGCCATGCTCCATTACTAACTTTTTTTTATTTTTTTGATATAGTTTGAATTTTGAAGGCGGGAAGATAGTAATGGCGCACCATGGGCAGGTGCGCCATTACTGAGTTTGATTTTTAAATTAGTAATGGCGCACCTAGGTGTGGTGCGCCATTACTATTTTTAAATTTTTTTGAATTTTGAAGGCGGGAAAATAGTAGTGGCGCACTATGCACTGGTGCGCCATTGCTAACTTTTTTTAATTTTTTTATTTTTTTGCCTCCAGATCTTAAAAGGATCGTAACTTTTTTTCTGTGGGGTTTTTGAGGATTCTAAAAAATAGATAACGGGCATATAACTCTTTCTGTTGAATTCGGATGTAACTTTTCGAGTAGATGCTTTTTCATATAAAAAACTTTTTCATCGGAGGTCGTATGCAAAAGTTACGGCCATTTTACCGAAACACGGCGGCCTTTTGCAAAAAAAATCGAAATTCATGTTTGTTAATTTTCCTAACAACTAGAACACATAACACATGGGCATCTATATTTTGAATTTTTTTGAATCTTTTATCATTTTCTTTTATTTTTTTTAAACTGAAAAGGCGATCCACGAGGGGGGGGTGTGTGTGTGTGTTTGTGTGTGTGTGGTGGGGTGTGTGTTAAAAAATGGCATGTGCTAAAAAGTTGAGAGGGTTACGGCAAAAACTGGATGCACTTCGTGTACAAAATGGACAATCTATTTCGAAGTATCGGGTTTCAGACGAAAACTCAGCTGTTACAAAGGCATTTCATTTTTTTAAACTTATTTCAACTCCAGACTTTTTGTGCATTCAGTATGCACCATTCAAAGCCACGCCATCAATTTTCAACCCTTTCTATCTTCATTTGCTATTTTTCATGCATTTACTGATTTTTTTTGAGCTAAATGACCCTGAAATTGAAAAGCCCTACAAATGAACTCTGAAAAAGTTGAAACTTGGCATGGTATCATCATTTCACCCACATAGCATGTGCTAAAAAGTTGAGAGGGTTACGGCAAAAACTGGATGCACTTCGTGTACAAAATGAACAATCTCTTTCGAAGTGTTAGAGTTTCAGACGAAAACTCGTCTGTTACAAAGGCATTTCATTTTTTTACACTTATTTCAACTCCAGACTTTTTGTGCATTCAGTATGCACCATTCAAAGCCACGCCATCAATTTTCAACCCTTTCTATCTTCATTTGCTATTTTTCATGCATTTACTAATTTTTTTTTAGCTAAATGACCCTGAAATTGAAATCCCTACAAATGAACTCTGAAAAAGTTGAAACTTGGCATGGTATCATCATTTCACCCACATAGCATGTGCTAAAAAGTTGAGAGGGTTACGGCAAAAACTGGATGCACTTCGTGTACAAAATGAACAATCTCTTTCGAAGTGTCAGGGTTTCGGACGAAAACCCATCTGTTACAAAGGCATTTCATTTTTTAAAACTTATTTCAACTCCAGAATTTTTGTGTGTTCATTATGCACCATACTACAACATGTTAAAATCTACAGAAAGAACTAACTAAAAATAATAAAAAACAACAAATAAATGACTAAAACAACTATATAAGCAAAACAGTATTGTTTTAATTAAAATCCTAATTTAAATTATTCTAAAAATAACCAAATAAATCTTACTGTGACTACAATCTAACACGTGACTAGGAGCAAAAAGAATTAAATTTAAAACTATTTGTAAACTCAAGTTATTCACAATCTAGAGTTTGAAGCAAATTTGAAAAATAATGGCAGAAACAGAAACTAGACAAAAATTTGAATCCAATGCAAAAAGAATCACTCAAAAACATCAAATATCCTAAAAGATATAAGCAATTTCAAACAGAAACTAGTGGACGGAGCAGTACAAGCGGTACTACCGCTTACAAGCGGTACTACCGCTTACAAGCGGTACTACCGCTCAACCCCTTTAAAGGGGGGGCCTTTAGTCCCGGTTGGAGATACCAACCGGGACTAAAGGGTCTGGCACCGTTCGAAGCCGGTCACAAACCCTTTAGTCCCGGTTGGTCTCTCCAACCGGGACTAAAGGTCCCGTTCGAACCGGGACTAATGCGTGCGCCGCTCGAACCGGGACTAATGCACCCATTAGTCCTGGTTCGTAACAGAACCGGGACTAATGCTCTGTTCTGGGTTGGACCAAAGCCCTGTTTTGTACTAGTGACAATGATAACTCATGATCACTCATATCCAACTGGATATATATGACTAGATCTTTCCCCACCACATGATGCTTGCAAAAGAGAAAAATAAAAAGGAATATTGGAGAACACTATTGACTCTTGCATAAAAAGTAAATACGTAAAAGTAAAAGATAGGCCCTTCGCAGAGGGAAGCAGAGGTTGTCATGCGCTTTTTGTTGTTGGATGCACAAGCTCTTAATGCAAAGGAACGTCACTTTATATTGCCCCTTGTGATAGCAACCTTTATTATGCAGTCTGTCACTTTTATTTCTTTACCATCACAAGTTCGTACAAAGCTTATTTTCCCTTACAATAAAAGTTCATACACATTTAGAGGCAATTTTTATTGCTTTATGCACCAATGACAACTTACTTGAAGGATCTTACTCAATCCATAAGTAGATATAGTGGACTCTCATGACATGAAACTGGGTTTAAGGGTTTTGGATGCACAAGTAGTTTCTCTACTTGGTGCGGATTTTTGGCTAGCAAAGATATTGGGCAAGCACCACATGTTGAAGGATCTATGACAATATAGCTTCTGTGTGAATATAAGCAAACATAATTCATTATGTTGTCTTCCTTGTCCAACGTCAACAATTTGACATAAAATACTTAATGGGGGCTCAGAATCATAAAAGATTTCCAAGATAGTGTATTTGCATGTGAATCTTCTCTTCCCTATTAATTTTTTTCATGAATTGCATCATTGACTAATGCTATGCTTGTTAACTTCCAATAAATTTTACCACTTATACTTTTCTTTATGTAATATCATTACTTTCCATAAGATTAGCATATGATCTTTTTCATTATTTTCATTGCTAGGATTGAAACATAAAAGTAAAGAAGCAAAAACTCAAACTACTCTTTATTATATAACTCTCAACTCAATTACATAGATAGATAGTTCACGAAACTAGCACTCGAAAATAGATCATACTAAACTTTTATTCAACTAAATCATGAAATCACTAAGGATCGAACTAAAAATAGGTAAAGATAATAAAAGTGATGGTGATACGATACCGGGGCACCTCCCCCAAGCTTGGCACAAGCCAAGGGGAGTGCCCATACCCATGTGCTCAAGTTTCCTTCTTCGGTGATGGTGGTGGTGATGAAGTGGTGGGCTTGTCCTCCGGCTTCCATGGCATAGGTTCCCCATCATAAAAAGATAAATGAGTCTCCGGAGTCCTGAAACATGCAGCTAAACTCATACCTTTGAATCTTGCCTCATACTCATAATTTTGGTTTTGAAGATCATAGATTTGGCCTTGGAGATAGTCGATTCGTTCATTGAGATTGAAGATGATATCCCCCATCGATTGGCCATCCACCTTGTGATCACCGGTGAATTCCGTAATCATGGAGTGATTGGCACTGGGTCCACGTTCCACCATCCCTTGGCACTTGAAGATCTCCTGCTCCACTGCTTCGAGCCTGGACTCCATGCTCCTGGTCTTCTTGGGTCCTTGAACATCCCGGATGTGAAGCACCCCCTCACGCATCTCAATGGCTTGAGGGTGTTTCATCACCTCCGGTATGTAGGGATTGATGACCTTCTCGTAGAACTTGTCCTTGGAAGAGCTTGGTGAAGCCATAGCGATCTGGATCTGTCAGAAAAATAGCACAAAACAAGAACAGTGGAGATTTCTGTGATACGGTGGTCAAAACGTCTGGGAGTATATATAAAGAATTTTTGTCTTGCAAAACAAGTAATCCAGAAGAAAACGGAGTCGGGAAGGCTCACGAGGGGCCCACGAGCCACCAGGGAGCGCCTGGGGGGTGGCGCGTCCTGGTGCCTCGTGTGCACCTCGTGGGTCCCCTCGGCTGTTTCTTATTTTTGTATTTTTTTAATATTCCAAAACCGACAGAAAGTATTTTTATGGAATTTTTGGAGTTGGTTTACTTACCGTATCACATACCTCTTACTTTTCAGGGTTCTGGAGTGTTCTGGAAGGTCTCTCTTATGTATTCCTCCGGTGTAATTGTTTCAATAATATTAGTTTCAACATTAATGGGAGTACCTGAAATGTAATGCTTAATTCTTTACCCATTCACCACTCTCGGATTGGTGCCTTCGGAGTTGTCTATTTTGATGGCTCCGGAGCGATAAACTTCTTCGATGATATACGGTCCTTCCCATTTAGAGAGAAGTTTCCCTGCAAAGAATCTCAAACGAGAATTGTACAATAGAACTTGCTCACCCACTGTGAATTCCTGTTTTTGAATTCTTCTATCATGCCATCTTTTAACTTTTTCTTTGAACAATTTGGCATTTTCATAAGCTTGGGTTCTCCATTCATCTAATGAGCTAATATCAAATAACTTATTTTCACCGGCAAGATTAAAATCATAATTGAGTTATTTAATTGCCCAATATGCTTTATGTTCTAACTCAAGAGGTAAATGACATGCTTTTCCATAAACCATTTTATAAGGAGACATACCCATAGGATTTTTATAAGCAGTTCTATAAGGCCATAATGCATCGTCAAGTTTCTTAGACCAATTATTTCTAGATCTATTGACGGTTTTTTGCAAAATTAATTTTATTTCTCTATTGCTCAATTCGACTTGACAACTAGATTGAGGGTGATTGGGAGATGCAATTCTATGGTTGACGTCATATTTAGCGAGCAGTTTACGGAATGCACCATGAATAAAATGTGAACCACCATCAGTCATTAAATATCTAGGGACTCCAAACATCGGGAAAATAACTTCTTTAAGCATTTTAATAGAAGTGTTATGATCAACACTACTAGTTGGAATAGCTTCTACCCACTTAGTAACATAATCAACAGCAACTAAAATATGAGTATACCCATTGGATTTAGGAAAAGGTCCCATATAATCAAATCCCCAAACATCAAATGGTTCAATAGCCAGTGAATAATGCATAGGCATTTCTTAGCGTCTACCAACATTACCAATTCTTTGACATTCATCACAAGATAAGACAAACTTACGAGCATCCTTGAAAAGAGTAGGCCAATAAAAACCAGATTGTAATACCTTATGTGCAGTTTTGTCTCCCGCATGGTGTCCTCCATAAGCCTCGGAATGACACTTCCGTAGAATTTGTTCCTGTTAATGCTCTGGTATACAACGTCTAATAATACCATCTACTCCTTCTTTATAAAGATGTGGGTCATCCCAAAAGTAATGTCTTAAATCATAGAAGAACTTTTTCTTTTGTTGGTATGTGAAAGTAGGTGGTATAAATTTAGCAACAATATAATTAGCATAGTCTGCATACCAAGGAGTATTATGAGAAGCATTTATGACAGCTAATTGTTCATCAGGAAAATCATCATTAATAGGAAGTGGGTCATCAAGAACATTTTCCATTCTAGACAAATTATCTGCTACGGGATTCTCAGCTCCCTTTCTATCAATAATATGCAAGTCAAATTCTTGTAGCAATAGAACCCACCTAATGAGTCTAGGTTTACCATCTTTCTTTTCCATAAGGTATTTAATAGCAGCATGATCGGTGTGAACAGTTACTTTAGAATCAACTATCTAAGATCTGAATTTATGACATGCAAACACAATTGCTAGAAATTCTTTCTCAGTAGTAGCATAATTTCTTTGGGCACTGTCTAGAGTTTTACTAGCATAATGGATAACATTTAATTTCTTATCAACTCTCTGTCCTAGAACAGTACCAACAGCATAATCACTAGCATCACACATAATTTCAAAAGGCAAGTTGCAATTAGGTGGTTGAACAATAGGTGTAGTGGTTAAGGCTTTCTTAAGTGTTTCAAAGGCTACTACACAATCATCATCAAAAACAAATGGAACAACTTTTTGCAAAAGATTGGTAAGAGGCCTAGAAATTTTAGAGAAGTCTTTAATAAACCTGCTATAGAAACCAGCCTGGCCAAGGAAACTTCTTATACCTTTAATATCTTTAAGACATGGCATTTTCTCGATAGCATCAACCGTAGCTTTATCAACTTCAATACCTCTTTCAGAAATTTTATGCCCCAAGACAATACCTTCATTCACCATAAAGTGGCACTTCTCCCAATTCAAGACAAGATCTTCACATCTCTGCAAAACTCGATCAAGGTTGCTTAAGCAATCATCAAAAGAAGTTCCGTAAACGGAAAAA
Source organism: Elymus sibiricus (assembly GCA_039707655.1). Taxonomy (NCBI): domain Eukaryota; kingdom Viridiplantae; phylum Streptophyta; class Magnoliopsida; order Poales; family Poaceae; genus Elymus; species Elymus sibiricus. The sequence continues at coordinate 52,068,260 of CM077666.1, read as the reverse complement.
TCATTCATGAAAACCTCAACAATCTTTTCACAAAAGTCAGAGAATACAATAGTCATACATCTTTGAAAGGTAGCAGGTGCATTGCATAAACCAAAAGGCATACGTCTATAAGCATAAGTTCCAAAAGGACAAGTAAAGGTGGTTTTCTCTTGGTCGGATTGTGATACAGGTATTTGAGAAAAACTAGAATATCCATCTAGGAAATAAAAGTGTGTATGCTTAGACAATCTTTCTAACATTTGACCAATAAACGGGAAGGGGTAATGATCTTTTCTAGTGGCTTTGTTTAATTTTTTAAAATCAATTACCATCCTATAACCAGTTACAATTCTTTGTGGAATGAGTTCATTTTTATCATTAGGAACAACGGTAATACCTCCTTTGTTAGGGACACAATGAATGGGACTTACCCATCTACTATCAGCTATGGGATAGATTATACCTGCTTCCAGAAGCTTTACTATTTCAGTTCTTACCACCTCTTTCATCTTAGGATTTAATCGTCGTTGGTGGTCGACAACTGGTTTAGCATCAGGCTCCATATTAATTTTGTGCTGACATAGAGTGGGACTAATACCCTTAAGATCATCAAGAGTATATCCAATAGCAGCGCGGTGCTTCCTCAGAGTTTTCAATAATCTCTTTTCTTCATGCTCTGAAAGGTTAGTACTAATAATAACAGGATATATCTTCTTTTCATCAAGATAAGCATATTTCAATGTATCAGGCAATTGCTTTAATTCAAATACAGGATCACCCTTAGGTGGAGGAGGGCCTCCAAGAGTTTCAACAGGCAAATTGTGTTTAAGGATAGGTGGTTGATCAAAGAACATCCTATCTATTTCATTTCTTTCATTCATATGCATATCATTTTCATGGTCTAGCAAGTATTGTTCTAACGGATCAGTAGGAGGTGCGGCAATAGAAGCAAGACCAATAATTTCATCTTTACTAGGCAATTCTTTATCATGAGGTTGTCTATGAAACTTGGAGAAATTAAACTCATGAGACATACCACCAAAATTAACACTAACAGTTTCTTTAGCGCAATCAATCTTGGCATTAACAGTGTTCAAGAAAGGTCTACCAAATATAATGGGACAAAAATCATCTTGTGGAGAACCAAGGACTAGAAAATCAGTACGGTATTTTATTTTTCCACAGAAGACTTCAACATCTCTAACGATCCCAGGTGGTGTAATGGTATCTCTGTTTGCAAGCTTAATAGTAACATCAATGTCCTCTATTTCAATAGGTGCAATGGCATTCATAATTTCTTGATATAAGGTAAACGGAATAGCACTCACACTAGCACCCAAATCACATAAGCCATGATAACAATGATCTCCTATTTTAACAGAGACAACAGGCATGCCTACTACAAGTCTGTTTTTATCTTTAGGATCTGGTTTAGCAATTCTAGCTGCTTCATCACAGAAGTAAATAACATGCCCATCTATATTATCGACCAAGAGATCTTTAACCATAGCAACATTAGGTTCAACTTTAATTTGTTCAGAAGGTTTAGATGCTCTAATATTACTTTTGTTAACCACAGTTGAAACTTTAGCATGTTCCTTAATCCTAACAGGAAAAGGTGGTTTCTCAATATAAGCCGTAGGCACAACTGGATCAACATGGTAAACAATTGTTTCTTCTTTAACAATAACGGGTTCCTCAATCTTTTCTTTAATAGGGGGATGAAATTTAAACCACTTCTCCTTAGGGAGATCAACATGAGTAGCAAATGATTCACAAAAGGAATCTACTATCTCAGAGTCAAGTCCATATTTAGCGCTGAACTTATGAAAAGCATCAGTGGCCATAAAAGATTTAACACAATCGAACTCAAGTATTATACCTGACTCATTACCTTTGTCGAGTTCCCAATCTTCAGAGTTGCGTTTAATTCTTTCCAGAAGATCCCATCTGAATTCAATAGTTTTCTTCAGAAAGGAGCCAGTCGAAGAAGAATCGAGCATGGTTTGATTATCATGAGAAAGCCGAGCATAAAAATTCTGTAAGATAATTTCTCTTGAGAGCTCATGGTTGGGGCATGTGTACATCATGTACTTAAGCCTCCCCCAAGCTTGAGCGATGCTTTCTCCTTCACGAGGCCAAAAATTATATATATAATTCTGATCACGTTGAACCAAATGCATAGGATAAAATTTCTGATGGAATTCCAGTTTCAATCGGTTCCAGTCCCATGTATCAGTATCATCACATAGCCTATACCATGTCAATGCCTTTCCCTCCAAAGATAAACGGAATACTTTCTTCTTAACTCCATCTCCGAATAAACCTGCAAGCTTAAACAATCCACAAATTTCACCCACATAGATCAAGTGCATATCAGGATGTACTGTTCCATCTCCAGCATAAGGATTAGCTAGCAGTTTCTCTATCATACCCGAAGGAATCTCGTAATAAATATTTTCATTAGGTGCAGTAGGTTGAGGAACAACTATTTGTGCTTCAGGTCAAGGTGAAGATACCCCAAACAAACCCCTCAAAGGATTACTTTCCATAGTGACAAGTAACAATAAATTTCAGCACGTATTATAAATGTTTCCTTTCCAAATTCCACTCACCAAAGGCGCTTCACTCCCCGGCAACGGGGCCAGAAAAGAGTCTTGATGACCCACAAGTAAAGGGGACCAATCCTAGTCCTTTCGATAAGTAAGAGTGTCGAACCCAACGAGGAGAAGAAGGAAATGACAAGCGGTTTTCAGCAAGGTATTTTCTGCAAGCACTGAAAATATCGGTAATGAGTAGTTTGATAGCAAGATAATTTGTAACAAGTGACAAGTAGCAATAGTAACAAAGAGTGCAGAAAGGTGGCCCAATCCTTTTTGTAGCAAAGGAAAGTAGGAACGATCTCTTATAATAAGCAAAGCGTTCTCGAGGACACATGGGAATTTCATCTAGTCACTTTCATCATGTTTGTTTGATTCGCGTTCGCTACTTTGATAATTTGATATGTGGGTGGAACGGTGCTTGGCTGCTGTTATTACTTGAACAAGCCTCCCACTTATGATTATCCCCTCTCGCAAGCATCCGCAACTACGAAAGAAAAATTAAGATAACTCTAACCATAGCATTAAACATATGAATCCAAATCAGCCCCTTACGGAATAGCGCATAAACTAGGGTTTAAGCTTCTTCCACTCTAGCAACCCATCATCTAATTACTAATCCACAATGCATTCCCTTAGGCCCAAAGATGGTGAAGTGTCATGTAGTCGACATTCACATGACACCACTAAGAGAATCAACAACATACATATCATCAAAATATCGAACGAATACCAAATTCACATGATTACTTATGACAAGACTTCTCCCATGTCCTCAAGAACAAAAGTAACTACTCACAAACCATATTCATGTTCAAGATCAGAGGGGTATTAAATAGCATAATGGATCTGAACATATAATCTTTCACCAAATAAACCAGCTAGCATCAACTACAAGATGTAATCAACACTACTAGCAACCCACAGGTACGAATCTGAGGTTTTGAGACAAAGATTGAATACAAGAGATGAACTAGGGTTTGAGATGAGATGGTGCTGTTGACGATGTTGATGAAGATTGGTCCTCCCACGATGAGAGGATCGTTGGTGATGTCGATGGCTCCGATTTCCCCCTCCCGGAGGGAAGTATCCCCGGCGGAATCGCTCCGCTGGAGAGCAAAGTGCTCCTGCCCAAGTTCCGCCTCGAGGCGGTGACGCACCATCCCAAAAGTCTTCTCTTTATTTTTTCTAGGGAAAATGGGCCTATATACCAGAAAATGGGCACCGGAGGCTGGACAGGGGCCCCACGAGCCACCAGGGCGCACCTGGGGGGGTGGCGTGCCCTGGTGCCTCGTGGGCACCTGGGTGGCCCCCTCTGTTATTTCTTGCTTCCAGTATTTTTTATTTATTCCAAAATAAATCTCCGTGAAATTTCAGCTCATTTGGAGATGTGCAGAATAGGTATCTCTGACATAGCTTTTTCAGGCCCAGAATTCCAGCTGTCGGCAATCTCCCTCATTGTGTAAATGTTGCATATTAACAGAGAAAAGGCATTAGAATTGCCCCACAAAGTGTTATATTGATTAAAAACACTATAAATAATAGTAGTAAAACATGATGCAAAATGGACGTATCAGATCTGAAATCTTTATTTGGAGAGAGTCTTCACATAGCTACTTAATTGTTTGACTACTCGTTGATCTTCACTTATATCTTTTTGGGGTAGTTTGTCATTTACTATTGTGCGTCACTTATATCCTATGGACATCTTCTATGATTGTGAGCCCCCATTAATTATTTTCAAGCTTGATCAAGTAGTTGACATTGGCCAAGGAAGGCAACGTAATGAGTTATGTTTGTTTATATTCACATAGAAGTTATATTGCCATGGATCCTCTAACATGTGGTGCTTGCTTAGGATCTTTTGCTAGCCAAAACTTCGTACTAAGTAGAAATACTACTTGTGCATCCAAAAATCTTTAAACCCAGTTTCTTGCCATGAGAGTCCTTCAAGTAAGTTGTCATCGGTGCAAAAAGCAATAAAAATTACTCCCAAAATATGTATGATCTTTTATTGCAAGGGAAATAAGCATTGTACAAACTTGTGATGGTAAAGAAATAAAAGCGACGGACTGCATAATAAAGGTTGCTATCACAAGGGGCAATATAACGTGACGTTCCTTTACATTAAGGGCCTGACATCCAAAAATAAAAAGCACATGACAACCTCTGCTTCCTTCCGTGAAGGGCCTATCTTTTACTTTTATGTATTTACTTTTATGCAAGAGTCAATATTATTTCTTCTCATTTCAACCTCAGTTATTCTCTAGTTGGCAAGCATCATGTGGTAGGGAAAGATCCAGGCACATATATCCAGTAAATATAGGTGATCATGAGTTATTATTGTTGACCTTATCCCAGAGATAAATAAGTTGGGAGGCGAAACATTAAGCCCCTATCTTCCTATGTGTTTGACTGAAACGGTTTGTTCTAAAAATATGCTTTGAGTTTCAGCAATCATGGAAGATTAAATGATAGTTGAGTATGTGGAATTTGCTAGATCAAAGCTCTTACATAGACCCTTCCTGAAAATAAGATGAATTGCAATTGTTTGATGACTGAGAACATAGTTTGTTAGTTTTCAAGAAAGTTTATGGTCTATACTTTAAACATGTGAATAGCTTGCTACTTGATCATGAGAAGTTTTATGAGATGAGCTACTGATTATGATATATATTGATGCTAGAAAAAGTGATTGAAATTATCATTGATCAAACTTATGCACCATGCTAGCATTCACACTTCATAAATTATTTCTTTTATCATTTACCTACTCGAGGACGAGCAGGAATTAAGCTTGGGGATGCTGATACATCTCCAACGTATCTATAATTTATGAAGTATTCATGCCATGTTTATAACAATTCTATATGGTTTTGGTATGATTTGATTCGAACTAACTCGGAGTGACGCTGTTTTCAGTAGAACTACCATGGTGTTGTTTTTTGTGCAGAAATAAAAGTTCTCCAAATGCAGCGAAACTTTTTGATGATTTTTTTTGGAACAAAAGAGAACCAGGAAGCTTCGTGGGTGGACCATAAGAGCCACGAGGTGCCCACAAGGCACCAGGGCGCGCCAGGGGGGGTATGGCGCCGTGGTGCCTCGTGGGCCCATCTTAGCCCATCTTCGCGTGATTCCAACGCCAAAAAATCCTATAAATAGAGAAACCCCTAGAAATAACCCTAGAACTTGGACTCCGCTCCCGCAAGCCTCTGTACCCTTGAAATACCATCTGGAGCCCCGTTCCGGCACCCTGCTGGAGGGGGAAATCATCACCGGAGGCCATCTTCATCATCCCGGTGGCCACCATGACGAGGCTAGGGGTATGTACAAGTAGCTATGTGCTTGATCTCTCTCTCGTGTTCTTGATTTAGCATGATCTTGATGTACCGCGAGCTTTGTTAATATAGTTGGATCATATGGTGTTTCTCTCTCTCTATCTTGTTGTGATGAATTGAGTTTTTACCTTTGAGGTTTCACTATTATCGGATTGAATATTTTTATGGATTTGAGAACACTTGATGTATGTCTTGCATATGAATACTGATGTCTACTACACAACTTATTCTTGTAGACTCGTGTTGGGCCTCCAAGCGCAGAGTTTTGTAGGACAGTAGCAATTTTCCCTCAAGTGGACGACCTAAGGTTTATCAATCCGTGGGAGGCATAGGTTGAAGATGGTATCTCTCAAATAACCCTGCAACCAAATACAAGAAATCTCTAGTGTCCCCAACACACCCAATACAATGGTAAATTGTATAGGTGCACTAGTTCGGCGAAGAGATGGTGATAAAAGTGTAGTATGGATAGTAGATATAGGTTTTTGTAATTTAAAAATATAAAAACAGCAAGGTAGCAAGTAACAAAAGTGAGCACAAGCAGTATTGCAATGCTTAAAAACAAGGCCTAGGGTTCATACTTTCGCTAGTGCAATCTCTCCACAATGCTAACATAATTGGATCATATAACCATCCCTCAACGTGCGATAAAGAATCACTCCCAAGTTCCAATTAGCGGAGAACATAAGATAGAAATTGTTTGTAGGGTATGAAACCACCTCAAAGTTATCCTTTCCGATCGATCTATTGAGCCATTCCTATAAGTGTCACAAACAGCCCTAGAGTTCGTACTAAAATAACACCATATGATACACATCAACCAACTCTAATGTCACCTAGATACTCCAATGTCACCACAAGTATCCCTGAGTTGATTATACGATATGCATCAAACAACTTCATAATCATAATATTCAATCCCCACAAAGAACTCCAAGGAGCACCGCAAAGTTTCTATCGGAGAAAAGATAATGAAAACGTGCATCAACCCCTATGCATAGATTACCCCAATGTCACCTCGGGAATCCGCGAGTTGAGTACCAAAACATATATCAACTGAATCAATATAATACCCCATTGTCACCACGGGTATTCATATGCAAGACATATATCAAGTGTTCTCAAATCTGAAATATTCAATCCGACAATAACGAAACCTCAGAGGGAAAAGATTCGATTCATCACAACAAGGATAGAGAGGGAAGAAACACCATATGATCCAACTATATTAACAAAGCTCACGATACATCAAGATCGTGCCAAATCAAGAACACGAGAGAGAGAGATTAAACACATAGCTACTGGTACAAACCCTCAGCCCCGAGGGTGAACTACTCCCTCCTCGTCATGGAGACCGCCGGGATGATGAAGATGGCCTCCGGTGATGATTTCCCCCTCCGGCAGGGTGCCGGAAAGGGGCTGTAGATGAGATCATGGAGGTACAGAGGCTTGCGGCGGTGTAAAAACTCATCTACGGTTATTTCTGGGGGTATCTCTATTTATAGGATTTTTCAGCGTTGGAATCAGGTCAGACGGAGCCACATGGGCCCCATGAGGTACCAGGGCGCACCTGGGGGGGTGGCGCGCCCTGGTGCCTCGTGGGCACTGGGTGGCCCCCCTCCAGTGGGTCTTGGTTCTAGTATTTTTTATTTGTCCCATAAAAAATCTCCAAAAAGTTTCATCCAAATCCAAGAACTTTTATTTCTGCACAAAAAACAACACCATGGCAATTCTGCAATAAACAGCGTCAGTCCGGGTTAGTTCTAATGAAATCATACCAAAACCATGTAGAATTGTTATAAACATGGCATGAATACTTCATAAATTATAGATACGTTGGAGACGTATCAGCATCCCCAAGCTTAATTCCTGCTCGTCCTCGAGTAGGTAAATGATAAAAGAAATAATTTATGATGTGTGAATGCTAGCATAGTGGATAAGTTTGATCAATGATAATTTCAATCACTTTTTGTAGCATCATAACACCAACTTTTTCGCAAAACACTCATCATGATAAAGTAGCAATCAATTCACATGTTGTCGTTCAAACAATGCAATCTCTTGAAACTTAACAACCTATGTTCTTAGTCACCAAACAATTGCAATTCAACTTAATTTCAACAAAGTCTAAGTAAGAGCTCCACATACTCAATTAGCATATAGTCTTCTATGATTGCTAGTACTCAAAGCATATTTTTATAGCAAATGGCATCCATCGAACACAGAGAAAGATAGGGGCTTAGTGTTTCGCCTCCCAACTTATTTATAATAGAGATAATTGTCAACAATTATAATTCATGATCAAATATATTTGACTGGCCATATGTGCCCGGATCTTTCCCCACCGCATGATGCTTACCAACTAGAGAATAATTGAGGTTGAAATGCGAATGAATACTTATTGACTCTTGCATAAAAGTAAATACATAAAAGTAAATGCATAAAAGTAAAAGATAGGCCCTTCGCAGAGGGAAGCAGAGGTTGTCATGCGCTTTTTATTTTTGGATGCACAAGCCTTTAATGCAAAGGAACGTCACATTATATTGCCCCTTGTGATAGCAACCTTTATTATGCAGTCATTCGCTTTTATTTCTTTACCATCACAAGTTCGTACAACGCTTATTTTCCCTTGAAATAAAAGATCATACATATTTTAGGAGCAATTTTTATTGCTTTTTGCACCGATGACAACTTACTTGAAGGATCTTATTCAATCCATAGGAAGATATGGTGGACACTCATGGCAAGAAACTGGGTTTAAGGGTTTTTGGATGCACAATTAGTATCTCTACTTAGTACGAATTTTTGGCTAGCAAAAGATCCTAAGCAAGCACCACATGTTGGAGGATCCATAACAATATAACTTCTATGCAAATATACCCAAACATAACTCATTACGTTGTCTTCCTTGTCCAACTTCAACAAATTTGCTCAAGTTTGAAAATAATTAATGGGTATTCACAATCATAAAAGATGTCCAAGATAATATATTTATATGTGAAAGTTCTCTTCCTTATACTAATCATTCATGAATTGCTTGTATGACCAATATTGTGGTTGTCAAACTTCAATAGATTTTACTTTCTAAATCAAATGTGAAATTACTACTAGGCATGATACAAGCATATGAAGCACATATAATTCCAACTGTATGATATTCAATTCATTTCAACAATTCAGTCATAGGATATAAGTGAAGAACAAGAGTAAATGACAAACTACTCCAAAAAGATATAAGTGAAGATCAATGAGTAGTCAAACAATTAATTAGCTATGTGAAGACTCTCTCCAAATAAAAATTTCATATCTTGATAATTTTATTAAAACATCAAACAAAATGAAAATAAAAGGACACTCCAAGAATAGCACATATCATGTGAACAAGTAAAAACTTAAGCTAACCGATAGATGTTGATGAAGAAAGGTGGGATGCCAACCGGGGCATCCCCAAGCTTAGTTGCTTGATACTTCTTGGAAAGTTATCTTGGGTTGCCTTGGGCATCCCTAAGCTTGAGCTCTTGTGTCTCCTTAATTCCTCTCATATCATGGCTTCTCCTAAATCTTAAAACTTCATCCACACAAAACTCAACAAGAACTCGTGAGATAAGTTAGTATAAATCAACTCAAAACCTTAACATTCTCTACTGTAGAAAATCACTAAAATTATAATTAAACATTGCATACTAAATGCCTCTGCATATTTAATACTCCTATCCACAAATAGAAACATTAAACACGCAAACATATGCAAACAATGCCACTATAACAGCAATCTGCCAAAACAGAACAGTCTATAAAAGGGGAATAAAAATCCATACTTCCCTAACTCGAAAAATTCTGAAAAATTACCACATGACAGAGAACTCATGCATTCTTACTGTATAAAAATTTCAGATTTTTATCATGTTCTGACTATTCAGGAATATTCTGGACATAACAGAAAACTTTCTGTTTTCAAACAGGAACACATGAACTTGCAAACTGAGCATGGTAAAGGCTATAATTGGCATTTTATTGAACTAAAAGATACAAAACATGATTATTGATAACATAAAGCAAATCTCAACAAAATAAAATGATGCTCCAAGCAAAACTCATATTATGTGATGAATAAAAATATAGCTCCAAGTAAGGTTACCGATAATGTTGAAGACGAAAGAGGGGATGCCTTCCGGGGCATCCCCAAGCTTAGACGCTTGAGTCTTCCTTGAATAGTACCTTGGGGTTCCTTGGGCATCCCCAATATTAGGGTCTTGCCACTCATTATTCTCCTCATATCGATATCTCACCGAAAACTTGAAAACTTCAATTACACAAAACTTAACGGAACTTCGTGAGATAGGTTAGTATGATAAAAATAAATCATACACTTGGGTACTGTCAAGACAAGATTCATAATTGTTCTCACATAATGCCTACTGTATTATATCATTTCCACAATTTATATTACTCAATATAAGCTATGGAAACGGTAAAACAAGCAAACTATGCACTAAAAACAGAATCTGTCAAAAACAGAACAGCATGTAGTAAGCGATTTAAAAACCATACTTCTGTACGTCCAAAAATTCTGAAAAATTAAGAAAATGTAAAAACTTTGTAACCCAATACTGTGTACAAAATTTAGAATTTTTTCACGCTCCAGTACAGAATAGAAATTCCAGCACTGGATGCAAAAGTTTCTGTTTTTGCACAGAATCAAATCAACAAGCATCCACACTATCCCAAAGGCTTTACTTGGCACATTATTGAAAGAAAACATATAAAATATGATTACTACAGTATATTAACCATGTGAACACACAAAAACAGTAGGGGTAAATATTGGGTAGTCTCCCAATAAGCGCTTTTCTTTAGTGCCTTTTAGCTAGGCATGATGATTTCAATGATGCTCACATAAAAGTACAGAATTGATACACAAAGCGAGCATCATGAAGCATATGACTAGCACATTTAAGTCTAACCCACTTCCTAAGCATAGGGATTTTGTGAGAAAATAGTTTAGGGGAGCAAGAATCAACTAGCATAGGAAGGCAAAACAAGCATAACTTCAAAACTTTCAACACATAGAGAGACAACTTGATATTATTGCAACACCTACAAGCATATGATCCTCTCTCACAATAATTTTCAGTAGCATCATGAAGAAATTCAACAATATAGCTATCACATAAAGCATTCTTTTCATGATCCACATGCATAGAAAATTTATTACTCTCCACACTAGCAAATTTATTCTCATTCATAATAGTGGGAGCAAACTCAACAAAATAACTATCATGAGACACTTGTTTGGCATAATCCAATTGAAAATTAAAAATCATGATGACAAGTTTCATAGTTATCCTTATTATTTATAGCATACATCTCATCACAATAATCATCATAGATAGGAACTTTGTTGTCATAATCAATTGAAACCTCTTCCAAAATAGTGGAATCATCATTAAATAAAGTTGTGACCTCTCCAAATCCACTTTCATCAATATAATCATCATAAATAGGAGGCATAATTTCATTATAATAAATTTTCTCATCAAAACTTGGGGTATTAAAAATATCATCTTCATCAAACATAGCATCCCCAAGCTTGTGGCTTTGCATATCATTAGCATCATGGATATTCATAGAATTCATACTAACAACATTGCAATCACGCTCATCATTCAAAGATTTTATGCCAATCATTTTATTGAATTCTTCTTCTATCAATTGAGCACAATTTTCCGATCCATCATTTTTAAGAAAGACATGATAAAGACAAATGATATGAGGTAACCTCAATTCCATATTTTTTGTAGTTTTCTTTTATAAACCAAACTAGTGATAAAACACGAAACTAAAAGATTCGATTGCAAGATCTAAAGATATACCTTCAAGCACACACCTCCCCGGCAATGGCGCCAGAAAAGAGCTTGATGTCTACTACACAACTTATTCTTGTAGACTCGTGTTGGGCCTCCAAGCGCAGAGTTTTGTAGGACAATAGCAATTTTCCCTCAAGTGGATGACCTAAGGTTTATCAATCCGTGGGAGGCATAGGTTGAATATGGTATCTCTCAAACAACCCTGCAACCAAATACAAGAAATCTCTTTTGTCCCCAACACACCCAATACAATGGTAAATTGTATAGGTGCACTAGTTCGGCGAAGAGATGGTGATAAAAGTGTAGTATGGATAGTAGATATAGGTTTTTGTAATCTGAAAATATAAAAACAGCAAGGTAGCAAGTAACAAAAGTGAGCACAAACGGTATTGCAATGCTTAAAAACAAGGCCTAGGGTTCATACTTTCACTAGTGCAATCTCTCAACAATGCTAACATAATTGGATCATATAACCATCCCTCAACGTGCGATAAAGAATCACTACCAAGTTCCTATTAGTGGAGGACATAAGATAGAAATTGTTTGTAGGGTACGAAACCACCTCAAAGTTATCCTTTCCGATCGATCTATTGAGCCATTCCTATAAGTGTCACAAACAGCCCTAGAGTTCGTACTAAAATAACACCATATGATACACATCAACCAACTCTAATGTCACCTAGGTACTCCAATGTCACCACAAGTATCCGTGAGTTGATTATATGATATGCATCAAACAACTTCATAATCATAATATTCAATCCCCACTAAGAACTCCAAGGAGCACCCCAAAGTTTATATCGGAGAAAAGATAATGAAAACGTGCATCAACCCCTATGCATAGATTACCCCAATGTCACCTCGGGAATCCGCGAGTTGAGTACCAAAACATATATCATCTGAATCAATATAATACCCCATTGTCAGCACGGGTATTCATATGCAAGACATACATCAAGTGTTCTCAAATCTAAAATATTCAATCCGACAATAACGAAACCTCAAAGGGAAAAGATTCGATTCATCACAACAAGGATAGAGATGGAAGAAACACCATATGATCCAACTATATTAACAAAGCTCGCGATACATCAAGATCGTGCCAAATAAAAAACACGAGAGAGGGAGATTAAACACATAGCTACTGGTACAAACCCTCAGCCCCGAGGGTGAACTACACACTCCTCGTCATGGAGACCGCCGGGATGATGAAGATGGCCTCCGGTGATGATTCCCCCCTCCGACAGGGTGCCGGAAAGGGGCTGTAGATTAGATCGTGGAGGTACAGAGTCTTACGGCGGCGTAAAAATTCATCTAGGGTTATTTCTGGGTGTTTCCCTATTTATAGGATATTTCAGCGTTGGAATCAGGTCAGACGGAGCCACGTGGGCCCCACGAGGTACCAGGGCGCGCCTGGGAGGGGTGGCGTGCCCTGGTGCCTCGTGGGCACTGGGTGGCCCCCCTCCAGTGCGTCTTGGTTCCAGTATTTTTTATTTATCCCATAAAAAATCTCCAAAAAGTTTCATCCAATTCCAAGAACTTTTATTTCTGCACAAAAAACAACACCATGGCAATTCTGCTGAAAACAGCGTCAGTCCGGGTTAGTTCTAATCAAATCATACCAAAACTCTATAGAATTGTTATAAACATGGCATGAATACTTCATAAATTATAGATACGTTGGAGACGTATCAAATACCCGTGGTGACAATGGGGTATTATATAGATTCACTTGATATATGTTTTGGCATTCAACTGGCGAATTCCCGAGGTGACATTGGGGTAATCTATGCATAGGGGTTGATGCACGTTTTCGTCCTACTTTCTCCAGTAGAAATCTTGGGGCACTCTTTGAAGTTCTTTGTGTTGGATTGAATATTATGAATCTGAAGTTGTTTGACGCATATCGTATAATCAACCCACGGATACTTGTGGTGACATTGGAGTATCCAGGTGACATTAGAGTTGGTTGATGCGTATCATATGGTATTATTTTAGTACAAACTCTAGGGCTGTTTGTGACACTTATAGAAATAGCTCAATAGATTGATCGGAAAGAATAACTTTGAGGTGGTTTCGTACCCTACAACAATTTCTATCTTATGTTCTCCGCTAATCGGAACTTTGGAGTGATTCTTTGTCACACAATAAGGGATTGTTATATGATTCAATTATGTTAGCATTGATGAGAGATTGCACTAGTGAAAGTATGAACCCTAAGCCTTGTTTTTAAGCATTGCAATACCGTTTGTGCTCACTTTTATCGTTTGCTACCTTGCTGTTTTTATTTATTCAGATTATAAAAATATATTTCTACTATCCATACTACACTTGTATCACCATCTCTTCGCCGAACTAGTGCACCTATACAATTTACCATTGTATTGGGTGTGTTGGGGACACAAGAGATTTCTTGAATTTGGTTGCAGGGTTGTTTGAGAGAGACCACCTTCATCCTACGCCTCCCATGGATTGATAAACCTTAGGTCATCCATTTGAGGGAAAATTGCTACTGTCCTACAAAACTCTGCGCTTGGAGGCCCAACACGTGTGTACAAGAATAAGTTGTGTAGTAGACATCATCATGCTTCACTTATATCTTTTTGAGAGTCTCATGATAGGAATGGTAATATGCACGGGTTATGAATTTGGTCCTGATATGAAAGGTATTCAAGAGGGATATAATAAAAACTTTCATGTAGATCACTGAATATGTTAAATTTGATTCCTTGCAATAGTTTTGCGATATTAAGATGATTATATGGGGGAGGTACTAGTAGATAATTGTGGTTTAGTAAGAATAATTGTGTTAAGGTTTGTGATTCCCGAAGCATACACGTATGATCTGTTGTTATGCTAAGAAGTTGGAGCATGATTTATTATTGATTTTCTACCTTATGAGTGGCGGTTGGGGACGAGCGATGGACCTTGTCCTACCAATCTATCCCTCTTGGGGCATGCGTAGTAGTACTTTTCTTCGAGGGCTAATAGACTTTCGCAATAAGTATGTGAGTTCTTTATGACTAATGTGAGTCCATGGATTATACGCACTCTCACCTTTCCGCAATTTGCTAGCCTCTTCGGTACCGTGCATTGCCCTTTCTCACATCGAGAGTTGGTGCAAACTTCGCCGGTGCATCTGTCGTGTTATTTTCATGGCAGATGCCATAAGATGGCTAAAGAGGTGGGGCTACGAGAGGACGCCGGTGGGTTCCGGATGCGAGGTTGGCACGAGCAAGTGCGAGACACGAGACGTACCTAGGTTCGGGACCCTCTGGAGAGGTAACACCCCTAATCCTGCCGAGTGTAGTATGGGAAGCACAAGGGGTACAAGTCGCACCTGGAGCTGTTCGGACGGAGGAGGGAGAGGGGGCTAGGCCATCGTTCTGCCTCTCCGGCGAGAGTGTGTCGTGCTCTGTGGAGCGCGAAGGAGTCACTAAAGGGAAGCGAAGAGCAACCATGCAACGGGAGAGAGTGAACCGAAGGGAGCGAACCCCTGGGGGTCTTATAGGCCGACCCCCAGGGTTACAATGGTAATGTTACAAAGGCGCGGACCCCTGGTGTCATTGACCGGGAGCCGGTGTTGGGGGCCGCCGGGTCGCCGGGTCGCCGGGTTGCCAGGTCGCCAAGTGCGCCGCACCTGCCTGGCGCGGGGCACTATGGCGGGTCTGGTCTCTCGTCAGTCTGGGTACGGGGCACTGTGGCGGGTCTTGTCCGTCGTCAGAGGGAAGCCGGCGCCGTTGTTTCTACAGGACCGCACCTCCCTGACACCGCCCGCCTCGGGCGGGGGCGCAAGGAAAGCTGCAGCCTCGCCTGCTCTGTCAGCGTAAAGGAAGGAGCGCTGTAGCCACGCTTGCTTCGTCGCGAAGGCTCCGTCCCGTCGTGGCCAACCGGCATGGGCCAGCCGGCCAGGCCGGGTCGCAAGGACAGGCTTGGTGTCCTTGCGGACGTGAAGTTTGCGCTCGGCGAATTCCCTCGGGACACCCGGCATGTCTTTGGGAGACCATGCAAAGATGTCCTGATTCTCACGGAGGAAATCGACGAGCTCGCCTTCCTATTTGCTGTCGAGGCCGGTGCCTACGACGACGTACTTGCTGGAGCTGGGGTCGGCCGGGATGAGCGGGACCCTCTTCGTGTCTTTGGCTGGCTTGAAAGAGGCCTCGTCAGCGGCCGGCTTGGGCGGAGCCGGTATGACCGGCTGCGCGCTAGCCAGCGCCACGATCCGGTCGAGCTGGCGCCTCTCCTCGGCGATGACCAGCGACTCGGCCAGCTGGGAGCCGGCTTTGGCGCACTCGAGGGACTTCTTGTAGTCGCCGACGATGGTGATGAGGCCCTTGGGACCCGGCAGCTTTAACTTCAGGTAGGCATAGTGGGGGACCGCCATGAACTTGTCCATTGCGGGCCGGCCCAGCAGCGCATGGTAGGGGCTGGCCAGATCGACCACCTCGAACCAGATCGGCTCGCGGCGGAAGTGGCTGCTGGAGCCGAACAGGACGTCAAGCCGGACCCGGCCGATTGGAGAGCAGGAGAGACCCGGCACGATGCCGTGGAACACCGTCCGTGTCGGCTCCAACTGTCGCGCCTCGATGCCGAGCTTGGTCATGGTATCGCGGTACAGGATGTTGATGCTGCTGCCGCCGTCGATCAGCACCCGCGAAAAGCGGCAGGTGCGCTTCTCGGAGACGATGGTGGGGTCGAGTACGAGGGCGTAGCCACCCGGCGTGGGCATGACGGCCGGTTGGTCCTCCCGGGTCCAGCTCACCGGCCGGTCGGACCAGTGCATGTACTGGGGAACCGGAGGGACGACGGCGTTCACCTCGGTCGCGTGCTTGCGCTTGGCGTGCTTGTCATTCCCCTCGCTGGTGAAGACGACGTAGGACGCGTCCGGGCGCGGGAAAGAGTTGTCGGCGAGGGCGCCGGGTGGCGGCGGAGGCGGGGGAAGCGGTGGCTGCTGCGAGCCGGCTCCGGGTGGCGGGGGCGGAAGGTTGCCCTTCAGCATGCGCTGGGTGAAACTGCACTGTCGGAGCGTGTGTGTTGACGGCTTCGCACCGTTGTGGTTTTTGCAGGGGCGTCGAGCATCTGCTCGAAGGTCAGCTTGGGCTGCTAGGCGGCCTTGCCGGTGCGCGGGCGCTGGCTGGAGCCTTGTTCCGCCGGCTGCTCCCCTTCCACCGCGGCGACCTGCTGGCTGTCGTAGCGGGGTGCTTGCTGGTCGTTCCTACGCTTGCCGTTGTTGTTGCTGTTGTTGCTGTCCTGTCGGCGCTGATTGTTGTCGCCAGCCGGCTTAAGGGGAGCCGGCTGGGCCGGGATGAGCTTGCCGTCTGCGTCAATCGTGACCTTCACATTCATCGCGGAGTCGGCCGTAGCGTACTTGTCCGCCACGGCCATGAGCTCCGCCAAGGTCTCCGGCTCGTCGCACACCAGCCGATGCTTGACCAGAGTGCCGTCTAGGCATCCGTCGATGAAGTACTAGATGTTCTGGACCTCATGGACGCCCTCGCAGGAGTTGCGAAGCTCCGTCCACAGCGTGAGGAAATCGCGAAGGGGCTCGGCCGGCTTTTGGACACACATGGAGAGCTGGCGACGCTTGCCGGGGCGCTTGTAGGTGCTGGTAAAGTTGCGAATGAACGCGTCTTCGAAATCCAGCCAGGAGTTCACGCTACGGCCTCGGAGGCTGTTAAGCCACGTCCGGGCCGAGCCGAGCAGCATGAGAGGAACGTATCGCACGGCCACGCGCCGGTTGCCTCCGGCTATGCCGACAGCCGTGGTGTAGTCCGTCAGCCAGTCTTCTGGCTTGGTGGCGCCGGTGTACTTGGGGTAGTCGCGAGGCAGCGAGACCCCTTTAGGGAAGGGCTCTCCGCGAATGCGAGGGCCAAAGCATGCCGGGCCGACAGAGCTCTCCTCCTCCAGGGCTGTGGAGCGCGCCAGCCGGTCGATGCGGTAACAGGCCTCGCTTTCGTCGTAGGGCTCGCGGGGGCCGAGCCGGTCGGCCACGGGACCGCGGGGGCCGATCCGGTCTGCAACGGGACCGCGGGGTGCAGGGGCTACCGGGGCCGGCTCGGGTTGCCGAGCCGGCTGCACGGGGGGTTCTGGTGGCTGAACCCGGCCGTCTCCGGCCGTCTCGCCAGTGTTGCCGTCTCCAGTAGTTGTGGCACGATTGTGCCGGCTCCGACCGGATCGGTGCCGGCCGAAACGGCTCGCGCTAGTGGCGGGGGAGGACGTCCGCTGCGCGTCCCGGAGGGCCCTCTCCGGGTTCCTGGTTTTTCCTGAGGCGGAGGCGGATGGTTGGGCCGGGTCGAATCGCTGCTGCTGCTCGTTTGCCGCGGCGATGAGGTCGCGGATGCGCCGCTGCTGCTGCAGCAGCTCCTCGCCCTCCAGGAATTCGAGATCCGCCATGGCCGCTTGCGCCGCGCGCATGTTCTTGACAGGGGTGTCTTACACGGACCAGCTTGCACCTAGCGCACGGCCGATCGCGCAGCGGCCGGCGTGAAGCCGTGGGCACTGTCGTACTCTCGCTGAGCGGACTCCAGCCGGCGCCGGGTTGCGGTGAGCTCCGTGGCCTCGACCAGCAGATGCTGTCTGTCCTCGTTGAGCCGCGCCGCTGCAGCAGCCGGATCGTCTCGTGGAGCGGGTCGGCCCGGCGTGGCGGTAGACGCGGCGGCCTTCTCCTTGCCGCGCGGGGATCCTGCGCTTGTGCCGATGGTCAGCACCTCTGCGCGGGCGCAGAGAGACGCGACGTCATCGGAGACGGCGCAGCCAACGGGGACAGGAGAGCCGACGAAGCTGTGTACCTCGCTGGGGAACACATCGGGGACGAGTGCGACGAAAACGTGCAGCGCGCCGAAAGGGACGACGGGGCAGCCTGCGGGGCAGGCGGCATCCGCGCTCGGCCGGGTTGGCTGTGCCAGGCGCACGGACCAAACCGTGCACGATGCGCTCGCCGGAGCTGGTGAAGGGCCTCGTCCGGAACTTGACTCCGGCCGGCGCCGCGAGCAGCCCCACGGTGGGCGCCAACTGTCGTGGTATTTTCATGGCAGATGCCATAAGATGGCTAAAGAGGTGGGGCTACGAGAGGCCGCTGGTGGGTTCCGGAGGCGAGGTTGGCACGAGAAGTGCGAGACACGAGACGTACCCAGGTTTGGGACCCTCTGGAGAGGTAACACCCCTAATCCTGCCGAGTGTAGTATGGGAAGCACAAGGGCTACAAGTCGCTCCTGGAACTGTTCGGATGGAGGAGGGAGAGGGGGTAGGTCACCGTTCTGCCTCTCCGGCGAGAGTGTGTCGTGCTCTGTGGAGCGAGAAGGAGTCACTAAAGGGAAGCGAAGAGCAACCATGCAACGGGAGACAGTGAACCTAAGGGAGGGAACCCCTCTGCATGGAGGCCTCCCTGGGGGTCTTATAGGCCGACCCCCAGGGTTACAATGGTAATGTTACAAAGGCGCGGACCCCTGATGTCAATGACCGGGAGCCGGTGGTGGGGGCCGCCGGGTCGCCGGGTTGCCGGGTCGCCAGGTGCGCCGCACCTGCCTGGCGCGGGGCACTGTGGCGGGTCTTGTCTCTCGTCAGTCTGGGTACGGGGCACTGTGGCGGGTCTTGTCCGTTGTCAGAGGGAAGTCGGCGCCATTGTTTCTACAGGACCGCGCCTCGGGGGGGGGGGGGGGTGGGGGGGCGCAAGGAAAGCTGCAGCCTCGCCTGCTCTGTCAGCGTAAAGGAAGGAGCGCTGCAGCCACGCTTGCTTCGTCGCGAAGGCTCCATCCCCTCGTGGCCAGCCGGCATGGGCCAGCCGGTCAGGCCGGCTCGCTGTGCCGAGCCGGCTCGCGCTGGGGATCCGGCGTACTGGCAAGCCGGCCTGAGGGACTTGACCTGCTCCGATGATTTTTTAAGAAGGGGTTCGAGCTCCGTTGCCTACCCGGGGTTCATCCCCCCAACAGCATCCAAACCCCGTGATTTGATACGCTCTATCACACATAAGCCTCCTTATATCTTCCTCAAAACAACCACCATACCTACCTGTCATGGCATTTCCATAGCCATTCCGAGATATATTGCCATGCAACTTCCACCGTTCCGTTTTTTTATGACACACATCATCATTGTCATATTGCTTTGCATGATCATATAGCTGACATAGTATTTGTGGCTCAGCCACCGTTCATCATTGTTATACATGTTACGCTAGCATCATTGAACATCCTGGTACACTGCCAGAGGCATTCATATAGAGTCATATTTTGTTCTATTATCGAGTTGTAATGTTGAGTTGTAAGTAAATAGAGGTGTGATGATCATCATTATTAGAGCATTGTCCCAGTAAGGAAAGAATGATGGAGACTAATGAGTCCTCGAAAAAGTGGGGATGAGGTCCATGAGATCGTTCTAAAAGAAAAAAGAGGGGAAAAAGAGCCATGAAAAAAAAAAGAAAAATAAAATAAAATAAAAATAAAATAAATGAGAGAAAAAGAGAGAAGGGGCAATCTTACTATCCTTTTCCACACTTGTGCTTCAGAGTAGCACCATGTTTTTCATATAGAGAGTCTCCTATTTCGTCACTTTCATATACTAGTGGGAATTTTTCATTATAGAACTTGGCTTGTATATTCCGATGACGGGCTTCCTCAAATGCCGGAGGTCTTCATGAGCAAGCAAGTTGGATGCACACCCACTTAGTTTTCATGTTGAGCTTTCACACACTTATAGCTCTTAGTGCATCCCTTGCATGGCAATCCCTACTCCTCGCATTGACATCAATTGATGGGCATCTCCATAGCCCGTTGATTAGCCTCGTTGATGTGAGACTTTCTCGATTTTGTTGACTTCTCCTATTTATCTCTACCACCATACTCTATTCCACCCATAGTGCTATATCCATGGCTTGCGCTCATGTATTGAGTGGGAGTTGAAAAAGCTGAAGCGCGCTAAAAAGAATGAACCAATTGCTCGGCTTGTCATCGGGGTAGTGCATGATAAATACTTTGTGTGAAGAAGATAGAGCATGCCAGGATTATATGATTTTGTAGGGATAACGTTCTTTAGCATTTTTATTTTGAAAGACATGATTGTTTGCTAGTATGCCTGAGTATTGATGTCTTTATATCAAACTATAGACTATTGCTTTGAATCATTTCGAACTTATTATTCATACCGTGAGAGAGAGATTACATGATGAAACATGATAGGTAGCTTCCACATCAAAAATTCTGTTTTTACCATTTACCTACTCGAGGACGAGCAGGAATTAAGCTTGGGGATGCTTGATACGTCTCCAACGTATCTATAATTTTGATTTTTCCATGCTATTATAGTATCAATCTTGGATGTTTTTATATGCAATTGTATGCAATTATATATTATTTTTTGAGACTAACCTATTAACCTAGTGCCCAGTGCCAGTTGCTATTTTCTGCTTGTTTTTGGCTTTTCAGAGAAACAGTACCAAATGAAGTCCAAATGCCACGAAACATTTTGGAGATTTTTTTCTGGACAAAAGAAACCATGGAAGCTTCGAGAGGAGGCCAGAAGCCTCACAGAGGCTTCACAAGGCACTAGGGCGCGTCGTGCTACCTTGTGGGGCCCACGTGACTCCGTTTGAACTAATTCCACTTCTATAAATTCACAAATATTGGGAAACCCCCAGAGAGCCAGAAGAGAAAACCTTTATGCCGCCGCAAGCCTCTGTTCTTCCATGATCCCATCTGGAGGCCTTTTCTGGTACTCTGCCGGAAGGGGAATCGATCACGGAGGCCTTCTACATCAACCTTGCTGCCCTTTCGATGATGGGTGAGTAGTTTACCACAGACCTACGGGTTCATAGCTAGTAGCTAGATGGCTTCTTCTCTCTCTTTGATCTTCAATATAATGTTCTCCTCGATGTTCTTGGAGTTCTATCCGATGTAATCTTCTTTTGCGGTGAGTTTGTTGGGATCCGATGAATTGTGAGTTTATGATCAGATTATTCATGAGAAATATTTGAGTCTTCTCTGAACTCTTTTATGCATGATTGTTATAGCTTTGTATTTCTCTTCGATCTATCGATTTGGTTTGGCCTACTAGATTGATTTATCTTGCAATGGGAGAGGTGCTTTGTGATGGGTTCAATCTTGCGGTGCTCAATCCCAGTGACAGAAAGGGACATGACACGTATTTGTATTGTTGCCATTAAGGATAAAAAGATGGGGTTTATTCATATTGCTTGAATTTGCTTCTCTACATCATGTCATCTTGCTTAAGGTGTTACTCTGTTTCATACTTAATACCCTAGATGCATGCTGGATAGTGGTCGATGGGTGGAGTAATAGTAGTAGATGCAGGAAGGAGTCGGTCTACTTGTCTCGGACGTGATGCCTATATACATGATCATTGCCGTGAATCCGTCATAATTATTTGCTTTTCTATCAATTACCCAACAGTAATTTGTTTACCCACCGTAAGTTTCTGTGCTCGAGAGAGAAGCCTCTAGTGAAAACTATGGTCCCCGGGTCTATCTTTATCATATAAAAAAGCTAAAAATACCTTGCCGCAATTTATTTACTTTTATTTTAATTAGTATTTTAGTTTATCTATTTACCTCAATAAGATTTAATCCTTGCAAATAACCGCTAATAGGATTGACAACCCTCTTATTTGCGTTGGGTGCAAGTGTTTGCTCTTGTGTGTGCAGATGCGCTTAACGGAATTTTGCTTGGTTGTCCTACTGGATTGATAACCTTGGTTCCTAACTGAGGGAAATACTTATCTCTACTGTACTGCATCATCCTCTCCTCTTCGGGGAAATACCAACGTAGACTACAAGTAGCATGGAGTTACTGCAATGGAGGTGTGGTGGTTGTAGATGAGACTTGTGGAGGATGGAGATGGAATGAGCCGCCGGCTAGGGTTGGATGTCTTCATATAGGAGGCCTCCTCGAGTTTCCTCCGTTGATCTAGCCTCCTCCCTTTCATCCAAAGGCTCAAGGGGAGCCAAATCCACGTCCAAAACAAGCCTTGGTCGTCAAGGAACCCGTAGGGGAAAACGGGGATGAAATCAGAGCTCAATCGGCGTAGTTATTGCTGATTTTCGGAGCTGTCGGGAGGTCATACGACCATCCATACGAGCAGCTCCGCTCGTATGGAAGGCCGTCTTTCTCGGTGGACTTCTGGAGCTGTTTCGTATTTTGATCGCCACTTCTTCATACGAACTCCGATTTTGACGTTTTTGGGCTCGTTGAATTGCTAGAGAAAAGCCTGATGCGTCAGAGGCCTTGTATCTTCATTTTTGACAATTTGATAATTGTAAAATCATCAAACACTCCAAAGGGCCTTGATCTGGTGCTTGAAACTTCTCCGGGTTGTCCCCCAACTTGGTTCTTTTGATTTCCCAAGTTTATGAACATGTTAACACACCTACAAAGACCACAAAACAAAGGAAAACTAATAAAAGCTAAATAAAAATAAAAAGTGTGCAACGAACTTGGTAAAATAAGTAAATACGAAAAACTATCCATTGGGGACATGAATAAGTGCTAGATGGATATGATATGAGGGATTTTGGCACTATAATATACTCTAAAAAGTATGCATAAAATCCAGTGTATGCGTGTGTTCAATGCCAAAGACGTGTTACTGGACGGGATGGAATAGATATCTACCATGCCCGTTCAATGCCCCGTCCATCCGTTTGCCACCATTAAGTAGGCTCGATGGCCGAGAAACCCACTCCAGCGGCGCTCATCGACGCACCTGGACGCCTGGCCTCACCGGAATCCCCTATTTAAAGGCGACCACACCCGGCTAACTCCACGCCACAACACAAGCCGCTTCACATCCTCCTTCCTTGCACCGTATCCGCCATGACTGCAGGAGGCGAAGCTCTGTGGGAGAGTCTTCCCACGGAGATGAAGCACGAGGTGGCCGCCCTTGCGGCCGCCTGGCAGAGCCGCCATGCCAGGCGGATCGAGGCCGGCTTGCCAGCCAGCTCGCCCGAGGTCTCCGATGACGAGGACAACCCCATGATGGAGACCGGCTCCAACGACACCACACCGGAGCCCGTGCCTGTGCACGCTGACTTCATCATGGAGCAGGCGCAGGCACACTACAACGCCCGCGCTTATGTCGGCGTTCCAGCAGGCGCATGAGGAACAACGGTACAACCTGTTCCTCCTAGGGCAGCACCGGCTGGAGGAGGGCCAGATCGACGGCGAGCGCGCGAGCGAGGAGGCCGTGGCAGCCATGGACATGGCGAACCCCAACTTTGTCTTGAAGCAGCCTGTGACCTACGAGGCCGTCCGCACTCAAGCCGCCGCTCGTCAGGAAGTGGCCGCCGCGGAGGCGCAACTGCAGGCGATCGCAGATGAGAACACCGCCAGTTGCGCCTCCTACGCGCCGCCGACGAACTATCAGGCGGCCCGGTGGGACGACGACAGTGCGGGCGCCACCATTTCTATCGTGAACCTCACGTCCACCGGTGACGGACAAGGCGGGGACTCCTCCGAGGATGAGTAGGGCACGGGAGGTGGCAGGGCCTTGTGCACCATGTGGGCCGGTCCGTCTCCCGTGTTTTACTCTTCCTCGCCGGAAACCGCAGTTTCATTTCATCGGTCTTATCGCCGGTGCTCATGGAGACAGCGGATGGAGGAGGCGGTCCCAGGAAGGGAACAACACGGGCTTGGACGCCGACGGCCGCCGTAGGTTTTTTTTTTTTGGTTCTAAATGTTCGAAATGTAATGAAATCCGCCGTGTTTGCATGAATGTCGTCCGGTTTATATGAAATCCGCCGTGTTTGCACGAATTTTGTCCGGTTGGTTCATAAAGTTTGGATGGCGGCCTCCCGCATCCGTGTCCGCGGACCGGTCCCTCCCTGTCCGCAGACGGATGCGGGAGGAAATTTGCGGGTCACCGGAGATGCCCTAAGTAGATTTCTAGAAGACAAAATTACATAAAAGTCTATGGGATTTCATTTCTTTTAGTCAAAGTGAGCCTAAAGTGGAACATTCCGAGTTTCATGTAAGATTGGCAAGCACACCGTCTTCTCTTTATCTTTCCATTTTCCACGTAGGCCACACAAAAGTCACGTCACATGCACGTTGGGTATAGGCTATTTCCACGTCACTTACATGTATGCAGCCTTAGACCAGGTCAGTCAACGCGCGTGTTTGGTCAAGCGAGGGAGCAGCCGAGAGCAGTCACCGTCACTCTAGGGCTTCTATAATGGAGTATACCGTCGGTGAACAGCCTCTTTGGTAGGGAGAGTCTGAGAAAAAAACCCCCGGACTCCCGCGTCCCTCCTTGAGGCGACACGGGGGATCCCTAGAACTCCCCGTCGGCCGCCCCCGTCCCTCACCTCCCCTGGCCGCTTCCGAGAGCCGCTGCCGGGCAAAGCCTGGGCAGCGCCGGTGGCGGTGGGGACTCTCCTCGGCGCGGCCCCCTCCTCCTTGGCCATAGCGTGGTGCTCTACATCGGCTGAGCTTGGCGGTGTGGGGCGGCGAAGTTCCGGCAGCGGCTCGACGCGGTGACCGTGGTGGTGGTGGGGCATCCCCTGTCTAGTGGTGCAGCCTGTGGCGGTGACGGCCGAGAGTCTCGGTTCCGCCCGATCCGGCTCATCCCGATCTGGATTTGGCCGGCCGGGATTCGGCCGCTGCTACTTCGCCACGCCTCCATGGCTGCTGGGCACTATGGTGGTGCAGGCGGCTGCGGTGGTGGCCGTCGATAGTGCACAGCGGGAGGCGTGAAGGAGTGGTGGTTGACGGGGACAGGCAATGGTGCGGTGAGGAGGACTGGCACGGTGGCGTATCTGGAGGCGGCGACGCGATCTACCAACCAGACCGATGGTGGCGCTGTGATGGCTCAGCTAGGATGGAGTTCTTGGCGAGCAGCGAGCGTCAGGCCACGTCTGGGCTGTGTGGCGAGCGGTGGTGCTCTCCCGGTGGTGCCGGTGTGGGAGTTGTCCGTGGCTAGGTGCTGGTTCGTCGCAAGGCTGTCCCTTGGAGCAAGTGATAGCCTTCGCGGGCAGTTCGGGCTCCTGTTGGAGGTGTTGGGTGGTTGTTGTCCCTCAGCCAGGTGGAAGGTGTTTGGACCGCGCTTCTCTCTGCCGTGTGAGGCTACTTGGACGGGCTGCCCAATTTCTTCGAGGTGCGGAGATGTGCGATGATCGGATGAAAATCTTGCACGGCTTTTTCCGGGCCGGCGGCGATGGCACCCGTGGGTGTCGTTCCCCTCCTTGGAGGCGTCGTCGAGGTGTGTTCGACATTTCCCTTACTCGTGTGGAGTTGGTTATTGTCTCCGGGCGAAAGCCTCGATTCGGTAGGATCGACATGATGGCGGCGTCCTCAACGTTGCTCCTCTGTTGGGAGCATCGTGTTTGGAGACACGGCTTGGTTCCTCATTGCTTTCCTCCGGTGTTCGCCGTTTTCCTATTTTGATCTTCGGCGGCGCTATGTACGACCGTCGCCGGTGTGTCCAAGACGGTGTCTTCCTCGGAGTTGATCAAGTCCTGCCATTCACTTGCCCTCTTAGGCATTCAGGGTGGATGGTGCGTTGACAAGCGAAGTTCAATGGGAGCTGGTGGCCTTCGGAGGTGCCCGGCATTGGTCGAGACACGGTGTTGTTCTCAGTTAGGGCAGGCGCTTTTGCTTTGTAGTTTTGTTTACCTGTTGTTGTATTGGTCTTACCTGAGTGTGTTCGTGTTATACTCATTGTTTGCAATGAGTGATAGTATTCTTGTACTTACAATTCTGCCTTCTATAAAGCTAAAGTACGCCTAGGCGTACTCTTGAAAAAAATAGTGTACCGTTCAGCTTGCTCAACTTGTAGTAATGGGTTGGAGAGACAATCGTCGGAAAAACCGGCCAGTACCATTTTATTACCGGCGACGATGATTTCCGCAGCCGCGTTGACGGTGTTGCTGCTGCAGCTCGGCCTCTCGACGGCGGCGGCTCAGGTTATGCCAGCTGCAGGGCCGCCACTGCGCTGCGGCGGTGTGACCTTGCCCTACCCGTTCGGCATCGGCGATGGGTGCCACAGGCCGGGATTCAACCTCACCAGCGACCAGGCGCACGGCGGGGAGCCGCGGCTGCTCGTGGGCGGCGACCTCCAAGTCCTGGAGATCGCCCTGGCAAACCCCACGGTGCGAGTCGTGGACAGCGCGGGCCAGGTTAAGCTCACCTTCTCGGGAGGCGTCGACGGCAGCGGCACGTGGGGCGGGCTCAGCCCTGGCGGCCCGTACGTGTTGTCAGAGGCGCGCAACCAGTTCATCGTGACGGGGTGCAACGTGCAGGCGACGCTGCTCGGAGACAGCGGCGGCGGCGTCGTCAGCTGCTCCTCCTCCTTCTGCTCCATCAACGACAAGTGGACACGCCCGGTGACGAGCTCCAATGGCTGCTGCGACACACCCATCCCCATCGGCCGCCCGTCCTACGTCGTGGAGATCAAGTCGCTGGATTCGAGCAATGAGTAGACCGGCAGGCTGCCCATCGCGGTGCGCATCGCCGAGCGAGGGTGGTGTTGACGCTCAAAAGTGGCAAAGTCATAAAAAGTAGCTTAAGCTATGTCAATATTAATTCAAAATTATGATTGGAAGTCACCTTCCGATGGCTCTCTTCGAGAAGATCAAGATGGATATGAAGATAGTCCAAGACGGAGCTCGGATGCAAAAGTTATGACGATTTCAGAGATGCTTGTGTTGACATCAGATTAAAGAATGGCCAAAAACTCAATTAAGATGGCTTCGGATGAAAAAGTTCATATGTAAAAGTTAGAGCCAAAACAGTGTGCTTCAGAAGTCTGCCCCGGAAGTTCCGGGCAAAACTTCCGGGGAGGTTCCGGGATAAACAGAAAGTATGCACGCGGTGCGCCCCGAAAACTGAAGTTTTAACATTATTTGCATATTTGCGGGCCCAAAAACAAAATCAAGACGACCTCAGATTAAAAAGTGATCAACAGACGAGTTTTTCTCCGTTTCGAGATCTACAACTTTGCTTTTTGGACCATCACGATCCGAAGCAATATGCGACCTGCAGGAGCGGTGCAAGTGAGCTACTTGATGTAATTTTAGCCCGGAAGTTCCGGGCCGGACCGGAAGTTCCGGCCCTCGTAGTCCGAGTTAGGTTAACTTTTGATATTTTGGATGGGATTTGAGTCGTTTTCTTGTACGGAAAGTCCAGCGGCCTCATATATATGTAAGAGGTGACGGCCGATTGAACAACACACAATCGATCTATCAATCTTTCATCTTTTACCTTTATTTTTATCTCTCTCCCTTGTTATTCTTCTTCTCGTTTTTCGTTCGTTCTTCGTGAAGGAGGGCAGCGATCCACGAGGCCCTAGGGGCGATCAGGTCGACCTAGGGCAGCCCATAGCCGCCGCGCGCCCTGACGGGGTCCCTCCTGGGCGTGTGGGGTTTCGGGTCCTCAAAAGCGCCCGCCGGATTGCTTGCGTACCGCGCTTCCGGCCGGGTCTCCTTCGACGTGAGCTGCGCTGCATCACCCACGGCGTCGAAGGTACACGGTGACGTGTTCGTGTGCGAACAGGTGGTTCGACGGCGCTTCCGCTGCACTTCTGAATGACTTCCCCCGGGTACTCGCCCTTGCAGCAGCCAGCGGTACCAGTCGTCCTCGATTTCGCGGTGGATTTGAAGCCGGTGGTGCTGCCAGGGGTGGTGACATCAGGCTGTCCTATGGTCGCACGGAGGAGCGCGTGCCGGAGCAGTCATGCCTCCTGCCGCAACGTCTCCGGCATCTACCGCAGGGGCTATGTGTGCCAGTGCCTGGACGGGTACCAGGGCAACCCATACCTCTCGGGCGGATGCCAAGATATCGATGAGTGCAAGCTGCCGGGCATGTGCTATGTCGAGTGCACTAACACGGCCGGAGGGCACCTGTGCCGGTGCCCGCATGGCGCCCAAGGGAACGCGCGCATAAGAAATGGCTGCATCAAATCTTCTCTAGGTGAGCAACAATACAAACCGATTGCACATCAGAGATTGCATCTGTTCAGGCTCCGTTTGAGAGATTCGTCCTTACTTAACAACAAAGATGCATTATTTGTGCACATTCTTTAGGTTGAAGTGTCGGCATTGGAGCTGGCAGTGGAGCGGGGCTTCTACTCATGGTATTTGGTGCCATTTTGGTGACGCGAAAGATGAAGCAATGGAGGCAAAATTGCTCAAGAAGAAATTCTTCAAACAAAATCGAGGGCATCTGTTGCAGCAATTGGTGTCTCAGAAGCCGGATATCGCCGAGAGGATGGTCATCCCCTTGTAAGAGGGTCACCTCACTACCATGTATTGTTTGGCCGTGCACCTTGGTTTGTGCTTTATCAATAAAGCGGGGCGAAAGCCTGTTTTGAATTTGCTGGAGCTACAAAAGGCCACGAACATTTTCGAGAAAGCTCGCGAGATTGGTGGAGGAGGGCGTGGCACGGTGTAGAAAGGGATCATATCAGACCTGCACGTCGTGGCGATCAAGAAGTCCAAGGTCGCGATCCAGAGGGAGATCGACGAGTTCATAAATGAGGTAGCCATCCTCTCGTAGATCAACCATCGAGAAACGGTGAAGCACTTTGGGTGCTGCCTTGAGACGGAGGTACCGTTGCTGGTGTACGAGTTCATCTCCACTGGGACCCTTTACCGTCAACTTCATGTCCATGAAACCAAGCCATCCCTGACATTGGAAGATTGGCTAAGGATCGCAACCGAAACTGCAAGAGCTCTCGCCTACCTTCACTCAGCCGTGTCATTTCCTATAGTCCACAGAGATATCAAGTCCCAAAACATTCTATTAGATGGCACTCTCATAGCAAAGATGTCAGACTTTGGAGCTTCGAGGTGCATTCCAGTCGAGCATACATGGAGCGCAACAGCCATCCAAGGAACATTTGGGTACCTAGATCCCATGTAATGCTACTCTGGACAGCTCACTGAAAAGAGTGACGTTTACAGCTTTGGCGTCCTCTTCATGGAGTTTCTCACTACGAAAATACCATGCTCATATCGATCATCCAAGGAGGAAATCCTTGTCGCAGATTTCACTGCCTCGTTAACAGCAGGCAAGCTGGTTAGCATGCTAGATCGTCAGGTCGTGGAAGAAGGTGGCAAGGAGGTCGAAGAAGTAGCTGTGTTGGCGGTGGCATGCGTGAGGATTGAAGGAGACCACCGACCAACCATGAGGCAAGTGGAGATGACACTTGAGAGCCTTGGGGCCTTGCATGATAGCTTTGTGATGCATGACATGGATGTACCGAAGTATCCAGTGATTAAGGGTACAAACATGGAGGAAACGAGCCGGCAGTATAGCATGGAAGCAGAGTATTTGTTGTCATCCAGGTACCCTCGGTAGTGAGTATATTTCTTGTACGATCAGTTTAATTTAAACTGATGACTCCCTAATGGGATATAAACAAGGATTTGTTAGTTTGTATGGTTCACCTTTTTTTTAAATGAAACAGACATAACATGTGTCCATACCTTGTGGAGTTGCATACTTTTCAACGTCACTCTTAATCTCATTTGATTCTCACTGATCTGACAAGCTAGAAAACTTGCATTAGTGCAACAGAAATACAAACATTAATTAGAAAATATGAATATGGTATGGTACTTTCATAAATATTTACCCCCAATGATTCCCATACTAGGCAAAGAAAATGCTAGACGACTGATAATATACTTACAGAAGTCACAGGTGTCATGAACTCATGATGCATACACCATGTCTGATTTTATAAGATTCCATTAACATAAGAAAAGTGGCATCCTCCCCGCGTACTAGTATAAAAATGCAGTGTACACATGATTATAATTCCAAATATAACATTCCTGTCATGCTAGGAACCTTTCATCAACATCAAAAACATACTTGGGCGCAAATTCACCAATATGCCAGTGCCTTGGTCATAAGTACTATGGCAGCACATTAAAAAAAAATACTATGCCTTTGTTTAGTAGGGTTAACCAGCGCAACTGTTACATGATTTAATTGCTAATTTTGATTATTTATTTATGTAAATGCCAAGAATGATGAAGGACAAAAAGGTTTTGTGTACCAAAGGTTGCAGCTCTTTCTAGTTAACAACTTTTAATGTGACAGTCGACGAGGCACTCAAAAAGCAAACTAAGGGTGTGAACTGTAAAGTCACCAGCCCATGTGCAGTAACAAGTATCGAGATTGGAGATTTGTTTTTCATACCATTTGCCGATGAAAACCCCGACAATAAGCATGTGCATCCATGTGACGCAAATGAGTAGAAGAGACATACTTCATATTTGATGCCAGCCAGTGCTCTGTTCTCCAATCTGTCTTCATAATTGATAATTAAGCCCAATGCGCTGCTAGCCTGGGAAGTAGAAACAGATCCAGATCTCGAAATGGTCAACTGAAGCGGCACGCTGGATGACAGCATAGCGTAGTGACTCTTTTTTTTCTTGACCATGTAAGGAAGGAGCCAGCATTGCATTTCTCAGTCTGTAGCTAACAAAGACAAACAGAGTGAAAACCAGAGTAAGCTGGGCAACAATGGCTGGCGTTCT
This sequence comes from Elymus sibiricus, assembly GCA_039707655.1. Classification (NCBI taxonomy): domain Eukaryota; kingdom Viridiplantae; phylum Streptophyta; class Magnoliopsida; order Poales; family Poaceae; genus Elymus; species Elymus sibiricus. Next base: position 52,036,984 of record CM077666.1, on the reverse strand, counting down.
GGTGAGCACATCCACAGGAGCACTGGGTGCCGTCCTGGCAAAGTTAGCTGCTATGCTGAGGGACGAATACAAGCTTCTCAAAGGTGTCCGTGGTGACATCGAGTTCCTCAAGAAAGAGCTTGAGGCCATGTATGCCTTCCTCCTTGTCATGGCAGACGTGGAGCAGCCCGACGAGCAGGCCAAGATCCGTGTGAAGGCTGTGAGAGACCTGTCCTTTGAGATTGAAGACAGCATCGACAAGTTCATGCTGCTCGTCGAACCTGAGTCCAGTTCTATACAGGTAATAGCTTCAAGGAGCTTATTAGCAAGTGCAAGAGAAAATTAACAGATATCAAGATTCACTATGAGATAGCAAAGGAGCTGAAACACATCAAGGACCAAGTCAAGGAAGTGAGCGAGAGATATGCAAGGTACATGGCAGATATTGTATTAAAATCTTTCTTCTTATGACGTCTTGTTTATCTATGAGTAGCATATATATGTGGCCTTATCATCGAATATTATCATGCTCTGCAATTAAAGGTACAACATTACTGGATCCTCCTCCAAGCCTAGCAATGCAAAAGTTGACCCTCAAGTTCTGGCATTTTTTAAAGATGCTTCTGAGCTTGTTGGCATTGACGGACCAAGAGATGAGCTTGTGAGGTACCTGAGCGCGGAGGAGAGTGAATCGGCAAATCAGCTGAAAATTGTCTCCCTTGTTGGATATGGGGGTTTAGGGAAGACAACTCTTGCTAGGCAAACCTATCATAAGCTTGGAGCAAACTTTGAGTGTCGGGCTTTCGTGTCAATTTCACAAAATCCTGATATGACCAAGATTTTGGGTTCTATATTATCTCAAATCAGCAACAATGGAGAGACTCATGCACGATCAGAGGATCAACAAAGCATGATCAACTATATCAGAGAATTCCTGAAAAACAAAAGGTATGTAAATATTATAAACTTGGCTAGATATGATATTTTTTTTAATTTCTTGAAAATAACTATTTTAAGGATAATTGATTTTTGTACAGTAGCATTGCCTTTTTGTAGTGGCTTATTGATTAGCTGCAACTAGTAATCTTCCGGTATTATATTGCAATTTTACGTGCAGTGCCAGAAGTGGTCCAATTAGCTACCATTAGTAACCAATCTAATTGAAAAAACAAGACATCCCCAAGCCTAACGACAAACATCTATGTCTGGACCTTGCCAAGCAAAATTATCTTCAACATGATTACATGAATATACCGTTGGCTGTTATATTTTAGTTTTGGACTATTTCTAATAATTTCAGTCTAAATATCTCGAAATATGGCCACTTCATATGGTACAAATCTAGGACTAGGTGCTATACCACACAAGGTTTAAACACAAAACCACACAAAAAGTCACGACTTGTTTTAAAAAAACTGTGTATGTATATATGCATTGAGAAAAGTATAAACACAGCGCATCTTATCTACGAAGCAAGATAACACATATCTCCCATACACAAGAGATGATACCTATACTAGGATGGGCCAACCTTCTCTGGCCAAGCACACATATCCTTCCATGAAATCACTGCAAATATGCTATTGCTACTGCTGCAACAATGTCAATTCGGTAATTTTCAAAAGCTATCGTGCAGGCACTTTATAGTGATTGATGATATATGGGATGTACCCACATGGAGAGTGTTGGAGTGTGCATTATTAAAGAACAAATCTGGTGGTAGAATAATGACCACAACCCGTATTAATGATGTAGCTAAATTGTGCTGCTCTTCTGTTGGGGGTCTTGTTTACAAAATGAAACCACTCAGTGAAGATGACTCAAAGAAGTTATTTTACAAGAGGACATTTGGTTGTGAAGAGAACTGCCCTTTCGACTTGAAAGAAGCCTCAGTAGATATTTTGAAAAAATGTGGTGGTTTGCCATTGGCCATCAATTCTATATCTAGTTTGTTGGCTACTAGGCAAACTAAAGAAGGGTGGGATCAGGTGCGATGTTCTATTCAATTTGCAAAAGGCAAAAGTTCTGAAATAGATGCCATGAATTATATATTATCTCTGAGCTACTTCGACCTTCCTCACTATTTAAGGAGTTGCTTGTTGTACTTAACTCTGTTTCCTGAAGATTACGAGATCAAAAGGGAGCGCTTAGTGCATAGATGGATTTCGGAGGGTCTTATTTGCAGAGAAGATGGGCAAGATCTTGTCGAACTAGGAGATAGATACTTCCATGAGCTTGTTAATAGAAGTTTAATACAGCCAGTTCAAATAGGATATGATGGCAAGGCAAGTTATTGTCGAGTCCACGACATAATCCTTGATTTCCTAATTTCTAAATCTGCCGACGAGAACTTTTGTACATTGTTAGGCAACCATTCCAATCTAACACATTGCTCAGGTAGCAAAGTTCGTCGGCTATCCCTGATGGGAGATGGTGATCAAGGAAATGTGATTAAACCTAATAAGTTAGATTTATCACATCTTCGATCAGTTAGTGCTTTCGGGTATGTGTTTGGCAAGCAAATACCTTTATTTGTAAAGTCAAATGCACTCCGTGTGTTAGACTTGGAAGGTTGCCGTGGATTGAAAGACCATCATCTGAAAAATATTGGAAGATTCTCTCAGCTGAGGTACTTGAACATCTATGATACAGGAATATCTGAGCTAGAAGGACAAATAGGAGATTTGCAGTACCTAGAGACACTAAACGCATCTAGTGATTCTCTCGATGAGCTGCCAGATAGTCTTACTCGGCTTCGACGGCTGATGCATCTGTCCGTTTCACGTTTCACTAGATTGCCAGATGGGATTGGAAACATGAAGAACTTGCGAGCACTTTGGAACATAAACATCCTAAAGCAATCACTGAACTTTGTGCACGAGCTTAGTGAACAGACAGAGCTGAGAACATTGACGATTAATTGGGATGCTGATGAGATAGAAGGCAACAAATTAGTTGGTTACAAGGAAAAGCTAGTGTCTTCCCTCTGTAAACTGGATGTGTGCAACCTCCGTAAACTACGCATCTATTTAGATTTAGGAGAAAAGGATGAGCACCTAGGAGACAATCCATTCATCCCTGCTCTAAATAGCATACAAGATATTCATCTCTACGGGGAGAGATTTGTAGGATGACAAAATGGCTGGTCTCACTTGTCAATCTACAAAAGTTAACCATCTATGTTGGGGTGATAGAGCAGCAGGATCTTGAAATGATTGGAGACATAGCTACTCTGCTTGAATTCAATCTGGACGTGTATGGACCCTGCATCATCACCGGCAGAGGATTTCAACGGTTGCAGAAATTTGTGATTGAATGCAATGATCTGATGTTTGAATCCAGGGCTATGCCAAAGCTCGTGGAGCTTCGCCTCTCTATCCGTTCAATCAAGTTCAAATCTGTTGGTGGTGGAGGTGGGGGTTTCGATTTTGGCATCCATTGCCTCTCTTCACTTGATACAATCCATGTCACCGTTGATTGTCGTGGCGTGAGAACTGCAGCTGTGGACTCTTCTGAGGGTACTATCAAGAGCATGGCTGAGACACACCCCAACCATCCAAAACTAGAGATCAGAAGGAAATATGCAAACCACATGTTATAAGATATTTGAGGTGCAATTTTCTCACTCATACGTCCTAGGCGTCTAGGCAGTTTGTATTTTCATCTTGCAGTAGCTCGCATGCTAACTAATACATTTTCAATCAATTATTATCTGGTAATTTAAACAGGACAGTCAGAAATAGAAGTACCAGTTGCTGACCATTGATTTATCATGATCATGTGGATCTTTTTCAACAAATATTTTACCGTTTATATGATCCAAATCACCAAGGTGAATGCTCCATTTTGTTTCATTTGTCATTCTTATGTCATAAATGCATAGTAACCAATTGTCTTGCCAGAAACTTCCCTCAGGTATTGTTTGATCATAGCGTCAGCAACACCCAAGCCGGAAAGCAAATCAGAATGCATACGTGCCGTGCAGGTAAATATCCCTTCAAATTAATGTTGTGTAAATTTGGCGAATCATGAGTTCATACCGTCCAAATATCACTTCTGCAGGTTGGGATTTGGAACTTCATTTTGAACAATATGTGTTGGCAAAGAATAGGCAACCCTCCACATCATGGATGCATACATGGATGAGAACATCAGGAACTCGAGCAAATTGGAATCAAGATTGTGTTGTAATCCTTGTCACTTTCAGTAAGAAATAAAGAATCTTCCCATTCCAATGTAATATGTTTTGATTGGAAATATCTATGTTACTCCTCCTAGTTCATGCTTATTAATGAATCAATGCTCGCGAGCAGATACATTTGGCACGTGTCTTCAGGTGCTAAGAGCATGCTCTTAATCTTGCTAAAGGTTCCTTTTGTTAAATATACTGCATGCATCAAGTACTGTAGAACTCTATCCTTTTGGAAATTTTATTAGGGTAGACACCTTTTTCAAGATTTATTTTTCACAAACAATCAGTTCAATAATATGAGGGTTATGTGATACGCAATTGTAAGGACAGGAAGGTTTTTCAGATACGAACCCAGGAGGTGTTTGTTTCGGGGATATATGTCCGTTATCTGTTTACGCTGTAGACGAAAAACGTTACTACCTTCTTTCCGGTTTATAAGGCTTACGCGTATCCCTAGATCTATAATTTGACCAACATAAAATGAGTTGTAGAGTCTACTAATTATATCATTAGAAAGTAAACGATTTGAAATTTCTAATGATATATTTTTTGTGATATATAACTTATATTACGTTGGTCTATTTGTCAACCTAGAAATACGCGCAAGCCTTATAAACCGGAAAGGAGGTAGTACAAGCGTCTGGTAGCTGTAATTGGCTACCTCCATAAACGACTCCAGGTCAGCTTTAAATCGATAACACCCACACCCCCACGTAAAGGGTTGCCTTAGGGCATCTTCAATGGCAACCCGTAAATTTTCTCCCGCATCCGTTCGCGGACAGGGGGGCAGTCCGCGAATACGGATGCGGGACGACGTCATCCAACGCTAGCCGCATACATCCGGCCAACAATTCGAACCAACTGGACGAAATTCGATCAAACCGGCCGATATTCATCAAAGTTCGGATAGAAAATAGCACAAATCATCCATACATAGCATGCAAATTAAGTCTAGTACAACAATGTCTCAAATTCGACTAGATTAACCGGATGTCCAACAAGTTTTTTATCAACGGATCAGGGCATCCCACACATACTCCCCATTCAGCTTCATCAACAATGTGTGCACGTAAATGGCCATCCCTCTGTCCTGTGGTACACCACGGCAGCGCATGCGGGCTACATATAATGTGTAGACCAATATTGAGTGAATGATCAATCGACAAGTTGAGCAAGAGGAAGCAAAACTTACGATCTCGTCCTCTGCCACATGCAATGGTCACCTTGCCTCCAGCTGACGAACCATGTTACAAAACTTGATGACGCCGGTCTGGATTGCGTACCAGCGATATGACAACGACCTCTAATACGTCTCCGTCGTATCTACTTTTCCAAACACTTTTGCTCTTGTTTTGGACTCTAATTTGCATGATTTGAATGAAACTAACCCGGACTGACGCTGTTTTCGGCAGAATTGTCATGGTGTTGTTTTTGTGCAGAACTTTTTGGAGAATTTTTATGGAATATATAAAAATTATTGGCGCAAGAATCAATAGAAGGGGGGCCACCTGCTGCCCACAAGGTAGTAGGGCGCGAGCCCCCCTAGGGCGCGCCGTGGTGACTTGTGGGGCCTACAGGTGGCCGTCTGACCTAATTCCAACGCTATAAATTCTCTTTCCCTGAGAAAAAAATAGAGAAGAAGTTTCATCGCGTTTTACGATACGGAGCCGCCGCCACCTCCTGTTCTTCATCGGGAGAGCTGATCTAGTGTCCGTTCGGGGCTCTGGAGAGGGGGATTCGTCGCCGTCGTCATCATCAACCATCCTCCATCAACAATTTCATGATGCTCACCACCGGGCGTGAGTAATTCCTTCGTAGGCTTGCTGGACGGTGATGGGTTGGATAAGATTTATCATGGAATCGAGTCAATTTGTTAGGGCTTTGATCCCTAGTATCCACTATGTTCTGAGATTGATGTTGCCATGACTTTACTATGCTTAATGCTTGTCACTAGGGCCCGAGTGCCATGATTTTAGATCTGAACCCTTTATGTTTTCATGAATATATCTGTGTTCTTTATCCTATCTTGCAAGTTATATGCACCTATTACGTGTCATGATCCGCATACCCCAAGGTGACAATAATTGGGATTCTTTCCGGTGATTGCCGTAGTTTGAGAAGTTCATGTATTCACTAAGTGCTAATGCTTTGTTCGAGTTCTCTATTAAAAGGAGGCCTTAATATCCCTTAGTTTCCTTAAGGACCCCGCTGCCATGGGAGGGTAGGACAAAAGATGCCATGCAAGTTCTTATTATAAGCACGTATGACTATATACGGAATACATGCCTACATTACATTGATGAATTGGAGCTATTGTGTATCGCTCTAGGTTGTGACTGTTATATGATGAATATCATCCAACATTATTATCATCACCGATCCAATGCCTACGACTTTCTCATATTGGTTTCTGCTAAGTTACTTTGTTGCTACTGCTTTACACTTGCTACAAAACTGCTACTGTTACTGTTACCGTTACTAGTGTTACTATTGCTGCTGCTATCAAAAGTATCATATTACTGCGCTACTAAATACTTTGCTGCAGATATTTTATCTCCATGTGTGGTTGAATTGACAACTCAACTGCTAATACTTGCAAATATTCTTTGGCTTCCCTTGTGTCGAATCAATAAATCAGGGTAAAATACTACCCGCGAAAACTGTTGCGATCCCCTATACTTGTGGGTTATCAAGACCTTTTTCTGGCGTCGTTGCCGGGGAGCATAGCTCTATTTGTTGAGTCACTTGGGATTTATATCTGTTGATCACTATGAAGAATCTGAAAGACGCTAAGACAAAGATTGTTCCCTCTAAGACGACGGGAGGTAAGGAACTGCCATCTAGCTCTGCACTTGATTCACCTTCTGTTTTGAGTAGACTTGTGACACCACCACCTGTTATGCATTCTGATATGTCGCAGGTTATTGATGATACTACTTCTGCTATGAATGATACTTATGATGATGCTAGTACCATGCTTGATAATAATGTGCCACTTGGTGAATTTCTTGATGAACAACTTGCTAAAGCTAAAGAAATTGAGAATGCTAAAAATGTTGAAACTCTTGAAAACTATGATTCACCTATTATGCCTAGCTCTCCTACTAGAGTTGAATCACCTGATGAACATGTCTTTGATAGGGAGATGGCTAGAGCCATTCTTGCTTGTAATGATAGAGATGAGGTTATAAAATTGCTTGCTGAAATGAAAGAAAAATCTATGAGGGAGAGAATGAAATATGATCCTAAGTTCGCCACCTCTCCCATATTCGTTACTGATAAAGAATATGAATTCTCTGTCGACCCTGAGTTAATTACTTTGGTTGAATCTGATCCTTTTCATGGTTATGAAACTGAAACTGTTCTGGCACACCTTACTAAGTTGAATAATATTGCCACCCTATTTGCTCATGAGGAAAAAATTTGCTATTAGTATATTCTTAAGTTGTTTCCTTTCTCATTAAAGGGTGATGCTAAGAAATGGTTTAATACTCTTGCTCCTGGTTGTGTGCATAGTCCCCAGGATATGGTATATTACTTCTCTGGAAAATATTTTCCTGCTCATAAGAAACAAGCTGCTCTACAGGAAATATTTAACTTTGTGCAAATTGAAGAAGAGAATCTCCCTCAAGCTTGGGGGAGGCTTCTCCAATTACTTAATGCTTTGCCTGATCATCCTCTTAAGAAGAATGAAATACTTGATATCTTTTATAATGGACTAACCGATGCTTCTAGGGACTACCTAGATAGTTGTGCTGGTTGTGTTTTCAGGGAACGAACTGTTGGACGGGCTGAAGTATTATTGAATAATATATTGAGAAATGCCAATGAGTGGACACTTCTTGAACCATCACCTAAGCCAATTCCGAAGAAGAGAGGTATTCTATTTCTCAGTCCAGAAGATATGCAAGAAGCTAAGAAATCTATGAAGGAAAAATGTATTAAGGCTGAAGATGTTAAGAATTTACCACCTATTGAAGAAATACATGGGCTCGACATCCCGACACAGGTAGTGGAGGTAAATTCTCTCACTAGATTTGATGAAGGTGATATTTCGTATAATAAATCTGCTAGTCAATGCCTGTATGAATTTGATAATTACATCATTAAACAGGAACACTTTAATATGTATGTTAGCAATCAACTAAAACAGAATTCCATCATGATTGAACGCTTGAGTGATTTGATGTTTAGAACTGCTAATGATGTTAAATGCTTGAGTAAACATGCTTCTATGGTTCAGACTCAGCTAGAACAAATTTCTAAGTCACAAAATGATTTGCTTGATGAGATGAATAATAAAAAGAATGATCATGCTGTTAGAGTTGTTACTAGAGGAGGTAGAATGACTCAGGAACCTTTGTATCCTGAAGGTCGTCCTAAAAGAATTGAACAAGCTTCTCAAAGAAATAATATTGATGTACCTAGTCCATCTAAGAACAAAAAAGAAAAAGAAAAATGATAGGACTTTGCATGCTTCTATAGTGAACCCGAGGGGGAAAAGCCTCTGGAGAATCATAATGATGCTTCTATTTCTGATGCTGAGACACAATTAGGTAATGAACATGCACCTAGTGATAATGATAAAAATAATGAAGATGATGCTGTTCACATTGATGTTCAACCAGATAATGATGTAGAAATAGAACCTGCTATTGATCTTGATAACCCACCTCCTAAGAATAAAAGATATGATAAAAGAGACTTTGTTGCTAGAAAACATGGAAAGGAAAGAGAACCATGGGTTAAAAAACCTATGCCTTTTCCTACTAAACCATCTAAAAACAAGGATGATGAAGACTTTGAGCGCTTTGTTGAAATGCTTAGACCTGTCTTTTTGCGCACTCGCTTGATTGATATGTTGAAAATGTCTACTTATGCTAAATACATGAAAGATATTGTCACTAATAAAAGAAAGATACCTGATTAAAACTGCTTTATGTGATTTGGGATCCGGTGTTAGTGTCATGCCTTTCTCTTTATACAGAAGACTTGATTTGAATAAACTCACACCTACTGAAATATCTTTGCAAATGGCTGATAAATCGACTGCTATACCTATTGGAATTTGCGAGGATATGCCTGTTGTTGTTGCAAATGTTACTATTTTAATGGACTTTGTTATACTTGATATGCCCGAGGACGACAATATATCAATTATCCTTGGAAGACCCTTTTTGAATACTGCAGGGGTTGTTATTGATTGCAACAAAAGCAAGGTCACTTTTCATGTCAATGGTAATGAGCATACGGTTTATTTCCCGAAGAAACAAACTTCAGTGAATGGTATCAATTGTATTGAAAAGGTTTCGACAATTACTATTGGGGATTTCAATTTTCCTCTTCCAACTGTCAAAAAGAAATATGAAATTCTCATTGTTGGGGAGATGCATATCCCCGTTGAGGTAACTTAGTGTTATACGAAAATTCTTCGGTTTCATGTCACCCGGAAATAGTTTGTTAATAAGACTTGATCAACCTTACTAATGGATTCTTTCTGAAGGGCATGTGGTTGATGAATTTAGTAAGCACAACTTTCTGAACCTACCTTTTGCTCTCTGTTAATTATAGTTTAATAAAATAAAATGCCATGATTATCCTGTTTTCTGAATTATCCGTGCAATAAAAAATGGTCGAAAAATAAAAGTGCTCAGAATGCAATAAAATTTTGACATGATTTTTTCTGGAATATATAAGAATTTTTGGTACTGAGAACAACCCAGGGGGGTGCACCTGCTGCTTACAAGGCAGTAGGACGCGGACACCCCCCAGGGTGCGCCAAAGTGCCTTGTGGGTCCCACAGGGACCCACTCACTTATCCATTCAGCCCACTTCATCTCCTACCTCCAGAAAAAAATCTTTGTAGCGCTCTCTCTCGTGTTCTTGCTCCCAAACCTGAGATTTTCCATCTCTTTGCTCGAAGCTCCGTTTTCAAAACTGTTTTGGGGGATTGCTCCTTGGTATGTGACTCTCCCATTGCTCCTATTAGTTTTTGCTTTAGTGGATTATATTTTGCATAAATTGCTGCTATTGGTGCTACTGAAAATGAGCTTGCATGTTAAATTCCTTGAGTTCTAACTAGCTTGAATGCTTGATATAGCCTCTAGGCACTTGTATGAGTAGTTGCTGTCAATCTTGTGAAGTTTTGTTGACATATTTTTGTGTTCCAAAAAATTTCAGGAATTTGTTCTTAGAAAAAAAATGAACTTTCTTCGGAGGAGTTCGTTGCATCGGACCTCCAAGGGTGCCCTTGAGGATGCCCATGACCATGACCTCAACATCCCGTGCAGGACGGAAGTCCAACCGTGCGAGTGGCCGCACACCACCTTCATGAACGAAGCCGGGTTTCATCAAGATTTCGCACAATTTGTTGTGAACGCCGGGCTGACCAACTTCCTCGCAGATGAGTGTGACCAGCACCACATCCTTACAAATTCCTTTGTGCAAAATTTTTATTTTACGCCTAGGCTCGATATCCCCATGGTACGTTTCGATTTATATGCTGAACATCATGAGTTAACGCTAGATGAGTTTTGTGAAATATGCTTGATCCCTTCTGATGGGGATTTGAGGGAGCCTCCGCCTGAGAAGTTCGAGGACTTCCTTCGCACTTTGATTGTGGGGGGATTTAGGGGCGTTTCAAAAGCCCGTGTTACTCGCTTGCATTTTCCTGCTGTGCACTACTTTGCTTTATTCATAGGGAAATGTTTGACTGCCAGGGAGGAAGGTGGTACGCTCAGTGCCCCTGACCTCGCCATCTTGCGTCGTGCTATTCACGGCGAAAACACTTTTAGCTTGGGAGCTATCATTGCACGCCGCTTACACACCAACATAACTAAGGGTAAAATCCATGGCGGTATTTATGCTTCGCGTCTTGCGAAACGTTTTAATGTTGCTATCCGCCCAAATGACCACTTGTTGCCCAAGACATATTTAGACCAAATGTGCATAATCGATCATCACTTTATTGATGAACCTGAACCTCCTCAATATATTCATTATAATCTGGTTTTTAGTGAGACAACTCGCGATATTATTCCATTGCCAGCACCCTCTTTGTTTGACTCACATGCCAGGAACGGATACACCATCATGCCGGCAGACATGACAGCTTACAGGAACGAGCTAGCAGCAGCGGAGGACGAGGCCCAGCAGTGGGACCCTCAGGTGCCTCCGCCCCAGTACTATCCGCCCGGTCCTGATGGATACTATATGTGGTGATTACCAAGCTAGCCCAAAAGCCTAAGCTTGGGGGAGTACGTATCTCTCACCGACATTACATTCATGTTCACACATTCATTTCAGTTGTCGGTGTTCATACTTTTTCATTGTATATCCATGTTAATTTTATTCTCGCTTTCTTCTTGTGTGTTTGAAAAACTTCAAAAAAAACCCAAAAATATTTCTCGCTTCTTTTCGGTTTTTCTTTCTTGTTTGTTAGTTCGTAGTATTAAAAGAAAAACCAAAAAGATTTCTCGTTTCTTCTTTTGCTTGTTGGGAATTCTCCCGTGTAAATAGTTTTCTCGCTTTTCATTTTTCTTCCTTAATTTGCTTCCTTCAGAAAAACTAAAAACTCCAAAAATATTTCAGTGTGTTTTTCTGAATTCCTTTTCTTTTCGTTGAGTTGTCATAGGGAGCAGACCATGATGAAAATGATGAGTGGTTCTCATATGCTTTATTGTTGATCTAATGAAGAACCAGTATTACCTTGTCTTCTCCCTTGAATAAAATGTTTGCAGATCCTAGCTTAGTCCACGGCACACTTGCACTATTATTATTTTCACATCATTCGGTCGTGCAAGTGAAAGGCAATAATGACGATGATTTGATGAAGTGACTGTGGCAAGGAAAAGCTGGTATGAACTCTTCTTGTTTTTGTTTTTGTAAATATGTTAAACTCGGTATCCATGATTCAGCATATTATGAGTAAACATGTTTGTGATGACAATTAGAGATTATAGTTGCTCATGCCATGCTTAAGTAACTAGGAAGTGGATAATGATTTATCTTGGATGTCAACATGCATTAAAATGGTTATGATGTAGTATGTTAATATGGTATCCTCCTCTGAATGTTTCGAGTGGCTTGACTTGGCACATGTTCATGCATGTAGTTGATTCAAAACCAACACAGCCTCCATGATATTTATGTTCAGGGTGACCATATCCTACTCATGCTAGTATTCAATGTTAATTATTCTCAATGCATGATCATGACCGTTTTCGCTCTCTAGTTGGTCGCTTCTCAACCTATTTGCTAGCCTTCACTCTGTACTAAGCGGGAATTCTGCTTGTGCATCCACAATCCTTAAACCAAAGTTGTTCTAGATGAGTCCACTATATCTACCTATATGCGGTATTACTCTGCTGCTCCAAGTAATTTTGCATGTGCCACCTCTAAATTATTCAAATAAACATCCGTTTCGTGTGCACGTACCACTCATGGAGCGACAGGAGGTGGTCAGTATCTTCCATGCTAAGTGGGTTACTCTCGAGATGAGTGTTTATTCACTTGTCGTTGCACAAGAGAGGCTGGTATTTGGGATGCCCAGTCCTATGCTCAAAATCGAAAATACATAATGCAAACAAGCTCCCCCGGAAAGTTGTTGGTATGGAGGGCACCCGAGGATTCGGCTAGCCATGGCTTGTGTTGGTATGGTGGAGGGGGAGTAAACTTTACCTTTCCGCTTGGGAACCGCCTATAATGTGTTTAGCATGGAAGATATTGAAAACTCTCGGTCGTGACGTTGACAGGAAAAGTACACCTCCCAAAATTATTTTTCATCTCTGATTTAAGCTTCAAGCTCTGGCACCGCTGCAAATCCCTGCATCCCTCTGCGAAGGGCCTATCTCTTTACTTCTATGTTATTTACTTTATGTTATTTTTCTTTTATTGTTGAGTCTCACCTTCTTGCACTAAGCGCCAATCCTGAGAGCACTATTGTCATCCTTATGCATTGAGTATAGTTAATGTTGTGTGCATCATGACTGGATCTCTTACCCTGAATTACAATGTTTAGTTGCCGCTTGAACTTTGGAGGTGCTCTGCATTTATGTTTTGCGGTCTCAGAAAGGGCTAGCGAGATACCATGTTATCATATTATATCATGATTGTTTTGACAAATTTTTGGCATTTGAGATATGTTATTATTGCTCTCTAGTTGATTATGCCATTGATACGAGTAAATGTAGTTTTTAAGTGTTATTATGAGCATGGTTAGTTCATGATCTTTGCTAAAAACCTGGGTACTATTTAAGCTTATATACGGATACAAGAACAAAAGAGTTCGTAAAAGTTTTTCTTTATCACTTTCAGTTTGTCAACTGAATTGCTTGAGAATTGCTTGAGGACAAGCAATGAGTTAAGCTTGGGGGAGTTGATATGTCTCCATCGTATCTACTTTTCCAAACACTTTTGCTCTTATTTTGGACTCTAATTTGCATGATTTGAATGAAACTAACCTGGACTGACGCTGTTTTCAGCAGAATTGCCATGGTGTTGTTTTTGTGCAGAAATCAAAGTTCTCGGATTTGGAAGAAACTTGAGGACAAGCAAGAAGTTTCATCACATTTTACGATACGGAGCCGCTGCCACCTCATGTTCTTCATCGGGAGGGCTGATCTGGAGTCCGTTCGAGGCTCCGAAGAGTCTATCTCTGCTTCCCTCTGCGAAGGGCCTATCTAGTTACTTTTATAAAAAATTTATTTTAATTTTGAGTCTCCATCTTCTCTTACAAAGCACCAACTAGAGAGCACTATTGTCATACTTGTGCATTGTGTGTAGCTAATATTGAGTGTGTTTCATGAATGGATCAATGATTGAGCATAATGGGCTAGGGATAACTTTCTTTAGTATGACTATATACGGAATACATGCCTACATTACATTGATGAATTGGAGCTATTGTGTATCGCTCTAGGTTGTGACTGTTATATGATGAATATCATCCAACATTATTATCGTCACAGATCCAATGCCTACGACTTTCTCATATTGGTTTCTGCTAAGTTATTTTGTTGCTACTGCTTTACACCTTCTACAAAACTGCTACTGTTACTGTTACCGTTACTAGTGTTACTGTTGTTGCTGCAATCAAAACTATCATATTACTGTGCTACTAAATACTTTGCTGCAGATATTTTATCTCCAGGTGTGGTTGAATTGACAACTCAACTGCTAATAGTTGTAAATATTCTTTGGCTCCCCTTGTGTCGATTCAATAAATCAGGGTGAAATACTACCCGCGAAAACTGTTGCGATCCCCTATACTTGTGGGTTATCAACCTCACATTGCGTTGTTGAATGATGTACATGTCATAGGGCGCAATGTGCTTTCGTGCGTGAAATGTTTCATGCACTTGCTCCCAGAAGGCCTCTCGTTTGCTCCTGCCTACAAAATCCGCGGATACGGCCAACCACGCATCGCACAACAACTCATCCTCCATGGTTGAGTAGCTGACCATCCTTCGCACTCTAAAAAATGACATAGCATTTTAAAATAAGCTCAATAGCATTTGACCGAACACCTGCCGGGCGTGGTGTCCGCCATGGAGAATGTCGACAGGGGGGCGGAGTGTACCTGGGTACAAAGGGCTCCAGGGTGGACAACTCCGTCGTAGAGGTGAGCGGGCGCGTCAGTGCTGGTTGTGGACACCCGACAATGCCTTTGTGGCAGCCGAAGACGTATATCAGCGGAGGTGGATGGTGCGGATGCAAAGCAAGGGGAGAAGGGGTGGAGTGCAAGGAAATGCGACCGGGAGGGGGTATTGGGTGGGCCGCTGGTGTCGGAGTCCTACGTGTCTGGTGTCCGGACACCCGCAAACCTCCCCCCAATTTGTCTCCAATTTGCGGGAGAAATCGCGTCCAGACCGCGCCACAGATCGATACAGGACCATGTTGGATGGCTTCCGCGGTCCGGACGCATGCAGGAGGTTTGCGGGTCGGCGTTGGAGATGCCCTTACCAGCTTACCGCACCTGTACTCCCACGATCTGCTCCTCCTCGACCTGCGCCGCCTCCTCCCTGATCCCCTTCGACTCTAGCGCTGGCGCTGGCACCTTGCTGATCCCCTTCGAGCCCCCTCTCTGTCTCCCCTCGATCCTCTCCTACTCGTCCAGCGCCACCGTCGCCTGGCAGGCATCACCGCCGCCCCTGGTCGCCGGACCGTTCGCTGCAAGGTACAGGCTCCCTCCTCCTCCCTGCTCCTTCTTCTGTCCTCAGTCCTCCGTCCTCTTCCCTTGTCTGCCTCCTTCCCATCCCTTGTTTGCTCTCCTTCTTTTCAGCCACCGGCCATGATGACCTCGAGCTCGATTCCTTTACAGGCATGAAACAAACGAAACAGGGATTTATCCATTACATCCATGTTAGTAGCGTGATCTAATTCCCTTACCATTTACGTTACTATTCTCTAATCCAAACATAGCAATTTGGTATCATGTAATCTACATATTCCTGACTTGCGACGGTACCAATTTTTCATCAAATGCATGATTGTCGGCATAAGCAAAACCAGGGTATTGCTAGCCTGGTGTACTGGGCCTTGACGGTGGGCTCATGATATTCCTCGAGAAGAGCAAGGTTCTGAAAGACTTCACTCTGCCCGATGGGCTATGGCTCGAGCTATCATGAAATGGTTCAGGGTACGGAGGCTGACCTATCCCGGGAAGCGTTTCGTGAAAGCTCCCCGGGAAGCCAAGACCTCGTGTTATTGACCCGCCGTGAGGAAGAGAATCCTGACTTTGGGCTGGTTTGTAATGCCCCATCCCCTGATCACTACTGCCCATGTCAGGGGAAGGATGGGGGCTGAATGACTAGTCCACGCGCGCGTGCTCCGGTAAGGTCTCCGTATGGATGAAGTCGACTACAGTGACTACAGGGCGAATCGCCTGCTCCACACGCTGCTATAGTGGCGGTACCTCATCCCAGGCCCCCCTGTACAAGGAAGGGAGCATCCAAGTATCCGCGGTGTCAAGCGATGTTCCAGGAACCACCGTCACCAGCTCGTACGCGTGTGGCGCAGACGGCCATAGTCCGCCCGTACAAGCTAGAGCCAGCCTACTCAATGTAATATTTTGCCAATAAGAGGCCTTGTGGAGCACTATAAATAGGGGAAGGCTATGACCTCAAGGTGAGGTCGAACTCATTCGCAACACAAGTCTAACAGTGTAGCCAACCATCATATGAAATAAAAAGTAGATGCAGGAGTAGGGTGTTACACTGACACGGTGACCTGAACCTGGGTATTTCCTGTGTGTTCTTCCTTTTGTTCCTCCTTCTTTGATCGATCATGACCTAGGAAGCTTGACGTGTTCAGTCCCTGGCACAACTCTCAAAGTGTTGTAGCAGACAGCACAATGTCCGTTTCTTAGACACCGACATTTGGCCTGCCAGGTAGGGGACTGAGGCATTTCTAGAAGCCTTGGTCTGTGTCTCCCGCTTCTTCAGGCACTCTCCAACAGCCAGTCCGGCATCCAACAAGGATGGTGCAGGGCAGGCTTTCCCGAGCCACAGTGCGCCCCCGCGTACCTCAGCCCGGGCTGGGTCTTCCTTCGCGGCACCACGGCAGCGCGATGCCCACCTGGGCAGCCCGTGGTCAAAGGGGCGCTGTCGGGGGCGCCTTGCTCCCAAGGAACCACGGCCAGACAAGGCCCACGTACATCTCGCTCCGGTGCCTCCGGCAGACACCGGGGAAGGAGCTTAGGAGCTTCATCAACCGTTTTCTTTAGATGCATGGGCGGACCCAAGGTATTCTTGAGACCGCTGTCGTCGCAGCGTTCTTCAAGAATGTCTCCAACGTTGGGGTCGGCGCCGAGCTTGCCCCACAAAGGGTGCTCACCATCGCGGACCTCTACCGTGTGGCCCTCCAGTGCACCCG
Source organism: Elymus sibiricus (assembly GCA_039707655.1). NCBI lineage: Eukaryota > Viridiplantae > Streptophyta > Magnoliopsida > Poales > Poaceae > Elymus > Elymus sibiricus. Next base: position 52,019,940 of record CM077666.1, on the reverse strand, counting down.
ATCCTTGGAGGCCAGCGTCGTCCCAGGATCTCACCATTTCCGTCGTGCTGAGCCGATCCTTCACGGGATCGCCGTCCCTCCTACTGGGTTAGAGCACATTCAGTCGGCTTTACGGGCCGGGCCCGTCGCTTCGGGCAGCCCCGCTCGTGCCGGGTCGGTGGTTGCACCAATCACCCCGGCGGGGCCAGCTGTCCGGGAGGCTCACCAGGAGGTCGAGAAGACTGCATTTACCATGGAGATCACCCTCGGCCGATGCGCGTCCCGCAACATCTCCGTCAAAGCAAGCCTCTCCACCATGTAGGCCCAGGGATTGCGCTCGATCCCTCGGAGCGTGGTGACATACAACCTCACTGGACAACACGCCGCCCTGGGATCACCGGCCACCAAGCAACTGACGGCCTGTAGCAGGCCCAGATCAAACCCTGTTGTTTTATGTCTAAAAAGCTAAGTACTCTATCAGCCATGTACTCGGGATCGCCCCCGTTAAAAGGAGCGTCATGGCATGCCCACGCTATGTACCTTGTAGTCTTGTCCCTTTTCCTCGCACTTATACTCTCTATGTGTATTCGTCGAGTTGGGAAAAGGAGGCATGACGTACGTCTAAGCTGTTTCCTTCCCGGAATACCTTTTTACGTATACCAATCCTGGCCATTAAACGGGCGTTTCCCGTGACCTGCTGATACGTCTCCAACGTATCTATAATTTTTTATTGTTCCATGCTATTATAGTATTAATCTTGAATGTTTTTATATACATTTACAACAATTATATATCATTTTTTGGGACTAACCTATTAACTTAGTGCCCAGTGCCAGTTGCTGTTTTTTGCCTGTTTTTGGTTTTCCAGAATATCAGTACCAAACGAAGTCCAAATGCCACGAAACTTTTTGGAGATTTTTTTCTGGACATAAGAGACACTAGAAGCTTCGGGAGAGGGCCAGAAGATAGAGGAGGAGGCCACGAGCCACCAGGGCGCGCCCCAGGGGGGTGGCGCGCCCTGGTGCCTTGTGGGCCCACCTCTACCCCTTTTGACCTGATTCCACCTCTATAAATTCTCTAAAATCGGGAAACCAACAGAGGAGTCCATGAAATACTTTTTCCGCCACAACAAGCTTCTGTTCTCGAGAGGTCCCATCTGGAGGCCTTTTCAGGTACTCCGCCGGAGGGGGAATCGATCACGGAGGGGCTCTACATCATCCTTGCTGCCCTTCCGATGATGCGTGAGTAGTTTACCACAGACCTTCGGGTCCATAGTTAGTAGCTAGATGGCTTCTTCTCTCTTTTTGATCTTCAATACAATGTTCTCCTCGATGTTCTTGGAGTTCAATCCGATGTAATCACTTTTTGTGGCGTGTTTGTTCGGATCCGATGAATTGTGAGTTTATGATCAGATTATCCATGAATATTATTTGAGTTTTCTCTGAACTCTTTTATGCATGATTATTATAGATTCGTATATCCCTCTGATCTATTGATTTGGTTTAGCCAACTAGATTGATTTATCTTGCAATGGGAGAGGTGCTTTGTAATGGGTTCGATCTTGCGGTGCTCAATCCCAGTGACAGAAAGGGACATGACACGTATGTATCGTTGCTATTAAGGGTAAAAAGATGGGGTTTATTCATGCGTGGGTTTACTTTGTCTACATCATGTCATCTTGCTTAAGGCGTTACTCCGTTCTTTATGGACGTAATACACTAGATGCATGCTGGATAGCGGTCGATGTGTGGAGTAATAGTAGTAGATGCAGGCAGGAGTTTGTCTACTTGTCTCAGACGTCATGCCTATATACATGATCATTGCCTTGGATATCATCATGATTATTTGCTTTTCTATCAATTGCCCAACAGTAATTTGTTCACCCACCGTATGCTATTTTCAAGAGAGAAGCCTCTAGTGAAAACTATGGCCCCCGGGTCTATCTTAATTATATATTGAAAATCCTAAAAATACCTTGCTGCACATTTACTTTATTTACTTTATTTTGTATTTTTTTTCGATCTATTTATCTATCACCATACAAGTCAATATTGCAATTAACCGCCAAGGGATTGACAACCCCTTGTTCGCGTTGGGTGCGAGGATTTGTTATTTTGTGTGCACGTACTGCTAACGAGTTGTTGCGTGATTCTCCTACTGGATTGATAACCTTGGTTTCATAAGTAAGGGAAATACTGATCTCTACTGTACTGCATCATCCCCTCCTCTTCGGAGAAATCCCAACGCAGATCGCAAGTAGCAGGAAGAATTTCTGGCGCCGTTGCTGGGGAGACATCATCAACATCTATCAAGTACCTACGCATAAAACTTTCATCTCCTTGCATTTATTTTATTTGTGTTTGCCTCTTGTTTTCATCTCCCCCACTTCTAAAAAGTTTTTATAAAAATACAAAAATATTTTCCATTTGCCTTTTTCTTGTTTGCTTCTTTTCTTGTTTGTTATCTCAAGAAAATACAAAATTGTGTGATTTTTCTAATACTAATAATAATGATTTTATTAGTACTCCGATTGCTCCTCCCGCCTCTAGTGCGGAGACTTGTGATATTAATGACGCTTTGTTAAATCTTGTCATGAAAGAAAATTTTCTGGTAATCCTAATGAAGATGATGCATCCCATCTTAACACTTTCGTAGAATTGTGTGATATGCAAAACAAAAAAGATGTGGATAATTATATTGTGAAATTAAAATTATTCCCGTTCTCATTGCGGGATCGTGCAAAAATTTGGTTTTCATCTTTACCACGAAATGGTACCGATTCTTGGGATAGGTGTAAAGATGCTTTTATTACCAAGGATTTTCGTCCCGCAAAAATTATATCCCTTAGAAATCAAATTATGAATTTCAAGCAACTTGATCATGAACATGTTGCTCAATCTTGGGAAAGGATGAAATTAATGATAAGAAATTGCCCTACTCATGGTTTAAATTTTTGGATGATCGTACAAATTTTTTATGCAGGATTTAATTTTGTTTCTAGAAATCTTTTAGATTTCGCCGCGGGTGATACTTTTATGGAGATTACAATGGGAGAAGCTACTAAATTACTTGATAATATTATGGCAAATTATTCACAATGGCATACTGAAAGATCTACTACTAGTAAAAAAGTGAATTCTGTTGAAGAAATTAGTACTTTGAGTGATAAAGTTGATGCGCTTCTGAAATTGGTTGCCAGCAAAAATACTCCTATTGATACTAATGATGTGCCTTTATCCACCTTGATTGAGCAAAATAATGATCCCGTAGATGTGAATTTTTCTCGTGAAACAATTTTAATAATAATGCTTATAGAGGTAATTTTAATCCTAGGCCGTTTCCTGGAAATTCCTCTAATAATTATGGCCCTCTTATCTTGAAAGTTATATTAAAGAATTTATTAATTCTCAAAAAGTTTTCAACACAACAATAGAAGAAAAATTAAGTAAACTTGATGATATGTCTAGGAGCATTGATAGAATTATTCATGATGTGGAAAATCTTAAGACTAAAATTTTGCCGCCCAAAATTGTTATTAATGAATCAATTAAACCTTTATATGTCTCCACGGATGAGAGTAAGAAAAGAACCGCCATGTTAAAAGCTAAACGAGAATTTTTACAAAAAGCGATTCCTCCCGGTTTCTATCGTAGTAATGATGAGGACATTTAAATGATTGGTGTTTCATCTATTGATTCCTTGTTTAGCAATATAAAACTTGATGCAAAGGGGACTGAAGAAGAGTCAACTTTAGTTAGGAGGCGTCCCCATAATTCGAAGGGTGAAAATCTTGATGAAAAAATTGATAAAAGTAGGTCTGGAGAGGTAAAAACTTTAACTGGCGATGTGCCCAGTCTCTTGGATTACAAAGATTTTAATTATGATAGTTGTTCTTTGATTGAGTGTATTTCTTTGTTACAATCCATGCTAAATTCACCCAACGCTTATGAACAAAACAAGGCTTTTACTAAGCACATTGTAGAAGCAATGATGAAAGCGTTAGAAGAAAAGCTAGAACTAGAAATTTCAATTCCTAGAAAATTATATGTTGAGTAGGAACCTACCATTAAAGTTAAAATTAAAAATTATGAGTGCAATGCTTTATGTGATTTGGGTGCTAGCGTTTCCACAATTCCAAAATCTCAATGTGATGTGCTAGGTTTTACCAATATAGATGAATGTTCTCTTAATTTGCACTTGGCGGATTCTACTATTAAAAAGCCATTGGGTAGAATTAATGATGTTCTTATTCTTGAAAATAGAAATTATGTGCCCGTTGATTTTATTGTACTTGACATTGAATATAATCCGTCTTGCCCCATAATACTTGGTAGACCGTTCTTACGAACTATTGGTGCTATTATTGATATGAAAGAAGGTAATATAAGATTTCAATTTCCATTAAAGAAAGGGATGGAACACTTCCCTAGGAAAAGAATTAAAGCACCCTATGAATCCATTATGAGGGCCACTTATGGAATCAACTTGCAGGATGACAATACTTGAAAACTATGCGTTATGCCTAGCTAGGGGCATAAAACAATAGCGCTTGTTGGGAGGCAACCCAATGAATAAAATAATTTTTTACTTTTTGTTTATGTTCTTATGTGTTTACAAAATTATGCTACTTTTATGATTGTATCTTTATGTTTTAATTAGTGTTTGTGCCAAGTAATGCCTTTGGGATGATTAGGAAGATAGTACAATTGATGCTGTTTGGAAAATAGAAAGTTTTGCGTCCAGTGCTAGAATTTTAATTCTGTACTGGCGCGTCAAAAAAATATGAAATGTTTACACAGTATTGGTATCTGAATTTCCCACGTTTTCCTAATTTTTCAAAAAAATTGGAGTTATAGAAGTATAGCTTTTAAATAGATCTTTACAGACTGTTCTGTTTTAGACAGATTCTGTTTTTGTTGCATAGTTTGCTTATTTTGATGAATCTATGGATCGTATCGGGGGGTATGAGTCATGGAGAAGTTGGATTACAGTAGCATTATGCCAATATTAAATATGAATCAATTTACAACAGTACTTAAAGTTAAGGATTTATTTGTTATACTAACGGATCTCACGAACGTTTTGTTGAGTTTTGTGTGATTGAAGTTTTGGGTGAGATCACGATAGATGAAGGAATAATGAGTGGCAAGAGCCTAAGCTTGGGGATGCCCATGGCACCCCAAGGTAATATTCAAGGAATACTCAAGCGTCTAAGCTTGGGGATGCCCCGGAAAGCATCCCCTCTTTCTTCTACCAACTATCGGTAATTTTACTTGGAGCTATATTTGTATTCATCACATGATATGTATTTTACTTGGAGCATCGTGTATTATATGAGTCTTTGCTTTTTTTGCTTTTTAGTTTGTCACAATCATCCTTGCTGGACACACCTATTTGAGAGATCCACACGTTTATTATGATTTGTTAGAATACTCTATGTGCTTCACTTAAATTTTTTGAGCTAGGCAGTTGCTCTAGTGCTTCACTTAAATCTTTTCGAGCACGGTGGTGGCAATATTATGAAGAAATATTTGAACTCTCATGCTTCACTTATATTATTTTGAGAATTGATAAGATAAAATTTTGAAGAATTGTTTGAACTCTCATGCTTCACTTATATTATTTTGAGAGTTGATAAGATAAAATTTTGAAGAAATATTTGAACTCTCATGCTTCACTTATATTATTTTGAGAGTTGATAACATAAAATTTTGAAGAAATATTTGCACTCTCATGCTTCACTTATATATTTTTGAGAATTGATAATAGCAATGGTAATTTGCACGAGATATGAATTTGGTCCCAAAGTGATGAATATTCAAGAGGGATATAATAAAAACTTTCATATAGATCATTGGATATGATAAGTTTGATTCCTTGCAATAGTTTTGCGATATGAAGATTATAATATGTGAGTCATGTTAGTGAGTAATTATGATTTAGTAAGAATATTGGTGTTAAGGTTTGTGATTCCCTATGCATGCACATTAAGTCAATAGTTATGCAACGAAATTATATCCTACTTATGGTGCATTATTCGGTGTTAGTTATGTTCAATGCATGTTTATGACCGTTTTCACTTTTTGGTTGGTTGCTTCTCAATCTATTTGCTAGCCTTCATTTGTACTAAGTGGGAATGCTGCTTGTGCATCGAAACTCCTTAAGCCCAAGTTGTGCCAAATGAGTTCACCATATCTACCTATATGCGGTATTTCAATGCCGTTCCAAGTAAATTTGCATGTGCCAACTCCAATTTTTCAAATAATTTCCCGTTTTGTGTGCCCGTACCGCTCATGAAGCGGCAGGGGGTGGCCAATATTTTCCATGCTAGGTGTGTTATTCTCACGATGAGTGTTTATTCACTTGTCATTGCACGAGAGAGTGGCAGCTAATAGGGATGCCCAGTCCCACAATGAATCAAAAATAGTAATAACAAATTCCTTGGAAAGTGTTGGTATGGAGGGCACCCGTGGATACGGCTAGCCCTGGATTGTGAAAGAATGGTGGAAAGGAAATAAACTTTATTTTCTGTTTGGGAACCGCCTATAATGTGTCTAGCATGGAAGATATTGGGAATTCTCGGTCATTTTCGTTGACAGGAAAAGCATGCTTCTCAAAATATTTTTATCTCTCTAATTTAAGCTTTGAGCTCTGGCACATTTGCAAATCTCTGCTTCCCTCTGCGAAGGGCCTATCTAGTTACTTTTATAAAAAATTTATTTTTATTTTGAGTCTCCATCTTCTCTTACAAAGCACCAACTAGAGAGCACTATTGTTATACTTGTGCATTGTGTGTAGCTAATATTGAGTGTGTTTCATGAATGGATCAATGATTGAGCATAATGGGCTAGGGATAACTTTCTTTAGCGTTGATATTTTGAAAGACTTGGTTGCTTGTTAGTATGCTTGAGTATTTATATCTTCATGTCAAACTATAGACTATTGCTTTGAATCATTCAAGTCCAAATGTCCATGCTACAATAGAAAAGAATATATGATGAATATGATAGGTAGCATTCGACATCAAAAATTCTGTTTTTATCATTTACCTACTCGAGGACGAGCAGGAATTAAGCTTGGGGACGCTTGATACGTCTCCAACGTATCTATAATTTTTTATTGTTCCATGCTATTATAGTATCAATCTTGGATGTTTTTATATACATTTACAGCAATTATATATCATTTTTTGGGACTAACCTATTAACTTAGTGCCCAGTGCCAGTTGCTGTTTTTTGCCTATTTTTGGTTTTCCAGAATATCAGTACCAAACGAAGTCCAAATGCCACGAAACTTTTTGGAGATTTTTTTTCTGGACATAAGAGACACTAGAGGCTTAGGGAGAGGGCTAGAAGAGAGAGGAGGTGGCCACGAGCCACCAGGGCGCGCCCCAGGGGGGGTGGCGTGCACTGGTGCCTCATGGGCCCAACTCTACCCCTTTTGATCTAATTCCACCTCTATAAATTCTCTAAAATCGGGAAACCAACAGAGGAGTCCACGAAATACTTTTTCCACCGCCGCAAGCTTCTGTTCTCGAGAGATCCCATCTAGAGGCCTTTTCCGGTACTCCGCCAGAGGGGGAATCGATCACAGAGGGGCTGTACATCATCCTTCCTGCCCTTCTGATGATGCGTGAGTAGTTTACCACAGACCTTCGGGTCCATAGTTAGTAGCTAGATGGCTTCTTCTCTCTTTTTGATCTTCAATACAATGTCCTCCTCGATGTTCTTGGAATTCTATCCAATGTAATCACTTTTTGCGGTGTGTTTGTTGGGATTCGATGAAGTGTGAGTTTATGATCAGATTATCCATGAATATTATTTGAGTTTTCTCTGAACTCTTTTATGCATGACTATTATAGCTTCGTATTTCTCTCCGATCTATTAATTTGGTTTGGCCAACTAGATTGATTTATCTTGCAATGGGAGAGGTGTTTTGTAATGGGTTCGACCTTGCGGTGCTCAATCCCAGTGACAGAAAGGGACATGACACGTATGTATCGTTACTATTAAGGGTAAAAGGATGTGGTTTATTCATGCGTGAGTTGACTTTGTCTACATCATGTCATCTTGCTTAAGGCGTTACTCCGTTCTTTATGGACTTAATACACTAGATGCATGCTGGATAGCGGTCGATTTGTGGAGTAATAGTAGTAGATGCAACAAGGAGTCGGCCTACTTGTCTCGGATGTATACATGATCATTTCCTTGGATATCGTCATGATTATTTGCTTTTCTATCAATTGCCCAACAGTAATTTGTCACCCACCGTATGCTATTTTCAAGAGAGAAGCCTCTAGTGAAAACTATGGCCCCCGGGTCTATCTTAATTATATATTGGAAATCCTTAAAATACCTTGCTGCACTTTTACTTTTTTATTTTATTTTGTATTTTTGTTCGATCTATTTATCTATCACCATACAATTTAATCTTGGAATTAACCGCCAAGGAATTGACAACCCGTTGTTCGCGTTGGGTGCGAGGATTTGTTGTTTTGTGTGCAGGTACTGCTAACGAGTTGTTGCGTGATTCTCCTACTGGATTGATAACCTTGGTTTGATAACCGAGGGAAATATTTATCTCTACTGTACTGCATCATCCCCTGCTCCCAAGTAGCACCTGCTCCCGGGAATGATTTGTCGTTCCGAAAAGCAAAGCAAACACGTTGGGACCCGCTCCAATGTATCTGCGTCGCGCTGTTCTTGTGACTGGAGGCAGTTGCGCCGGCTACGTGGGATCCCACTGGCTATACTACAGAGCCCGGGAAGAACAGTTCGTGCACACACTTAGGAAATGACATACAGGCTTTCTACGAGCGATCCTTGATTTCATACAAGCTCAAATACATATACCTAACAAAATCCCCCATGTTACTGTGCAGCTACATTGATGGATTAAAAGAACACAAACTAAAATGAAAGAAACAACGTCGACCGGCGGTGGCAGCGGCGGCCACGACGGACCCAACCGCCCGTCTACCGGGGAGGTGGCCCCGCCCTGCCGCGGAGCCATCATCCTCGCCAAGATGTGCTCCCTCTTCAGCGGCACTCAAGGACCGCTGTAGTCCGTGTCCTTCTCCAGCCGCACCACTGCGGACACGTGGCTTGCCACAACCCTCAGCGCTCATGCGCAGTCCTCGGGCGATAGCTGCTCTGTGATGGCGTCCACCGGGAAGAAGGGGTCGCGGTGGTGCAGCGCGGAGAGAATGCGCGACGCCACCGCCATGGCTGCCCGCGCCTTCTCCTCCACCAGAGTCACGCCCACCCCCTCGCAGAGGTGGGTAAGCTCATCGGCCAAATGGCGGAAGAAGCCGACGAGATCCGCAACCCAATGCTCGTTGAAGTCAGCGCGGTGGTGGTACAGGTTGAGCCCGAGGGCGGGCATCACCCCGCTCACTTGGCGGTACAACTTGCGCAGGGCCCCGTGCTGCTTGCCGATTTCCACCAACGTGCCGCCGAGGCACTCCTGGATTTCGTCCCGTAGTCGGCGCGAGGCAGGTCATCCGGAGGGTCTCTTGGGTGAGGTTGTCTCTCATCTCCTGCAGTTCCGCCGTGGTTCTGCTTAGCCATTCCCCGAGTCCTTCGTTCTCCTGCGTATGGCGCGTCAGCAGATCGATGGTGTGTGTACGAAAGTTAATCAAGATGGTGTCCTTGTCCGCCAGCAGTACCTGCACACACAAGAGCAAATACTTGCACCTAACGCGGGCAAGAGGGTTGTCAATCCCCTTGTACTCGTTAATTGCAAGGATTAAATCTAGAAGTGGTAGATAGATAAATTGCAAAGTAATAAAAAGAAAGAAAATTGCAGCAAGATAATTTTGGTTTTTGTAACATGAGTAGAATAGACCCAGGGGCCATAGTTTTCGCTAGAGGCATCTCTCTCATAAAAACAGGATACGGTGGGTAGACAAATTACTATTCATCAATTGATAGAAAAGCGCATAATTATGACAATATTCATGGCATGATCATGTATATAGGCATTACGTCCATGACAAGTAGACCGACTCCTGCCAGCATCTACTACTATTACTCCACCAATCGACCGACTCCTGCCTGCATCTATGGTATTAAGTTCATGACAAACAGAGTAACGCTTTAAGCAAGATGACATAATGTAGATAGAATAAAACCAAGCAATATGATTAAATCCCGTCATTTTCTCCTTAGTAGCAGCAATACAATACATGCCTCGCTATCCCTTCTATCACGAGGTGAGGACATCGCAAGATTGAACCTACTACTATGCACCACTTCCACTAAAGATAAATCAATCTAGTTGGCCAAACCAAACGGATAGATCGGAAAGCATTACATAGCTATAACAATCAAACATAATAAAGTTCAGAAAAGGCTCAATTACTTTCAATGAATATTCATATCATAAACCCACAATTCATCGGATCCCAACAAACACACCGCAAAAGAAGATTACATTGGATCGATCTCTAAAGAGAACATTGTATTGAAGATCAAAGAGAGAGAGAGAGAGAGAGAGAGAGAGAGAGAGAGAAAGCCATGTAACTAATCACTATGGACCCGTAGGTCTGTGGTCGACTACTCACATATCATCGGCAGTGCAGCAAGGTTGATGTAGATGCCCTCCATGATCGATTCCCCTCTGGCAGATTACCGTAAAAGTCCTCCAGATGGGATCGCAGAAGAGCACAGACTTGTGGTGGTGGAAAATTTGTTTCGGGTGGCTCTCTGCGGGTTTTGGAATATTTGGAAATTTATAGCGCTGGAATTAGGTCAGACGGAGCCACGAGGGGCCCACAAGACATTAGGGCGCGCCTACCCCCCAGGGCATGCCCTGTTGTTTTGTCGTCTCCTCATAGGTCTTCTGGTCCACCCCAAAAGCTTCTAGGATCTATTATTTCCAGAAAAAAATCGTCAAAAAGTTTCGTAGCGTTTGAACTCCGTCTGGTATAGATTTTCTATAAAACCAAAAACAAGCAGAAAATAGCAGTTGGCACTGTGCGTTGAGTTAATAGGTTAGTCCTAAAAATGAAATAAAATTGCATAAAATGTATCTAAGAATGATAATATAATAGCATGAAACAATCAAAAATTATGGATAAGTCGGAGACGTATCAACCCCCAACCCCCCCCCCCCCCGCATCGCCCACCTCTGGCAACACGGGAGAAACCCTCGCCGCCGCCATAGGGTAGTCCCTCCTCCGCCAGCCACCACCGGAGGGCCGGCTTATGAAGCCTCATCGAGCCCCGGGATGGTGCCGGCGGGGCAGATCCGTCCCCCGCGAGCTGCCCATCTCCCTCTCACCCCCGAGATGCGGCCTCATCCCGAGATGCCGCGACCCCGCCTACCCTCCCAGCTCCGGTACCTGCCGGTCCGGTGGTGATGCGGTGTGCCTTTGCCCAACCAGGGGCGCCCTTCCTCGTAGCCCTTCCCTCCCACAGCGGCGCAGCCCGGCCTGCTGCTGCTGCTAGTCATGTCCGGGTGTGGGATCCGTGGCCGGTTGCGGGGTGCTCGTGGACTGCCTCACGCAGGCAGCCCCCTTGTCTCATGCGGCCTCTCCTCCCCCTCAAGTAGCGGTAATGGTTCTCATGGCAGTGGCGACACAACAGTGGTAGTTGCAGGCGCGGGGCGCCTCACGGTGGATCCGTGCTGGCGCTGCTCCGGTCCCGGCGGCCTCCGACCCGCGTTCTCCTGTGTTCATGGCTTGCCGTCGTTCGCTGTCGGGTGGCTCCGGCGTCGGCAACCCTGTAGCTCTGCCCCTTCTAGCTTGTCGGGCTTGCCGTCGTTCGCTGTCGGGTGGCTCCGGCGTCGGCAACCCTGTAGCTCTGCCCCTTCTAGCTTGTCGGGCTTGCCGATGTACCGACGACTACGTCCCGGCAGCTCAGATCTGCGTCCCTCCAGTCCTAGATTGCCCACATTGCCGATCGCCATCGCCTCCCCTATGCGGTTGTCTTTGCTTCGCCGCCGATCTTACCTTGTACACATCCAAGCTTGCCCTTTTGCCAGATCTAATGCTCGTGGGTCCGGACGTGGTGCCACCCTCCGGTGGCAGGTGCAGCCACACCAACCACCTTGCCGAGATGGCGGCTCTGACGAGTGGTGGCTTCCTCATCTTCGATTCCTGATCTGGCGGCTATGGGATTGCTCAGCATCAGGCCAGGGAGAAATCCCTGCTCGGTTTGCCGGTGCTGGCAGAGGAGGCACCCACCCGCGGGTGTCGTTTTTCCATCTTGGAGGCGCTGCCATGGCCTTTAGTTGGGCCCCTCTTCGAGCTCAGGGGAAACCCTAGGTCCGGTTCCTATGGACCAGATGGCGATGGCGTCTCGGCGTCGTCCTCCTTCTTAAAGGCGCTATCTTTGATTGTGTCGGGGCCGGATTTCCGGGACACGATATCCCAGAAATTAACCCCTCGTGTCATCACTAGCCCTAGGATTTACTGTTACTGGTGGACACGTCCTTGTTACAGATTACCAAGCGATTACAAGAATTGGATACAAAACGTAAAGATCTAATGATACAACAATGATTTCTAGTGACGGGTGACGGAAGCGACACGTGGTTCTCCAACGCCGATGGGGCTCCATTCCCACAGGGACAGCTGACCCGGATAATTCCTATCCCGCGTGGCTGCTATCCTAGGCTCCGCATGGACGTCGTTCTAGTACTCCTCGTTGAAATCCTGACCTAGCCAATTAAATAGCCAGGGACAAGCCAGTGAGTACGTTTGATTGTACTCGCAAGCAGTATGAACAAAAGATATACCGAATGCATCTGATCAGGATGGGTTAAATTATATGCATATGCTGAATTAAATGTTATGCGTATGTTGACCGATATTTAATCATGGCTTGATAAACGTTAGCTTGTGCAGAAGAATTAGTAAATAAAGTTTTAGTGACAAACAAAGAAAGTTAAGTGGAGAATCGGGCGACACAGGACCGCCCGAGAATCCAAAAGAAAATAAAAGTGGAGAATCGGGCGAGACAGGACCGCCCGAGAATCCAAAATAAAATAAAAGTGGAGAATCGGGCGAGACAGGACTGCCCGAGAATCCAAAAGAAAAATAAAAGTGGAGAATCGGGCAAGACAGGACCGCCCAAGAATTCAAAAGAAATGCCAAACGGGTGTCTAAAAGCGACGCCTCGAGAGGTCTTGAGGAGAAATGCCAAACAGGTGTCTAAAAGCGACGCCTCGAGATGTCTTGAACAGAAATGTCAAACGGGTGTCTAAAAGCGACGCCTCGAGAGGTCTTGAAAATAAATGAATATCTCGGGTAGTCCAGCCATCCCAAGAGATATTCAGAAAGAAAATAAAATGAGTGTCACGGGTAGTCTAGCCAGTCCAAGTGACACTCAAAAAATTTCATTTAGAGAAACGGTTACTCCACAATAATATGCATGACAACAGTAATATTCATGTTAACAATAATATTCAAAATAGCATCAGTGGTGACAATAATTATCCTGCAAAATGAATCAAGCTCAAATTAATTATTTCCTCCGGAGACCGACACTTGACCAACCCAGACTGTAGTCCTTAACCGCGGACACGGCTATTCGAATAGGTTTTAAAACTCTGCAGAGGGTGTACTCTTTACCCACAAGTAAATGATTTCTTTAGTCAACACCGAGACGCTGACTAATTCCCATTACGGTCTTTGGGTTGAAAACACACCTAACCCGCGCATGCCAGCTTTAACTTACCAAAGCCAGGAATCACCCAAGGCAATGATAGAGTAAAAGTCTAAGTGGGAAGGCCTCATTCAACGGCCTCCAATAGCATGGGATAACAATATTTATAACGGCGCGCAAACAGGGGTGCTACCCCTCTCCGGCTACAACCGGAGACACCCATGCCTCCGGACCAAGTGACATGCCTTCCAGTGATCAGATGGTATCTTTCACTATGGCCTCTCTGTACGGTGTGTGCAGGAAAGGGGTTAACAACTTACTGAACCGTACCCTACCTGCGGCAGGGACATGTGGTAGCACGGTTCAAGCATGGGGGTTACCGGAACAAGACTCGATCTACGGTTGACTCAGGAGGTTAAGTTTTCCTGTAGTGGTTAGCACAATATATTTCCTTGGTAGTACCCAACAGGGTCACCACCTAGCATGTCCCAACATGCCCTCACTGATCAATCTCATCACAACGAGATTTCAGTCTCACTGTCACTTTTCTCTTGACTGATGCTTTCCTACAGATTAGTCCAGACCAACATAGGCATATGTGACATGTGGAAATAACCATGCTCACTCATGCTGCTTGTTTAAATGAAGATAGAATATTTCCAAGGGATCATGCATGCATAGCTAGCAATATGAAAATTTTATATGAATTCAACATAGTCATAACTCAATTATTCTTGCAAACAACAACTATGCATTCACCATATGTCGGGGTACGACCATCTATGGGGCCATGCAACCCCTTTGTGGTTCGGCGGGGAGGATCGGCACGCACAAAGAGCATGAACAATGGAACGCGAGGGATTTTACCCACGTTCAGGCCGCTAAGAAGCGTAAAACCCTACTCCTGCTTTTGGTGTATTAGTGGTGTGGAAGCACGGTACAATGATCGCTTCTCCCGGCAAGGCGCGGAGAGATCAGCTAAGCGAGAGGTGCTTCTGTTTGAAAGGGGTCCGAATCCTCTAAACTGTTGCCTTGGCCCTCCTTTTATAGTCCAAGGGGTTACCAAAGTGGCAAAACAGTAATTACAGCGTGACTAGATAGTGAACAGTACTATCATACCTAACTCTGCCAGTTTAGGACAAAGGCATTAAATGCAGCGCTTAGGTGTCGCGCGGAGAGGCAGTCCCGGCAAGGTTTCTGCACCGCTTGCCCAGCTACCTCGTATTATCTTGACACGCATCCTGGACTGGTGTCATTAGAGGCAAATCTTGCCCCAGCGAGCTGACACGTGCCCGACAAGCCTCACCAACCAACCTGCGCGGTCCACACCTCACGCATCAGCAAACACCTGTGCGGCGAGGTGGAGCGCTGGAGGGCTGGCACAAACTTGCCAGCATGGAGCTTGCCGGGTCTTCACCTTGCCGGGTTATGCTTGCCGGCAAGGAGTGTCTTCACCTTTGGTACTGGTTGAGTGCCGAGCCTAGAGCTTCTCTCTGGTAGCTCCTTCGGCTGGACTTGGAGTCTTGGCCTTGGCGGTTCCTGGCAAGGCCTTGGCCGGCAAGGAGGCTGCTACTGTCTGTTCATAAGTCAGGGTATAAAATACCCATGTTTTATACACCGACAGGAGCCCCCGGGCCTGGGCCATACGCGCGTCTGAAGCGTCGTTGGGCTAGGCCCAAGTAACGCACAGACACGCGGGAAACTACTGTTACAATTTTGGTCATGATGATTATCCTGACGCACGTCCAATCCACGCATTTAATGCGGGTCGTGGGGACTTGGACTGTTGCGGTTATTTTGCGGTAGTGCGCCTGCGAAAGAACGTGGTCGGGGCAAAACAGTGAAGAGCCAGGCCTCCCCCCCCCCGCGCCTTCCCCATAAAAAAGGCAAACGCGAGGAGGCGCGGCTCATTCGCCCCTGCTTTCCCCTACTTCATCTTCCTCCTCAAGGTAGAACTGCTTCCGCCGCCGCCACCGCCACTCGGCATCCCCAATCGACCGCCTTCTTCCCCTTCGGCCCCTGATGGCGCCCAAGAGAGCCGACGCGGCGGGGAAGAAGAAGCCCGCCAAGCCGCTCGATCCCAAGGCGGAGGAGAAGAAGAAGGCGTTGGAGGAGTTGGAAAAGCGGCGGAGGGAAAATGCAATCTTCTCACCATGCTCCTTGGATGCCAACGAGCTGATCAGGAGGTACGCGTATATGTGGGGGAGAGACACCAAGGATCGCAAGGCGCCCGCCAATACCGATGTGTCGTCCTCTAGCAGCCAATTGGTGGTGTCGACCCTGCAAGCCCTGTCAAGCGACTTGGCGCTGTTCGCTCCCCAGTACGGGTCTGGAGCCCCTAGTCCTTCCGGCACCGCGGGACCAAGTTTTGATCAAGAGATAGCTCGGATCTTGCTTCCCTTAGTCCAAAGAAATGACGAGCCCATTGACGCGGCCGACAACGCTGAAGACCTTGCCTTCATAGAAATCATGGTTGTCGGGTTCAAGGGCGTCCAGGAGCGGTACAGCCGGAGGTGGGACAAGGTGCATGAGGAGCGCAAAGCTGCAGATTTGGTCGACCGGAAGCTGAGGGAGAAGGCGAACGAGCTGCGCACGTGATACAATCAACAGGCCCGCAACCTCAATGCTGCCGCCGAAACAGCAGCGACCCGTGACGGCAAGGTGATGGAGCGCGAAACGCGGCTCAATGCCAAGGAAACAGACCTTGCCGCACGGGAAGGAGCCCTTGCCGCCACTCTTCGCGGCAAGGACGATGAAATTGAAGCGCTCCTTAAGCAGCGGACCCAACAGCTGGAAGATCGGCACAAGAAATCCATCGAAGCCCAGGCCTTGGAGAACGCTGCCAAGCTCAAGGAGGCTGCTGACAAAGTTGCTGGTGCTAACTCCGCCAAGGCAGAACTGGAATCCCAGGTGGCCAAACTGAGGGAGGATCTCGTCGGCAGTGACAAAGAGGTCGAGGCTCTCAAGGATGAAGCGCTGAAGGCAGCCCGTATTTTAGGAGATTTGCCGGCGCAGCTGTCATCCAAGAACCAAGAACTCGACGCTGCCGCCAAGGCGATCGAAGATCTGAAATCCCAACTGGCCACTATAGTAGCAGCTTCGGAATCCGCCAAGGTGAGGGAGAGGGTCTTGACGAAGAAGCTGGAGAGGGAGGAGGCCTCGAAGAAGGAGGCTGAAAACATCTACGCCCAACTGCATGAGAACCTCTCCCTTTGGACCGGCAAGCTTGTCGATGCCGCCGAGCGCATCTGATCCTAGATGGTCGTGATGGACATGAAGAGCTGGGGCTTCACTCTTAATGACAAGGAGGCCACCAGCGTCCGTCTGACCAAGTTCTTCGAGTGCCTCATCGACGCCTTGAAGACGCATCACGAAGACAGATCTTCTTCGTTCGCCGATGAATACCGGAAATTTGCGCGCGAGGTCGTGTACAGGATGCTGCTTAAGCTTGCCCATCGCAATCCTGGCCTTGATCTCTCCGGGGTCTTCAGGAGGTTGCCTGATAGCGCGGACGTCACCGTTGCCGAAAGGGTTGCCGCCCCTCTCGCCGACAAGGTTCTCCAAATCCCTAGGGTCCAAGGCAACCGCCAAGACTGAGCTTGCCGCCACATCCACCACTGAGCTGCCATGTACAAGATACATTTAATCTCTTTTTAGCCCTGCGCTATTCCTGTGGTGTAATATAACTTATGCTGCCTGAACATATGCGCGCCGTTTCCCTTGTTTCATTTGTCTTTGCATGATCGTGTTCCCTACGCTTGTCGGAAGATTGCCGGTGCGCACACTTGCCGCGAGTGCTTTGAGGAACGGGTCCTTAGCAGCCTGCTGGAAGTGCCGCTGCCGGCAAGGCGACTTGCCGGGACAGGACGCAGCTACTAGGCTTGCCGAACGGATTCGAGGCAAGCTAGAGCGCAGACCGATCGCGACAAGGTTCCTTTCACGTGCAGGTTTCTCATACAAAGTGCAAAATTGTTCAAGGGAGAACGCGAATGTAACTAAGGGAAAAAAAATTAGAATCTTCCAACTTAGCTTTTCTCTGCGTCGTTTTTCTTGTTGCATGAAATGATCACTTGAACGTCATTTAGAAATGGTACCCATCTCCACTCCCCCCGGGAAACTTGCGCTCGAGGGATTCCCTTGTCCTTTTGAGAAAAAGCCAGAAGAGCAAAGAGAGTTTTGGAAACCTTGACGGCTCGTTAGCTATCTCATACAAACCAAAGTGTACATCACAACATCATATGCTTCGATACGTAAATGAACATGTCTGAGGAGTCGCGAAGCACTTAGCTTTATTATGCACAGGTTCTGCACCTGGCTTTGTATGAAGGGTTACATGTCTTGTCGACAAGGCTTGTACAAAACGGGTTGTCGGGAGACGTCCCGGCAACTGCGCCTCACGGGTAGGACTTGCGAGGATGCTCAATATTCCATGAGTTTTGCACTGGGGTGCCATCTTCGGTCTCCAGCCGGACTGTGCCAGGCCTGGTGACTCGTACTACCCAGTAAGGGCCTTCCCACTTCGCCGTCAACTTGTTTGATCCTTTGGCGGACTAGGCGCGCCGAAGAACAAGGTCGCCTTCCTCAAGGCTCTAGGCGTGCACTTTGCGGCTATGGTAGCGGCGCAAGGCTTGCTGGTAGCGTGTAGCTCGCACAGCTGCCCGAAGACGATCTTCCTCAAGGAGCAACGCGTCGGCTTGCCGCAGTTGCCCTTGCTCAGCTTCATCATAAGCAAGTACTCGAGGTGACCCGTATTTGAGTTCCTTGGGAAGCACCGCCTCTGCACCATAGATTAGGGAGAAGGGTGTCTGGCCGGTAGCTCGATTTGGTGTCGTCCTGACTGACCAAAGAACCGCCGGCAACTCATCAACCCAGCGCTTTCCGCACTTGCGCAGCTTGTCGAAACTTCTTGTCCTGAGACCACGCAGCACTTCAGCATTCATCCTTTCTGTTTGGCCGTTGCTTCTCGGGTGAGCGACAGACGCAAAACAGATTTTGCTGCCAAGGTCTTGAATGTACTGCATGAAGGTGCGGCTCGTGAATTGCGTGTCGTTGTCGGTGATGATCCTGTTAGGAACCCCGAAACGGCAAACTAATCCTTTAAAGAACTTGACGGCTGATTGCGCTGTCACCTTCCTCACTGGATCCACTTCTGGCCACTTCGTGAACTTGTCGATAGCGATGTACAAGTACTCGAAGCCCCCGGCAGCGCGGGGGAAAGGGCCCAAGATATCGAGCCCCCAGACCGAAAAGGGCCAGGAGAGAGGGATCGTTTGGAGAGCTTGAGCTGGTTGATGTACATTCTTTGAATGGAACTGGCACGCTTCACACTTGGTTACTAGCTCAGTTGCATCCTAGAGGGCGGTGGGCCAATAGAAGCCTTGCCGGAAAGCTTTGCCGGCAAGTGCCCTTGATCCTATGTGAGAGCCACATATGCCTCCATGTATCTCCGCCAACAGTTCTAGCCCGTCTTCCCGGTAGATACACTTCAATTTCACACCGTTTGGTCATTTTCTGTATCGGATGCTATCCACAAACTGATACATACTTGACTGGCGGGCTAGTTTCTCAGCTTCCTCTTGCTCATCGGGAAGTTCTCCTGTTTGAAGGAAACGGACAATCTGCTGTGCCCATGCCGGAGCCTGTGGCTCGACGACAAGGGCCAACGGCTTCTTTTTGGTCATGGGAGCGCTTGCTTCCGCGGCAAGAACCTGTGGTCCCGCGCTAAGCCGCTGCTCACCACAAGCCGTGTCGTTGTTCCCGGCAGCGTCGTTGCCGGTGGCTTCTGGGAGCTCCGCCGGAAAGTACTTTCCGGTACTCAACTTTCTTCTCTTAGTGGCATGCGTTGATGGAGTAACTGTGGGTTGATTCAAATGGAGCACAAAGGTTCCTGGTTCCACGGGAAGCTTTCGCGCGGCACACTTTGACAGGCTATCAGCAATGTTGTTTTCCGCACGAGGGACGTGTTCTGTTAGCAGTCCGTCAAAGTGTTCCTCCAATTTCCTCACTTCTTCCACATATGCTCTCATCAATGGGCTTTGGTAATCCTTATTCACTTGCTTCACAACAAGCTGCGAGTCACCGCGGATGATCAATTTCTTGATTCCAAGGTCCACTGTGATCCGAAGACCGGCAAGGAGCCCCTCGTACTCAGCAGTGTTGTTTGTAGCTTGCTCCCTGGGAAAGTGCATTTGGACCACGTACTTGAGGTGCTCCCCGGTGGGCGCGACAAGTAGCACTCCGGCACCGGCGCCTTGCAGCAAAAAGGCACCATCAAAGTACATAACCCATTCTTTCACTGTTTCCTTGCCGGGGAGAGCCGTTTCTTGAATCTCTTCATCTTGCGTTGGTGTCCATTCAGCAATGAACTCTGCCAAGGCTCTGCTCTGGATTGTTGAAGTGCTTTCAAACTTAAGTGCAAACCTTGATAACACCAACGCCCACTCCACTATCCTGCCGGTTGCCTATGGATTTCTCAAGATGCGTTGCAGCGGGAAGCGAGTGACAACGGTGATCTCGTGTGCTTGGAAGTAGTGACACAGCTTCCTTGAGGCCATAAGGAGGCCGAAAAGCAACTTCTGCACTCCAGGGTATCTCGATCTAGCCCCCTGTAGGAGGGAACTAATGAAATACACCGGTCGCTGCACCGTTTTCTTCTTCGGCACCACCTGCTGATCAGCTCCATCTACTTGCGGTGTCGGTGACTTGTCGGTTCCAGGTCTTGCCGGGGAAGATTCCGGTTTGTCGCTGGACGGGCTTGCCGTGGCTGTTTCCTCGTCATCGACTTCCCTATGTGCCACTAATGCAGCACTAGCCACTTGATTCGTTGCCGCTACGTATAGCAGCAATGGCTCTTGCGGTCTAGGCGCAACTAGTGTTCGCGCGGAGGAGAGGTATCGAATCAAGTCCTACCGCGCGGCCTCCGCTTCTGGAGGCCATTTCATTGGACCTGCCTTTTTCAAAATCTTGAAAAACAGCAGGGCGCGCTTAGCGGATCTTGAAATGAACCTACTCAAGGCAGCAACACAACCGGCAAGACGCCGCACATCCTTGACGCTTTTTGGTGCTCGAATCTGCTCAATTGCCTTGATCTTGTCAGGATTTGCCTCAATTCCCCGCTGAGATACAAAGAATCCGAGAAGTTTGCCGGACGGGACGCCAAACACACACTTCTCGGGGTTGAGCTTCAGGTTAATCTTGCGCAGGTTTGCAAATGTCTCTTCCAAGTCTTGAATGAGGGTTGATTTGTCCTTGGTTTTGACCACTATATCATCCATGTAGGCTTCTACATTCCTGTGCAGCTGGGGCTCAAAACCAATCTGGACTGCTCTTGCAAACGTTGAACCGGCACTCTTTAATCCGAAAGGCATACGCACGAAGCAGTACGTGCCACATGGAGTAATGAATGTGGTTTTCTCCTCGTCCTCCTTGACCATGAATATCTGACGGTATCCGGAATATGCATCGAGGAAGGAGAGCAGATCGCAGCCAGAGGTGGAGACACAATTTGATCGATGCGCGGCAAAATGAAATGATCTTTTGGACAAGCTTTGTTGATATCAGTGTAGTCTATACAAAGTCTCCACTTCCCGTTTGCCTTGCGCACCACCACTGGATTCGCCAACCACGTGGGATGTAACACCCCTCTGACCAGGCCTGCTGCTTCGAGTTTCTTGATTTCTTCGGCAATGAACTGCTGCCACTCCAAAGCTTGCTTCCGGACTTTCTGTTTGACGGGCCGAGCGTGGGGACAAACGGCAAGGTGGTGCTCAATTACCTCCCTGGGAACGCCGGGGATGTCAGACGGTCGCCACGCGAACATATCGACATTCGCCCGCAGGAAGGCAACAAGCGCGCTTTCCTATTTGCTGTCAAGAGTGGCACTGATGGTGAAGGTACCGTCAGCACCGTCCTCCCTCGCCGGCACCTTCTTAGTTGCCGGTGCACTGGCTTTGGATCTCTTACCGGCAGAGCATTCCAGCAAGTCTTCAACGGGTGCGCAGCACTCCGAAGAGGTGTGCTTCCCGGAATCCTTGCTAGAGGTCTGGCCGAAGTTCTGCTTTTCTTTCTTCTTGGCAGGAGTTGGCGCCTTGGCCGCCTCTACTGCAACCGCGTCCCTGTACATCTTGTCGACGCAAATGACTACATCTTTCTTGTCGGAGTTGATGGAAATGACACCCATCGGCCCTGGCATCTTTAGTGAGTTATAAGCGTAGTGAGACGACGCCATGAATTTTGCCAAGGCTGGGCGGCCAAGAATTATATTATACGGCAGGGGGGTCTTGACAACATCAAAGACAATCTTTTCCATCATGTAATTCAGTTCCCTGCCAAATGTTACCGGCAACGTGATCTTTCCCTTGGGCTGGCTTCTTCCCGGGATTACTCCCTGAAACGTGCCCGTTTCCTCGAGTTCCTCATCGGGGATCTGCAGCCTCTTGATAAATTCCGGAGAGATCAGGTTCAGGCCGGCCCCACCGTCAACTAACATCTTTGTTACCTGGAGGTTGCAAATTGTTGGCGAGACCAACAATGGCAAGCACCCGACCGCGGTTATGCGATCAGGGTGGTCCTCAGCATCAAAGATGATAGGCGTGTGCGACCATTTGAGTGGTTTTTGAGAGCCCATTGCCGGTTCTGCCGCATTAACTTCACGAGCCCACCGCTTAAGTTGGCGGTGGGATGAGTGCAAAGATGCGCCTCCGTCAACGCACATGGCGTCAGTCGCCTTTTGGAATTCTTGCTCGCTGGTCCCATCGTCATCCTCTTCTTCTTCACTTCCATCATCTCCCTCTTTCTTTTCACGGCCCCTAGCAGGCTTCTCCTTCTGCTGCTTGGCCTTGCCGCGGCGGCCCCCTCGACCACCGCGGCCCTTCTTGCCGGACCCATCAGCACCATATTGACCCTTTTCTTTGTCGCGCTTCTCGTATTCAGCCTTCTGCTTCTCGACAAGGTGCTCGACTTGTCGGCACTCTTGGAGATCATGGCCCTTGGTGCGGTGGATCTTGCAGTACGGTCCATCGGGTCCGCCGTCCTTCTCATTTGCCGCCGCCTACCGACAAGCGGCGCATGCAGCTGCCTCCTTGTCGGGACTCTCTGTTTTGGCTTTCTTGGCGGGCTCAGAGTTGCCGGAACCTTCGACGGCCATCACAGTTTTTCCCTTGCGCTTCCTGTTGCGCTTTCGGCCCTTCTTCCCCGGGGTGGCAGCATCATCGTCCTCAGAATCTACCTCGGCGCCAGCGTCCTCCCCGGGAAGCCTTCTCCCTTCCTCGGCACGCGCACACTTATCCGCCATCGTGTAGAGCTCGTTGACGGTTTTGGGCAGCTTGACATTCATTTTCTCCCGCATCCTCCGATTGCGCACATTCGTGTCAAAAGGCGGCAATCACGGCCGCGGGGTGCACGTCTGGAATGTTGCGGTGCACACGGCTGAATCTCTGGATGTACTTGCGCAAGGTTTCACCGTCTCTTTGTGGGATCACCTGCAGGTCGCTGGGCTGTCCAGGAGTCTTGTGGCCTCCGGTAAAGGCACCAATGAACTTGTTGCAGAGGTCTGACCACGAAGAGATGGAGTTCTCCGGCAAGTTCATCAGCCAAGACCTCACGTTGGGTTTCAGTGCCAACGAAAAGTAGTTGGCGAGTATTTTCTCATCTCTTCCTCCGGCAGCTTGTATGGCAATCATATAGATCCCCAGAAACTCTGCCGGGTTCAGCTTGCCGTCGTATTTTTCTGGCACTTTTGGCTTGAAGGCTCAAACGGACGGCCACCGGACTTGCCGCAGCTCATGAGTGAAGGCAGGACACCCAACCTCGTAAGGTAGGTATCCGCCGACCCCTGGCGCACGCTCATCAGCGACGGGGCCGTTACGCGCGTCAGATTGACGCCATGCCTCGCGACGCCGTTCGATGGTGGTGCGGGCGTCCTCAACTCGCCTGTCTTGCAGTACTTGTCGCTGATCTTGCCGCGCTCGTGGATCCGAAGACGCGATCGACATCTCGTTGTTGCTATTGGCGTTGTTGCTGTTGTAGCTGTTGCCGTGGCGGAGACTGCACCGTTAGTGTAGTTCCGTCAGCGCGGCCACCAGCTGGAGATGCCGGCGCCAGTCATGGACGCCGTGAAGGCTCCGCTCGCTGTGATTTACTGGCTTCGGCGAATCCAATGAAGCTCTGGATGGTGGCTCTCCACTCGTCCATCTTCTCTGTTGCCGGAGGGAAGTTCAGCAACATCTGAGCCCGCCCATTGCTTCTGCCGCTGTGGTTGGCATGGCTGGGAGCGAAGAGCGCGACGTCGCTCTACTCCTGGCAAAGCCAGTAGGAGCACCATCGCGGCTCTGCTGCTGCGGCCCATGATCAGCAGCGGGTCGCCGTGGCGGAGGCGGTGCCTGAGGACCTGGGGCTTGGTCCACGGGCGTCTTGTCGTGAGGTCGCTGCTGCCCAGAGTCGTTGGCGCCCCTCGGGGTCGTACCGCGCCCGTCGTGTGAGGGGCACGGCGTTCGTCCTGAAGCAGCATCCTTGGATGTCGCCGCAGCGGGGTCTCGGCTCGCGCCAGTCCGGGTGTTGCCGCTCCGGTGGCTGCGTTCGTCGTCGCGGCGAGGAGGAGGAGGAGGAAGGGGTCCGCCCGCTCCGCCTACGCCATCGTGGCCTCGTTCGCCAGAGGACCGAGGAGGTCGACTGGCTCCGTGGTGCCCGTCCCTTGTGCCGGTCGTGGTAGGCGTAATGACCGTGCCGCCCGCGCTGGTCGTGCCGGCCGCAGTGCCCGCGCCGCCCGCATTGGCTGCACCGCCCGCGCCGCCCACGGACGCGTGCGAGATGGCCGTCATCGTGATGCCCTTCTTCTTGGGCGCCATCGATGACGAGGAGGACGGTGATGAAGTTGATGATGCAGATGAAGAAGACGCGCAGTCCGTTGATCAAGGTTCGCACAAATGCCTCTCCGCCCCTACCTGGCGCGCCAAAGATGTTGGGGTACGACCATCTATGGGGCCATGCAGCCCCTTTGTGGTTCGGCGGGGAGGATCGGCGCGCACAAAGAGCATGAACAATGGAACGCGAGGGATTTTACCCAGGTTCGGGCCGCTGAGAAGCGTAAAACCCTACTCCTGCTTTTGGTGTATTAGTGGTGTGGAAGCACGGTACAATGAGCGCTTCTCCCGGCAAGGCGCGGAGAGAGCAGCTACGCGAGAGGTGCTTGTGTTTGAAAGGGGTCCGAATCCTCTAAACTGTTGCCTTGGCCCTCCTTTTATAGTCCAAGGGGTTACCACAGTGGTAAAACAGTAATTACAGCGTGACTAGATAGTGAACAGTGCTATCATACCTAACTCTGCTACTTTAGGACAAAGGCATTAAATGCAGCGCTTAGGTGTCGCGCGGAGAGACAGTCCCGGCAAGGTTTCTGCACCGCTTGCCCAGCTACCTCGTATTATCTTGACACGCCTCCTGGACTGGTGTCATTAGAGGCAAATCTTGCCCCAGCGAGCTGACACGTGCCCGACAAGCGTCACCAACCAACCTGCGCGGTCGACACCTCATGCATCAGCGATCACCTGTGCG
The DNA here is from genome assembly GCA_039707655.1 of Elymus sibiricus. Taxonomy (NCBI): domain Eukaryota; kingdom Viridiplantae; phylum Streptophyta; class Magnoliopsida; order Poales; family Poaceae; genus Elymus; species Elymus sibiricus. The sequence goes on along the minus strand of CM077666.1, from coordinate 51,994,804 downwards.
GCGAGGTGGAGCGCTGGAGGGCTGGCACAAGCTTGCCGGCATGGAGCTTGCCGGGTCTTCACCTTGCCGGTTTATGCTTGCCGGCAAGGAGTGTCTTCACCTTTGGTACTGGTTGAGTGCCGAGCCTTGAGCTTCTCTCTGGTAACTCCTTCGGCTGGACTTTGGAGTCTTAGCCTTGGCGGTTCCTGGCAAGGCCTTGGCCGGCAAGGAGGCCGCTACTGTCTGTGGATAAGTCAGGGTATAAAATACCCATGTTTTATACCCCCCGACACCATATCAAGTGTTCAAGATGCTTGCCTTGAGCATGTAGAAGTGTTCGGTGCATTCCAAAACTTTGAAAATTTCATCTTCCCTCCATTTCCTATTTTCAAAAATATTGCAATTACCACACAAAGCAAAAACAGTACTAAAAAGTTTCTTGGAATTTTTTAAATAAATACTAAAATAAACTAGATGAAATATGAGGATTATCAGAAAAAGAATCAATTGATTTGGAGTTCATATGATTTACTTAGGGAATTTCTAAACTAAGATAAATAAAGAAATACACTATTTAATAAGTCCAACAGAGATAAAGCTTAGGAAAAAATGTTCACCCTATCTGGATTAATAGAACATGATTTTAGGAGCATTCAGAAATTTGAATCATCAGATTCGGATTTGAATTGGCTGTTGTGGAATTATTGGAAATATACTAAAAAAGAAAAGAGAAAGGAGCGGAAGCGCGCCCTGAGCGCAGTATAGCCGTGCGGTGCCTCTGGGCCAGGCCCAGCCACTCGGCCATGCGGAAGAGCTGCTACGTCGAAGGCGGATTCGGGAAATACGCCTTCCCGCGTGAATACAGTTTCTAGGGAGATCGTCTCCACTTACGGACGGCGCTGGGTCACTGACAGCGGGCCTGCCTGGCCCACTGGTCAGGTTTGACCAGGTCGCCTCGCGCGCTTTTTCTCTGGCCGGACGGAGCGCGGCACTCCGGCGAGGCTCGCCGGTGAAGGGCGGCACCGTTCAGGGAGCGGAGGCCACCGTCATGATCAGGAGGTTGTGGCGGTTCGTCCGGTGCTCGCCATGGTCTCCGGGGTGGGTGGAGTCGCCAGCGATGAGGTCACCCGAAGAACTCCGGCGAAACCAAATTGGGCTCTTTGCCCATGGTTGATCTCAGGAAAAATTGAGCGGTGGAATAGGATCGTGGAGTCGAGCAGAAGCTTTCTGTGAAGAGCATGGAGAGGGGGAGGCACGGGTGGTGTCGGAAACATCTGGGAAGCGGCGGAGACCGTTGTTGCCAGAAGCAGAGAAGACGACCCCTTCCGGTCGTTCTGTTGCTTGGGGAGGTTCTTAGAGGGAGGAGAAGGAGTGGTCATCAGCTGGGAGAGCTCGGGGGTGGCCTTATATAGGCGAGAGACGTCGGTGTCCGCCGTCTCCAAAACGTCACGATGGCGGGCGCCATTGATGGCGCCGCTAAGGTGGTTGAGGCCGTTGCGGTCGGTGGCAGGGTAGCTGAGGTCGGCGGAGGGGGCGGTGGTCAGTAGTTAAGAAGAGGTTGAGCTGGCGGGGTCGGGCGGTGCCGTGCCCGAGTGGAAGACGGCCGCGGTGACTCGGGACAGTGGCTGGCAGGCGCTAGAGGCCAGGCCATGGTGTCGGCGAGGCTCTGGGGTGATGCGTTGGTCCAGAGAGAGATCAGAACGAGCGAGGGGAGCAGCGGAGGGCAACAGCAGATGATGGTGGCAGGATGATGCTTATGATCATGGGAGAGGTGCTGGACATGCTGGTTTGGCCAGAAGAGCAAGTGTTCAATGCAGTTTAGAGGGAGGCAAGATTTCTGTCATGCACACAGTGTGCTTGATGAAATGCTAGGGCTATCTAGGGAACTTTTCTGGGTGTGAAAACTGGCAGGGTGATGTCTCCTTAGGTGATGAAGATCATGGTGGAGTTGGTTTGGCAAAAAGAGATACTTGCTAGTGCAAGTTGGGAAGAATTTCAGTTCTGAACACAAACTTGGAGGATTTATTTGGTGATCTTCCAAGAGGCAAATGGAGCTGTTCTTATGGACTTAAGGGTTTCTTAGGAAGGACTATAAGGTGGAATAATTGTAGAATTTTTGGAGCAATGAAAAATAGGGTTGTTGTTGAAACTCAAAACTAGAACAGATATGAAAAGAGGAAGTTGTGCTCAAAATTTTCAAAAGGACATGATGTGTTTTTGCATAAAAGTAATCTATAGGCATCACATGACCCCTCATAATTTTTGTGGAATTTTAAAATAATTATTTAAAATGGTTGTAGTGCAATAGAAGCATTTCAATTATTGAAAATGCTATTAAAAAGATTATCTTGGGCAAAATTTTATTATGAAAATAATTCCTACTGTTATTAAAATATAACTGAAATGACTTAAGACAGCTACCAAAGCCCATAATATTTTGCAAAAATTTCTATATGGTGGGAAGAATTTTGGAAAACAGAAAACAGAAATTACTCTGAAATTAATAAAAGACCTAATATAATTCAAAATTTTATTTGTGGCCAAACTTTACTTAATAAAAATATGGTTAAATTTTTGGGGTGTTACAAACTCTACCCCCCTTAAGAAAATCTCGTCCTCGAGATTTTTTAAGGTGGTCATTAAAATTAAACCCACCTTTTCGAGGAGATTTTTCTGAGCTAATAATCTAAATAACCTAATTAGGCACAGTTGATGTGGGGTACTGGTGCTGTGGTTCTACTGCTATGATAAATTTGGAAAAAGTAAAATTTCAAATTCCAAATTTCGCTTGCCGTACTCGAGTGCACAGTGCTCGCTCTGGCTGACAGGTGGATCCAGAGCCCACTGTCAGTCTCTTCTTCTTCCTCCGACTCTTCGTCTTCCTCTCTCTCTCTCTCGTGCTCTCCCGCACTTTCTCCACCTGTGACGTTTAGCACGTAGGGCATCTAGGCCGTACCGCGATACTGCGCGGCGTGCTTGTCGCCGGCAGCGTGCACTCACCTCGCGGGCCAGTGCCCCGTCGCCACTGCTCGCGGATTCGCCTCCGAACACCGGCGATCAAGCGACGAGCGGCGCTGTTGGACTTCGCTCATCGTGCACCGAGCTCGAGCTATAAAAACGGCCGCGGTTTTCTTCTTCTATCTACCTCGCACCTCGCCTCACCTCTTCCTCCTCATCTCCTTCGCCTTCTGGTTGCAGGAGCTCGAGACGAGGCGGCAATGGAGAACGTGGGCTCGGAGTTTATCACGATCCTCCTGGTCGGTCTGCTGGTGGTGTTGGTCGGCTCCTCGCTGCTACTGTGTGCGATGATCCTCGACGATCGCCGTGATGCCGCGGCTCGGGTGGTGGCTTTCTGAGGTGGCGGTGATCATGGGGACTAGGCATCGGTGTCGGGTACGGGCAAGTGTAAGTGCACTCTGCAGCAGTCTCCGTAGAAATAAAAACCCACGAGTTTTTCTTCGGAAAAACTGTGGTGGGGTTGAGAGTAATACAGTGAGCGAGGCGGTTGATTAGTTGCTAAGTGTGGGCGTGTGTGGTTATTGTGCCTAGGGCATGTAGCAGAGCGAGTGTGGCTATTAGCCGGATGCCGTGACGTCACGCGAATAAAACTTATGTTGGAAAATCCTGCGATAATGGCCCTTGAGAAATTTTCTCCTCGGCGTGATCCGGATGGTAATGATGTGGATGGTGTGGGAACCTAGGGATAGCGACCAGGCTAAGATAGGATTAGCCAATGGTCAGCCTGGCTCTGATAACAAGGCTGTCGGGGCCAGATTTCCGGGACACGATATCCCAGAAATTAACCCCTCGTGTCGTCACCAGCCCTAGGATTTACTGTTACTGGTGGACACGTCCTTGTTACAGATTACCAAGCGATTACAAGAATTGGATACAAGACCGTAAAGGTCTAATGATACAACAATGATTTCTAGTGATGGGTGATGGAATCGACACGTGGTTCTCCAACGCCGATGGGGCTCCATTCCCACAGGGACAGCTGACCCGGATAATTCCTATCCCACGTGGCTGCTATCCTAGGCTCCCCATGGACATCATTGTAGTACTCCTCGTTGAAATCCTGACCTGGCCAATTAAATAGCCAGGGACAAGCCAGTGAGTACGTTTGATTGTACTCGCAAGCAGTATGAACAAAAGATACACCGAATGCATCTGATCAGGATGGGTTAAATTATATGCATATGCTGAATTAAATGTTATGTGTATGTTGACCGATATTTAATCATGGCATGATAAACATTAGCATGCGTAGAAGAATTAGTAATTAAAATTTTAGTGACAAACAAAGAAAGTTAAGTGGAGAATCGGACGAGACAGGACCGCCCGAGAATCCAAAAGAAAATAAAAGAGGAGAATCGGGAGAGACAGGACCGCCCCAGAATCCAAAAGAAAATAAAAGTGGAGAATCGGGCGAGACAGGACCGCCCGAGAATCCAAAAGAAAAATAAAAGTGGAGAACCGGGCGAGACAGGACCGCCCGATAATTTAAAAGAAATGCCAAACGGGTGTCTAAAAGCGACGCCTCGAGAGGTCTTGAAGAGAAATGCCAAACGGGTGTCTAAAAGCAACGCCTCGAGAGGTCTTGAAAATAAATGAATATCTCGGGTAGTCCAGCCATCCCAAGAGATATTCAGAAAGAAAATAAAATGAGTGTCCCGGGTAGTCTAGCCAGCCCATGAGACACTCAGAAAAGAAAATAAAACCGAGTGTCACGGGTAGTCTAGCCAGCCCAAGTGACACTCAGAAAATTTCATTTAGAGAAACGGTTAGCCCACAATAATATGCATGATAACAGTAATATTCATGTTTACAATCATATTTACAATAGCATTAGTGGTGACAATAATTATCCTGCAAAATGAATCATGCTCAAATTAATTATTTCCTCCGGAGACTGACACTTGACCAACCAAGACTGTAGTCCTTAACCGCGGACACGGCTATTCGAATAGGTTTTAAAACTCTGCAGAGGGTGTACTCTTTACCCACAAGTAAACGATTTCTTTAGTCAACACCGAGACGCTGACTAATTCCCATTACGGTCTTTGAGTTGAAAACACACCTAACCCGCACATGCCAGCTTTAGCTTACCAAAGCCAGGAATCAGCCAAGGCAATGATAGAGTAAAACTCTAAGTCGGAAGGCCTCATTCAACGGCCTCCAATAGCATGGGATCACAATATTTATAACGGCGCGCAAACAGGGGTGCTACCCCTCTCCGGCTACAACTGGAGACACCCATGCCCCCGGACCAAGTGACATGCCTGCCAGTGATCAGATGGTATCTTTCACTATGGCCTCTCTGTACGGTGTGTGCAGGAAAGGAGTTAACAACTTACTGAACCGTACCCTACCTGCGGCAGGGTCATGTGGTAGCACGGTTCATGTATGGGGGTTACCGGAACAAGACTCGATCTACGGTCGACTCAGGAGGTTAAGTTTTCCTGCAGTGGTTAGCACAATATATTTCCTTGGTAGTACCCAACAGGGTCACAACCTAGCATGTCCCAACATGCCCTCACTGATCAATCTCGTCACAACGAGCTTTCAGTCTCACGGTCACTTTTCTCATGACTGATTCTTTCCTGCAGATTAGTCCAGACCAACATAGGCATATGTGACATGTGGAAATAACCATGCTCACTCATGGTTCATGTTTAAATGAAGATAGAATATTTCCAAGGGATCATGCATGCATAGCTAGCAATAGGCAAATTTTATACGAATTCAACATATTCATAACTCAATTATTCTTGCAAACAACAACTATGCATTCACCATATCATGTGGTCAAGATGCTTGCCTTGAGCATGTAGAAGTGTTGGGTGCATTCCAAAACTTTGAAAATTTCATCTTCCCACCATTTCCTATTTTCAAAAATATTGCAATTACCACATAAAACAAAAATAGTACTAAAAAGTTGTTTGGAAATTTTTTAAATAAATACTAAAATAAACTAGATGAAATATGAGGAATATCAGAAAAAGAATCAATTGATTTGGAGTTCATATGATTTACTTAGGGAATTTTTAAACTGAGATAAATAAAGAAATAGACTATTTAATAAGTCCAACAGAGACAAAGCTTAAGAAAAAATATTCACCCTCTCTGGATTAATAGAACATGATTTTAGGAGCATTTAGAAATTTGAATCATCGGATTTCGATTTGAATTGGCTGTTGTGGAATTATTGGAAATATGCTGAAAAAGAAAAGGGAAAGGAGCGGAAGCGCGCCCTAAGCGCAGTATAGCCGTGCGGTGCCACTGGGCCAGGCCCAGCCGCTCGGCCACGCAGAAGAGCTGCTACGTCGAAGGCAGATTCGGGAAATACGCCTTCCCACGCGAAGACAGTTTCTAGGGAGACCGTCTCCACTTACGGACGGCGCTGGGTCACTGACAGTGGACCCGCCTGGCCCACTGGTCAGGTTTGACCAGGTCGCCTCGCGCACTTTTTCTCTGGCCGGACGGAGCGCGGCACTCCGGCGAGGCTCGCCGGTGAACGGCGGCACCGTTCGGGGAGCGGAGGCCACTGTCGTGATCAGGAGGTTGTGGCGGTTCGTCCGGTACTCGCCATGGTCGTCGGGGTGGGTGGAGTCGCCAGCGATGAGGTCACCCAAAGAACTCCGGTGAAACCAAATTGGGCTCTTTGCCCATGGTTGATCTCAGGCAAAATTGAGCGGTGGAATAGGATCGTGGAGTCGAGCAGAAGCTTTTGGTGAAGAGCATGGAGAGGGGGAGGCTCGGGTGGTGTCGGAAACATCCGGGCAGCGGCGGCGACCGTTGTTGCCAGAAGCGGAGAAAACGACCCCTTCCGGTCGTTCTGTTGCTTGGGGAGGTTCTCAGAGGGAGGAGAAGGAGTGGTGATCAGCTGGGAGAGCTCGGGGGTGGCCTTATATAGGCGATAGACGTCGGTGCCCGCCGTCTCCAGAAGGTCACGGTGGCGGGCGCCATTGATGGTCGGTGGCAGGGTAGCTGAGGTCGGCGGAGGTGGCGGTGATCAGTAGTTAAGAAGAGGTCGAGCTGGCGGGGTCGGGCGGCTCGAGCGGTGTCGTGCCCGAGTGGAAGACGGCGGCGGCGACTCGGGGCAGTGGCTGGACGGCGCTAGAGGCCAGGGCATGGTGTCGGCGAGGCTCTGCGGTGACGCGGTGCTCCAAAGAGAGATCAGAATGAGCGAGGGGAGCAGCTAAGGGCAACAGCAGATCGATGCCAGAGCCTGCACAACGGGCACTCTGCTCGTGCTCTGTGCGTGCATGCTAGGCATTCGACCGAATCCCAGGGTGGGCTACAGGAATCCAAACGAGCTGAAACTTAACAGCATGATGCTTATGATCATGGGAGAGGTGCTGGACATGCTGGTTTGTCCAGAAGAGCAAGTTTTCAATGCAGTTTAGAGGGAGGCAAGATTTATGTCATGCACACAGTGTGCTTGATGAAATGCTAGGGCTAGCTAGGGAACTTTTCTGGGTGTGAAAACTGGCAGGGTGATGCCTCCTTAGATGATGAAGATGATGGAATAATTGCAGAATTTTTGGAGCAATGAAAAATAGGGTTGTAGTTGAAACTCAAAAATAGAACAGAAATGAAAAGAGGAAGTTGTGCTGAAAATTTTCAAAAGACCATGATATGTTTTTCATAAAAGTGATCTATAGGCATCACATGACCCCTCATAATTTTTGTGGAATTTTAAAAGAATTATTTAAAATGGTTGTAGTGCAACAGAAGCATTTCAATTATTGAAAATGCTATTAAAAAGATTATCTTGGGCAAAATTTTATTATGAAAATAATTCCTACTGTTATTAAAATATAACTGAGATGACTTAAGAGAGCTACCAAAGCCCATAATATTTTGCAAAAATTTCTATATGGAGCGAAGAATTTTGGAAAACAGAAAACAGAAATTACTCTGAAATTAATAAAAGACCTAATATAATTCAAAATTTTATTTCTGGCTAAATTTTACTTAATAAAAATATGGTTAAATTTTTGGGGTGTTACAAACTCTACCCCCCTTAAGAAAATCTCGTCCTCGAGATTTGTTAAGGTGGTCATTAAAATTAAATCCACCTTTTCGAGGAGATTTTTCTGAGCTAATAATCTAAATAACCTAATTAGGCACAGTTGATGTTGGGCTACTGATAATTGGTGCAACTACAATGAGGTACTGGTGCTGTGGTTCTACTGCTATGATAAATTTGGAAAAAGTAAAATTTCTAATTCCAAATTTTGCTTGCCGTACTCCAGTGCATAGTGCTCGCTCTGGCTGACAGGTGGGTCCAGGGCCCACTGTCAGTCTCTTCTTCTTCCTCGGACTCTTCTTCTTCCTCTCTCTCTCTCTCGTGCTCTCCCGCACTTTCTCCACATGCGGCGTTTAGCGCGTAGGGCATCTAGGCCGTACCACGATAGTGCGCGGCGTGCTTCTCGCCGGCAGCGTGCACTCACCTCGTGGGCCAGTTCCCTGTCGGCACTGCTCGCGGATTCGCCTCCGAAAACCGGCGATCGAGCGACGAGCTCGAGCTATAAAAACGACCGCGGTTTTCTTCTTCTATCTACCTCGCACCTCGCCTCACGTCTTCCTCCTCTTCTCCTTCTCCTTCTGGTTGCAGGAGCTCGAGACGAGGTGGCAATGGAGGACGTGGGCTCGGAGTTGATCATGATCCTCCTGGTCGGTCTGCTGGCGGCGTTGATCGGCTCCTTGCTGCTACTGTGTGCGATGATCCTCGACGATCGCCGTGATGCCGCGGCTCGGGTGGTGGCTTTCCAAGGTGGCGGTGATCATGGGGACTAGGCATCGGTGTCGAGTACGGGTGAGTGTTAGTGCGTTCTGCAGCAGTCTCCGTAGAAATAAAAACCCATGAGTTTTTCTTCGAAAAAATGGTGGTGGGGGTGAGAGTAATCCAGTGAGCGAGGCGGTTGATTAGTTGCTAAGTGTGGGCATGTGTGGTTACTGTATTTAGGGCATGTAGCAGAGCGAGTGTGGCTGTGAGCCGGATGCCGTGACGGCACGCGAATAAAACTTATGTTGGAAAATCCTGCGATAATGGCCCTTGAGAAATTTTCTCCTCGGCGTGATCCGGATGGTAATGATGTGGATGGTGTGGAAACCTGGGGATAGCAACCTGGCTAAGATAGGATTAGCCAATGGTCAGCCTGGCTCTGATACCAAGGCTGTCGGGGCCGGATTTCTGGGACACGATATCCCAAAAATTAACCCCTCGTGTCGTCACCAACCCTAGGATTTAGTGTTACTGGTGGACACGTCCTTGTTACAGATTACCAAGCGATTACCAGAATTGGAAACAAGACCGTAAAGGTCTAATGATACAAAAATGTTTTCTAGTGACGGGTGACGGAAGCGAGACGTGGTTCTCCAACGCTGATGGGGCTCCATTCCCATAGGGACAGCTGACCCGGATAATTGCTATCCCGCGTGGCTGCTATCCTACGCTCCGCATGGATGTCGTTGTAGTACTCCTCATTGAAATCCTGACCTGGCCAATTAAATAGCTTGGGATAAGCCAGTGAGTATGTTTGATTGTACTCGCAAGCAGTATGAATAAAAGATATACCGAATGCATCTGATCAGGATGGGTTAAATTATATGCATATGCTGAACTAAATGTTATGCGTATGTTGACCGATATTTAATCATGGCGTGATAAACGTTAGCATGTGCAGAAGAATTAGTAAATAAAATTTTAGTGACAAACAAAGAAAGTTCAGTGAAGAATCGGGCGAGACAGGACCGCCCGAAAATCGAAAAGAAAATAAAAGTGGAGAATCGGCCGAGACAGGACCGCCCGAGAATCGAAAAGAAAATAAAAGTGCAGAATCGGGCGAGACAGGAATGCCCGAGAATCCAAAAGAAAAATAAAAGTGGAGAATCGGGCGAGACAGGACCGCCCGAGAATTCAAAAGAAATTCCAAACGGGTGTCTAAAAGCGACGCCTCGAGAGGTCTTGAAGAGAAATGCCAAACGGGTGTCTAAAAGCGATGCCTCAAGAGGTCTTGAAGAGAAATGCCAAGCGGGTGTCTAAAAGCGACGTCTCGAGAGGTCTTGAAAATAAATGAATATCTCGGGTAGTCCAGCCATCCCAAGAGATATTCAGAAAGAAAATAAAATGAGTGTCCCGGGTAGTCTAGCCAGCCCATGAGACACTCAGAAAAGAAAATAAAACCGAGTGTCACGGGTAGTCTAGCCAGCCCAAGTGACACTCAGAAAATTTCATTTAGAGAAACGGTTAGTCCACAATAATATGCATGATAATAGTAATATTCATGTTAACAATAATATTCACAATAGCATCAGTGGTGACAATAATTATCCTGCAAAATGAATCATGCTCAAATTAATTATTTCCTCCAGAGACCGACAATAAGACCGACACTTGACCAACCCAGACTGTAGTCCTTAACCGCGGACACGGCTATTCGAATAGGTTTTAAAACTCTGCAGAGGGTGTACTCTTTACCCACAAGTAAAGGATTTCTTTAGTCAACACCGAGACGCTGACTAATTCCCATTACGGTCTTTGGGTTGAAAACACACCTAACCCGCACATGCCAGTTTTTACTTACCAAAGCCAGGAATCACCCAAGGCAATGATAGAGTAAAACTCTAAGTGGGAAGGCCTCATTCAACGGCCTCCAATAGCATGGGATCACAATATTTATAACGGCGCGCAAACAGGGGTGTTACCCCTCTCCGGCTACAACCGGAGACACCCATGCCCCCGGACCAAGTGAGATGCCTACCAGTGATCAGATGGTATCTTTCACTATGGCCTCTCTGTACGGTGTATGCAGGAAAGGAGTTAACAACTTACTGAACCGTACCCTACCTGCGGCAGGGACATGTGGTAGCACGGTTCAAGTATGGGGGTTACCGGAACAAGACTCGATCTACGGTCGACTCAGGAGGTTAAGTTTTCCTGCAGTGGTTAGCACAATATATTCCCTTGGTAGTACCCAACAGGGTCACCACCTAGCATGTCCCAACATGCCCTCACTGATCAATCTCGTCACGACGAGATTTCAGTCTCACGGTCACTTTTCTCGTGACTGATTCTTTCCTGCAGATTAGTCCAGACCAACATAGGCATATGTGACATGTGGAAATAACCATGCTCACTCATGCTTCATGTTTAAATGAAGATAGAATATTTCCAAGGGATCATGCATGCATAGCTAGCAATATGCAAATTTTATATGAATTCAACATATTCAGAACTCAATTATTCTTGCAAACAACAACTATGCATTCACCATATCAAGTGTTCAAGATGCTTGCTTTGAGCATGTAGAAGTGTTGGGTGCATTCCAAAACTTTGAAAATTTCATCTTCCCTCCATTTCCTATTTTCAAAAATATTGCAATTACCACATAAAGCAAAAACAGTACTAAAAAGTTGTTTGGAATTTTTTTTAAATAAATACTAAATAAACTAGATGAAATATGAGGAATATCAGAATAAGAATCAATTGATTTGGAGTTCATATGATTTACTTAGGGAATTTCTAAACTGAGATAAATAAAGAAATAGACTATTTAATAAGTCCAACAGAGACAAAGCTTAGGAAAAAATGATCGCCCTATCTGGATTAATAGAACATGATTTTAGGAGTATTTAGAAATTTGAATCATCAGATTTGGATTTGAATTGGCTGTTGTGGAATTATTGGAAATATGCTGAAAAGAAAAGAGAAAGGAGCGGAAGCGCGCCCTGAGCGCAGTATAGCCGTGCGGTGCCTCTGGGCCAGACCCAGCCGCTCGGCCACGTGGAAGAGCTGCTACGTCGAAGGCGGATTCGGGAAATACGCCTTCCCCGCCCGAAGACAGTTTCTAGGGAGACCGTCTCCACTTACGGATGGCGTTGGGTCACTAACAGTGGGCCCGCCTGGCCCACTGGTCAGGTTTGACCAGGTCGCCTCGCGCGCGTTTTCTCTGGCCAGATGGAGCGCGGCACTCCGGCGAGGCTCGCCGGCGAACGGCGGCACCGTTCGGGGAGCGGAGGCCATCGTTGTGATCAGGAGGTTGTGGCGGTTCGTCCGGTGCTCGCCATGGTCGCCGGGGTGGGCGGAGTCGCCGGCGACGAGGTCACCCGAAGAACTCCGGCGAAACCAAATTGGGCTCTTTGCTCGTGGTTGATCTCAGGCAAAATTGAGCAGTGGAATAGGATCGTGGAATCGAGCAGAAGCTTTTGGTGAAGAGCATAGAGAGAAGGAGGCTCGGGTGGTGTTGGAAACATCCGGGCAGCGGCGGCGACCGTGGTTGCCAAAAGCGGGGAAGACGACCCCTTCCGGTCGTTCTGTTGCTTGGGGAGGTTCTCAGAGGGAGGAGAAGGAGTGGTGATCAGCTGGGAGAGCTCGGGGGTGGCCTTATATAGGCGAGAGACGTCGGTGCCCGCCGTCTCCAGAAGGTCACAGTGGCGGGTGCCATTGATGGCGCCGCTAAGGTGGTTGAGGCCGTTGCGGTCGGTGGCAGGGTAGCTGAGGTCGGCGGAGGGGGCGGTGGTTAGTAGTTAAGAAGAGGTCGAGCTGGCGGGGTCGGGCGGCTCGGGCGGTGCCTGTTGGAAATATGCCCTAGAGGCAATAATAAATTGGTTATTATTATATTTCCTTGTTCATGATAATCGTTTATTATCCATGCTATAATTGTATTGATTGGAAACTCAAATACATGTGTGGGTACATAGACAACACTGTGTCCCTAGTAAGCCTCTAGTTAACTAGCTCGTTGATCAAAAGATGGTAAAGGTTTCCTAGCCATGGACATGAGATGTCTTTTGATAACGGGATCACATCATTGGGAGAATGATGTGATGGACAAGACCCAAACTATAAACGTAGCATATGATCGTGTCAGTTTATTGCTATTGTTTTCTACATGTCAAGTATCTGTTCCTATGACCATGAGATCATGCAATTCACTGACACCGTAGGAGTGCCTTGTGTGTATCAAACGTCACAACGTAACTGGGTGACTATAAAGGTGCTCTACAGGTATCTCCGAGGGTGTCTGTTGGGTTGGCATGGATCAAGACTGGGATTTGTTACTCCGTACGACGGAGAGGTATCTTAGGGCCCACTCGGTAATACAACATCACAATGAGCCTTGCAAGCAATGTGACTAAAGTGTTAGCCACGAGATCTTGTATTACGGAACGAGTAAAGATACTTGCCGGTAACGAGATTGAACTAGGTATAGAGATACCGACGATCGAATCTTGGGCAAGTAACATACCGAAGAACAAAGGGAACAGTATACGGGATTAACTGAATCCTTGACATAGAGGTTCAACCAATGAAGATCTTCGTAGAATATGTAGGAACCAATATGGGCATCCAGGTCCCGCTATTGGTTAGTGGCCGTAGAGGTGTCTCGGTCATGTCTACATAGTTCTCGAACCCGCAGGGTCTACACACTTAACGTTTGGTGACGATTAGTATAGTTGAGTTATTGTGTTGGTGACCAAAGGTTGTTCGGAGTCCCGGATGAGTTCCCGGACATGGCGAGGATCTCTGGAATAGTCCGGAGGTAAAGTTTGATATATGTGATAATAGTGTTTTGATCTCCGGAAGGGTTCCGGAATTCGCCGGAAGGGGTTCCGGATGTTTACCGAAGTGTTCGGGTGCAGCAACACTTTATATGAGCCAAAGGGGTAAAGCCCACGAGGTATTGGAAAGTGTAAAAGGAAGTTTTGCTGCTGCCTTAAGCGGTACTACCGCTGGTAAGGAAGTACTACCGCGTAAGCGGTACTACCGTTTGTGTGAAGCGGTACTACCGCTTGTACGCGATACTGCTGGAATCCGAGTTAGACTCTTTCCGTGCGGGCCAAACCGACCTTGTGCGGGCAAAACCGACCTTGTGGAGGCTTTCTCTCCAAGTTTAGACCCCAGGGCTCAACATATAAATATAGGGGCAGGGCTAGCACACGGGATAGATCAAGATTTCCCAAGCCGTGTGCCGGCAACCCTAACCCTCTAGTTCCTCCCGTCATAATCTCCGTAGTGCTTGGCGAAGCCCTGCAGAGATTGTTCCTCACCACCATCACCACGCCGTCGTGCTGTCGGAACTCATCCACTACTTCACCATCGCTCGCTGGATCGAGGAGGTGAAGGCGTCATCAAGCCGTACGTGTGTTGAACGCGGAGGTGTCGTCCGTTCGGCGATAGATCGTGCTTGGATCGAGGGACGACTTGCGATTTGGATCGCGAAGACGTTCGACTACATCAACCTCGTTTCTTAACGCTTCCGCTTAGCGATCTACAAGGTTATGTAAATTCACTCTCCCTCTCGTAGATGCTCATCACCATGGATAGATCTTGCGTGTGCGTAGGAAAATTTTTGTTTCACATGCTACGTTCCCCAATAGTGGTATCAGAGCTTGGTCTATGCGTAGATGAGATCTCGAGTAGAACACAAAAGGAGTTTGTGGGCGTTGATATTCAGATTGCTTCCTCCCTTGGTCTTTCCTTGTTTCGGCGGTATTGTGGGATGAAGCCGCTCGGACCAACATTACTCGTAAGCTTACGAGAGACCGGTTCCTTCAACTGACATGTAAGTTCGTTGCATAAAGATGGCTACCGGGTGTTTGTTTCTCCCACTTTAGTCGGATCGGATTTGACAAAGGCGGTCCTTGAGAAGGTTGAAAAGCAATTTTTATATCACCGTTGTGGTTTTTGCGTATGTAAGAATCGTTCTTACTAGATACCCGTAGCAGCCATGTAAAACTTGCAACAACAATTAGAGGACGTCTAACTTGTTTTTGCAGGGTATGTTGTGATGTGATATGGCCAATTACATGATGAGATATATGTGATGTATGAGATGATCATGTGTTGTATAGAATATCACGACTTGCATGTCGATGAGTACGGCAACTGGCAGGAGCCATAGAGTTATCTTTAATTATTTTCGCCGTTTTGCTTTACTTTATCGCTATGAGTTAGCAATAGTCATGGAAGCAACAGTCGGCGCGACAACCTCATGGCGACACGTTGATGGAGATCAAGATGATGGAGATCATGGTGTCATGCCGGTGACGATGGAGATCATGCCGGTGCTTTGGCGATGGAGATCAAAAGCACAAGTTCATGGCCATATCATATCACTTATGATTTGCATGTGGTGTTAATCCTTTTATGCATCTTGTTTTGCTTAGGACGACGGTAGCATTATAAGGTGATCCCTCACTTAAATTTCAAGATAAATTGTGTTCTCTCCGAGTGTGCACCGTTGCGAAAGTTCGTCGTTTCGAGACACCACGTGATGATCGGGTGTGATAGACTCTACGTTCACATACAACGGGTGCAAGCCAGTGTTGCACATGCGGAACACTCGGGTTAAACTTGACGAGCCTTGCATGTACAGACATGGCCTCGGAACACAAGAGACCGAAAGGTCGAACATGAGTCATATAGTAGATATGATCAACATGAAGATGTTCACCATTGAAACCACCTCAACTCACGTGATGATCGGACTTGAGTTGGTGGATTTGGATCATGTTACACTCGAATGACCGGAGGGATGTCAATTTGAGTGGGAGTTTTTAAGTAATATGATTAACTAAACTCATTATCTTGAACAATAGTCTAAGTTGTCTTTGCAATATTTATGTTGTAGATCATGGCTCGCGCAGTAGCACCCCTGAATTTTAATGCGTTCCTAGAGAAAGCTAAGTTGAAAGATGATGGAAGTAACTTTGTGGACTGGGCCCGTAATCTAAGGATTATCCTTACAGCTTCCCAAAAGGCTTATGTCCTTCATGCACCGCTTGGTGATCCACCCACTCCAGTTGAGTCTCTAGACGTTGTGAACGCCTAGCAGGCTCGTTCTGAAGATTACTCAATAGTTCAATGTGCATTATTGTATGGCTTAGAACCGGGACTTCAAAGACGTTTTGAACGTCATGGAGCATATGAGATGTTCCAGGAGTTGAAGTTTATCTTTCAGAAGAATGCCCGGATCGAGAGATATGAGATCTCCGATAAGTTCTATGCCTGCAAGATGGAGGAGAACGGGTCTATCATTGATCACATACTCAGAATGTCTGGGTACTCCACCCGTCTGGCTGAATTGGGGATGCCCCTTCCGCCAGAGGCTATCACTGACAGAGTTCTTCAATCATTGCCACCTAGCTACAAGAGCTTCGTGTTGAACTATAACATGCACGGGATGAACAAGTCAGTCGCCGAGCTGTTTGCGATGCTGAAAGTCGCTGAGTCTGAAATTCAGAAGGAGCATCAAGTGTTGATGGTCAATAAAACCACTAGTTTCAAGAAAAATGGCAAGGGTAAGAAGGGTAGCTCTAAGAAGAGTGGCAAAGCAGTTGCTCCTCCCGTGAAGAAACCCAACGCTGGACCCAAACCAGAAACTGTGTGCTTTTATTGCAAGGGAACTGGACACTGGAAGCGGAACTGCCCCAAGTATTTGGCTGACAAGAAGGTGGCCAACAACAAACAAGGTATATATGATATACATGTTATTGATGTGTACCTTACCAACTCTCGTTGTAGTGCCTGGGTATTTGATACCGGTGCGGTTGCTCATATTTGCAACTCAAAACAGGAACTGCGGAATAGACGGAGGCTGGCAAAGGACGAAGTGACGATGCGCGTGGGAAATGGTTCCAAGGTTGATGTGATCGCCGTCGTCACGCTCGCTCTTCGATTACCATCGGGATTAGTGATGAACCTGAATAAATGTTATTTGGTGCCTGCGTTAAGCATGAACATTATATCTGGATCTTGTTTATTGCGAGACGGTTACTCATTTAAATCAGAGAATAATGGTTGTTCTATTTATATGAGTAATATCTTTTATGGTCATGCACCCGATGTGAGGGGTTTATTCTTATTGAATCTCGATAGTAGTGATACACATGTTCATAACATTGATGCCAAAAGATGTAGAATTGATAATGATAATACCACTTTCTTGTGGCACTGCCGTTTAGGTCATATTGGCGTAAAACGCATGAGGAAGCTCCATGCTGATGGACTTTTGGAGTCACTTGATTTTGAATCACTTGACACATGTGAGCCATGCCTCATGGGCAAGATGACTAAAACGCCGTTCTCTGGAACAATGGAACGGGCAAGTGACTTGTTTGAAATCATACATACTGATGTGTGCGGTCCGATGAGCATTGAGGCGCGCGGTGATTATTGTTACTTTCTCACCTTCACTGATGACTTAAGTAGATATGGGTATATTTACGTAATGAAACACAAGTCTGAAACGTTTGAAAAGTTCAAACAATTTCAGAGTGAAGTTGAGAATCATCGTAACAAGAAGATTAAATTCCTACGATCTGATCGAGGAGGAGAATATCTGAGTTATGAGTTTGGCAGTCACTTAAGACAATGTGGAATTGTTTCACAACTGACACCGCCTGGAACACCACAGCGTAATGGTGTGTCCGAACGTCGTAATCGAACCTTATTGGATATGGTGCGATCTATGATGTCTCTTGCCGATTTCCCACTATCGTTTTGGGGTTATGCATTAGAGACAGCTGCATTCACTTTAAATAGGGCACCATCGAAATCTGTTGAGACGACGCCATATGAACTTTGGTTTGGCAAGAAGCCAAAGCTGTCGTTTCTTAAAGTTTGGGGATGTGATGCTTATGTCAAAAAGCTTCAGCCTGAAAAGCTGGAACCCAAAGCGGAGAAATACGTCTTCATAGGATACCCAAAAGAGACAGTTGGGTATACCTTCTACCTCAGATCCGAAGGCAAAGTGTTTGTCGCTAAAAACGGAACATTTCTTGAGAAAGAGTTTCTCTCGAAAGAATTGAGTGGGAGGAAGATAGAACTTGATGAGGTTGTTGAACCTTTACTTCAACCTGAGAGTAGCGCGGCACAGAAAGATGTTTCTGTAGAGCCTACATCGGTTGAAGAGGAAGTTAATGATGATGATCATGAAGCTTTGGATCAAGTTGCTATCAAACCTCGTAGGTCGACAAGGACGCGTACTGCTCCTGGGTGGTACGGCAACCCTGTCTTAGAAGTCATGTTGTTGGACAACGATGAACCTACGAGCTATGGAGAAGCGATGATGGGCCCGGATTCCGAGTGGTTAGAGGCCATGAAGTCCGAGATGGGATCCATGTATGAAAACAAAGTATGGACTTTGGAAGTATTACCTGAAGGGCGTAAGGCCATTCAGAACAAATGGATCTTTAAGAGGAAGACGGACGCGGACGGTAATGTCACCGTCTATAAAGCTCGACTTGTGGCAAAGGGTTTTTCACAAGTTCAAGGAGTTGACTACGATGAGACCTTCTCACCCGTAGTGATGCTTAAGTCCGTCAGAATCATGTTAGCAATAGCTGCCTTTTTCGATTATGAAATTTGGCAGATGGATGTCAAAACAGCGTTCCTTAACGGTTTCCTTAAGGAAGAGTTGTATATGATGCAACCAGAAGGTTTTGTCGATCCAGAGAATGCTGACAAAGTTTGCAAACTCCAGCGATCCATTTATGGACTGGTGCAAGCATCTCGGAGTTGGAATCTTCGCTTTGATGAGGTGATCAAAGCGTTCGAGTTTATACAAGTTTACGGAGAAGCTTGTATTTACAAGAAAGTGAGTGGGAGCTCTATAGCGTTTCTAATATTATATGTGGATGACATATTACTGATTGGAAACAATATAGAAATGTTGGAAAGCGTGAAGGAATATTTGAACAAGAGTTTTTCAATGAAGGACCTAGGAGAAGCTGCTTTCATATTAGGCATCAAGATCTATAGAGATAGATCAAGACGTTTAATAGGACTTTCACAAAGCACATACCTTGATAAGATTTTGAAGAAGTTCAAAATGGATCAGTCCAAGAAGGGGTTCTTGCCTGTTTTACAAGGTGTGAAGTTGAGTAAGACTCAATGCCCAGTGACTGCAGAAGATAGAGAAAAGATGAGTGTCATCCCCTATGCTTCAGCCATAGGCTCTATCATGTATGCAATGCTGTGCACAAGACCCGAAGTCAGCCTTGCCATAAGTATGGTCGGAAGGTTTCAAAGTGATCCAGGAATGGAACACTGGACGGCGGTCAAGAATATCCTGAAGTACCTGAAAAGGACTAAGGACATGTTTCTCGTTTATGGAGGTGATCAAGAGCTCGTCGTAAAGGGTTACGTCGATGCAAGCTTTGACACTGATCCGGATGACTCTAAGTCGCAAACCGGATACGTATTTATTCTTAATGGGGGTGCGGTTAGCTGGTGCGGTTCCAAGCAAAGCGTGGTAGCTGATTCTACATGCGAAGCGGAGTACATCGCTGCCTCGGAGGCGGCTAAGGAAGGTGTCTGGATGATGGAGTTCATGACAGATCTTGGAGTAGTGCCTAGTGCGCTTAACCCAATGACTCTGTTTTGTGATAATACTGGTGCCATTGCTCTAGCCAAGGAACCAAGATTTCACAAGAGGACCAGACACATAAAGCGACGTTTCAATTCCATCCGCGATTACATCAAGGAGGACGACATAAATATTTGCAAAGTACACACGGATCTGAATGTTGCAGATCCGATGACTAAACCTCTTCCAAGGGCTAAACATGAACAACACCAGAACTGCATGGGTGTTCGATTCATTACAATGTAAATCACATAGTGATGTGAACTAGATTATTGACTCTAGTGCAAGTGGGAGACTGTTGGAAATATGCCCTAGAGGCAATAATAAATTGGTTATTATTATATTTCCTTGTTCATGATAATCGTTTATTATCCATGCTATAATTGTATTGATTGGAAACTCAAATACATGTGTGGGTACATAGACAACACTGTGTCCCTAGTAAGCCTCTAGTTAACTAGCTCGTTGATCAAAAGACGGTAAAGGTTTCCTAGCCATGGACATGAGATGTCATTTGATAACGGGATCACATCATTGGGAGAATGATGTGATGGACAAGACCCAAACTATAAATGTAGCATATGACCGTGTCAGTTTATTGCTATTGTTTTCTGCATGTCAAGTATCTGTTCCTATGACCATGAGATCATGCAATTCACTGACACCGTAGGAGTGCCTTGTGTGTATCAAACGTCACAACGTAACTGGGTGACTATAAAGGTGCTCTACAGGTATCTCGAAGGGTGTCTGTTGGGTTGGCATGGATCAAGACTGGGATTTGTTACTCCGTATGACGGAGAGGTATCTCAGGGCCCACTCGGTAATACAACATCACAATGAGCCTTGCAAGCAATGTGACTAAAGTGTTAGCCACGAGATCTTGTATTACGGAACGAGTAAAGAGACTTGCCGGTAACGAGATTGAACTAGGTATAGAGATACCGACGATCGAATCTCGGGCAAGAAACATACCGAAGAACAAAGGGAACAGTATACGGGATTAACTGAATCCTTGACATAGAGGTTCAACCGATGAAGATCTTCATAGAATATGTAGGAACCAATATGGGCATCCAGGTCCCGCTATTGGTTATTGGCCGTAGAGGTGTCTCGGTCATGTCTACATAGTTCTCGAACCCACAGGGTCTACACACTTAACGTTTGGTGACGATTAGTATAGTTGAGTTATTGTGTTGGTGACCGAAGGTTGTTCGGAGTCCCGGATGAGATCCCGGACATGACGAGGATCTCCGGAATAGTCCGGAGGTAAAGTTTGATATATGTGATAATAGTGTTTTGATCTCCGGAAGGGTTCCGGAATTCGCCGGAAGGTGTTCCGGATGTTTACCGAAGTGTTCGGGTGCAGCAACACTTTATATGAGCCAAAGGGGTAAAGCCCACGAGGTATTGGAAAGTGCAAAAGGAAGTTTTGCTGCTGCCTTAAGCGGTACTACCGCTGGTAAGGAAGTAGTACCGCGTAAGCGGTACTACCGTTTGTGTGAAGCGGTACTACCGCTCGTGAGCGGTACTACCGCTTGTATGCGATACTGCTGGAATCCGAGTTAGACTCTTTCCGTGCGGGCCAAACCGACCTTGTGCGGGCAAAACCGACCTTGTGGACGCTTTCTCTCCAAGTTTAGACCCCAGGGCTCAACATATAAATATAGGGGCAGGGCTAGCACACGGGATAGATCAAGATTTCCCAAGCCGTGTGCCGGCAACCCTAACCCTCTAGTTCCTCCCGTCATAATCTCCGTAGTGCTTGGCGAAGCCCTGCAGAGATTGTTCCTCACCACCATCACCACGCCGTCATGCTGCCGGAACTCATCCACTACTTCATCATCGCTCGCTAGATCGAGGAGGTGAAGGCGTCATCAAGTCGTACGTGTGTTGAACGCGGAGGTGCCGTCCGTTCGGCGCTAGATCGTGCTTGGATCGAGGGACGACTTGCGATTTGGATCGCGAAGACGTTCGACTACATCAACCGCGTTTCTTAACGCTTCCACTTAGCGCTCTACAAGGGTATGTAGATTCACTCTCCCTCTCATAGATGCTCATCACCATGGATAGATCTTGCGCGTGCGTAGGAAATTTTTTGTTTCCCATGCTACGTTCCCCAACAGTGCCGTGCCCGAGTGGAAGACGGCGGCGGCGACTCGGGACAGTGGCTGGCCGGCGCTAGAGGCCAAGCCATGGTGTCGGCGAGGCTCTGGGGTGACGCGGTGGTCCAGAAAGAGATCAGAACGAGCGAGGGGAGTAGCGGAGGGCAACAGCAGATCGATGCCAGAGCCTGCACAACGGGCACTCTGCTCGTGCTCTGGGCGTGTACGCTAGGCGTTCGACCGAATGCCAGGGTGGGCTACAGGAATCCAAACGAGCTGAAACTTAATAGGATGATGTTTATGATCATGGGAGAGGTGCTGGACACGCTGGTTTGGCCAGAAGAGCAAGTGTTCAATGCAGTTTAGAGGGAGGCAAGATTTCTGTCATGCACACAGTGTGCTTGATGAAATGCTAGGGCTGGCTAGGGAACTTTTCTGGGTGTGAAAACTGGCAGGGTGATGTCTCCTTAGATGATGAAGATGATGGTGGAGTTGGTTTGGCAAAAAGAGATACTTGCTAGTGCAAGTTGGGAAGAATTTCAGTTCTGGACAGAAACTTGGAGGATTTATTTGGTGATCTTTCATGAGGCAAATGGAGTTGTTCTTATGGACTTAAGGGTTTCTTAGGAAGGACTATAAGGTGGAATAATTGCAGAATTTTTGGAGCAATGAAAAATAGGGTTGTAGTTGAAACTCAAAAATAGAACAGAAATGAAAAGAGGAAGTTGTGCTCAAAATTTTCAAAAGACCATGATGGGTTTTTGCATAAAATTGATCTATAGGTATCACATGACCCCTCATAATTTTTGTGGAATTTTAAAAGAATTATTTAAAATGGTTGTAGTGCAACAGAAGCATTTCAATTATTGAAAATGCTATTAAAAAGATTATCTTGGGCAAAATTTTATTATGAAAATAATTCCTACTGTTATTAAAATATAACTGAAATGACTTAAGAGAGCTACCAAAGCCCATAATATTTTGCAAAATTTCTATATGGAGGGAAGAATTTTAGAAAACAGAAAACAGAAATTACTCTGAAATTAATAAAAGACCTAATATAATTCAAAATTTTATTTCTGGCCAAATTTTACTTAATAAAAATATGGTTAAATTTTTGGGGTGTTACAGATTGCTCGCGGTGTCCCCGATGTTGGCTTTGGCGATGTTAGTCTTCTTGCTGGTTTGGCATTGCCGCTCTTGATTCTAGGCTTGATAGGTTTAGCTGTGTTGATCCTCTGTTCGGGCCGAGCATCCCTTGTCCCTCTGCTACAGGCACCATGTTCACGCCTGCCTGCGTTCGTGTCATATTGTACCCTTCGTTGTACTAATTGTATTCCTCCTATCAATGAAAAGATACGCAAGCTTTGCGTATTCGCGAAAAAAATGATCGGAGTAGGGCTTAACAAACTATTGGCCTCTCTACCACCTGATCGGAGTAGTGGCATAGCCAAACGTCGTCACGTAGGTACAACTGCACTGTACTTCACCCAGCTGATCGTACATCAAATGAGCAATCAAATGTTTTGCCACCTTGAAAACGTTTAAAACTTTAACTCTTCAAAAAAAATTGCAGGGAAAAACTCTAATTCCTCATGACTTGTTCGTCAAACAAAGTTGAAGCTTGATGCCCCAGGAAAGCAATTCAACATTTTAAACAGTTAGGTACATTCGGTGCCCCTCGGGAAGAAAAAACTACGTCCCCCTCAGATAGAAATTCTGAATTAAACATACGTTTTATAGAATTCTTTCAATGGGCTCGCTGCCCATCAAAATGTCTCTGAAATTGTCCTAGAATTGATTTTGCGCGCACAAAAAAGAGAAATTATGTATTTTTAAATCAAAGGGAGAAAGAAACCATATAGATTGTTACTTTAGGAAAGTTTCTATTACTTGTACAGCATGCTCCGACCTGTCTCTAGTTAATCATCCATGGAAGCTTGGCAGGCCGTAGCATGGGCATCTAACGGTTGAGGGCGAAGCAATTCTCACGAGAAATTAAGTCGCATCAGGTGGTGTGCTAGCTGTTCGTACCACCTTTCTTCTCCGCGTTTTGCCCGCCATTCCTCCTTTCCATTTCTACATGGCCGCCACCGTATAAGTTGATCCAATCCACCCCGGCCATCTCCAAGCTGCCAGCAGCTCTAAACCCTAGGCGCCACCATCCCTGGGACTGGTTGAGAAGCCCCCTTTAGCCGCCGCCGCCTCCACCATGGAACCAGGGATTGGCATGCCGTTCTACCGCTTCATTCCCGGCGCCGACGCCAGCGGCCATGAAAGGTCCGTAAATTAATTAGATGTTCTTGCTTGTGGATCTATTTTCTGGTTGCCTTGTTGATATAATCTCGGCTGATTCCAGTTTCTTAGATCTCATCTAGTGAATATGTTGTATGCATGCGTGTTTGGTTTCAAATTATTGACCAGTTAAGCTAAGTGTAGATCCGCTGAATCGATTTGCAGTATCATCCCAATGACCGATGTGGGGAACTGGGACGACCTCTCGCGCGAGCTCGTATCCAAGGTGGCGGAGATCCTGCTCCGCTGCGACGTGACGGACTTCGTCCGCCGTCAAGCCGTGGAGGGACGCCGTCACGGCCCCGAAGCTCATGGGCATGAATCCGCGCTTGTTCCCACGGCACTGGAAGATGCTGCAGATCCAAGGTGAGGAAGCCAGGTTCGTGAACGTCCTCACCGGCGCCTCCATCCGGGTCAAGATCCCTCAGCAGTACGGGCAGGTTCTTGCCTGCGCCGAGGGCTGCCTGCTCTTTGCCTCACCCTCAGGCCGCGGCATGCAGAAGCTGCACCTGTTCAACCCGGTGACCAGAGCCGTCGCCGGCCTACCCAATCTCCTGACCACACTTAGTTCACAAGACATCAAGGCCACAGGAATCATCTACGACGTCGACGGCGAAGCTCCCACGCCCACCGTGGTGCTCCTCGTGGCGGTGTGGTCCATTGACATGGTCATCTACGCTAGGCCCGGCGACTCCATGTGGCAGTGGCAATTCTTCGGCGAGCTTCCGTTGTTGGAAGGCGAGGGCGGCCTCTCCCTGGGTGGCAGCTTCTACATCCCCACCCGCTCAGGGGACATTCTCAAGTTGGAGCTCCACCCGCAGCCTCACTTCGTGTACGCAGTCAGGCAGCAGGAGGCTACTGCTCAGACTAGTCACTTACTGTTGACGTATAAATGTATTGCCTAGTCTCTTCCATCAGATCGGTCTTTTGATTGCATTGGCTAGAGCATGCACTTCTACATGGTATCAGAGCCAAAAGATCTTGAGTTCAAGACCCGGCTGACGCAATTAAATTGCAGCCCATTTTCGGTCCACGTTTAGGCCTGAGGGAGCCACACGTGAGGGGAAGTGTTGACGTATAAATGTATTGCCTAGTCTCTTCCATCAGATCGGTCTTTTGGTTGCATTGGCTAGAGCATGCACTTCTACACTTACACTTACACCTGAGGTCCTACCTGGTGCCGTCTGTCGACGCAGGGATGCTGCTGGTGGTTCGTAGGTTCAAGAACCATGCCGGCTACGCCGCGTCCCATGTGTTCCAGGTGAACCTCACAGAAGGCACCCTTACCCTACTGCAGGACCACAAGGACATTGGCAATCGGAGCATTTTCCACCGGTGGTTGACGCTCGGCACGCAATGAAGGGAGTACTGATCGGACCCAAAAGTGCTCGCATGACGGCAATATTCATAGCTATATATAGTGTGCCTCGAATTTCTGTTGGATTCCGTTGTTCCAATCCACATGTATTTCCTCAGCAGGAATGCAATCCATCATGTTGTATGTCTGGCGGCCGTGGAGAAATTGATAATATACAACTAAATCCATTGTTTTTAGCCCGATTTGTAATCCTTATGATTTATCCCGTGTGTGGAATGTCTGGTATGTAGAATTTACAATCCATCTTACTATTTGATTCCTAAGAATTTCTTTGCGCTTCACTTCATACGAGAAATTTCATGAGAACCAACTTCACAGAATATTTTGTTTCATTTTCATATCAATTATATCAGTCAAACAGGCCACAAAGACATGGTTGATTTAAGAAGCAATGACACTGTACTCCTATGTATTTTTTTTTCTGTTAGTGTGATTTGGGAATCTCCCTATGTCTAAAAGGCATGAGCTTTGCAAAGTTATATAATCTGTCTTCTCAAAGATTTACATTGGATATTTATTAATCATATGTATTTTTCTCGTAAAATAAGTTTGCAGTGTTTATAACCGTTAGGATTTGCAGTCCATATATCTGAAGTTAAGATTTCTTTTGGACTTCATTTCATACGAGATATTTCATATTAGGTCAAACTCCCTATAATATTATCTATCATTATCATATGATCAGTCAAACGTGTCTACAGATCTGCTAGATTTAAGCTAGCAGTGCATTGTAGTACTCTTTTGTTTGTTCTTGTGGTAAGATAATCTATTAAATTGCCAAATCAAAGAGAAGAAAAAAGTGCATGTGCGACCCTTGGCAACCTCTCTATGTCTAAAAAGCATGACCTTGCAAAGTTATCTAATAAAAGAATCAAAACTGTTAGTATACACTACTCCCTCCGTCCGGGTTTACTTGGCCTCCTCATATTTTGGATAATACGTTGACCATCTATGTGACTAGGAATTATGAGGTATATGCTATAAAAAGTATACTATTGGATTTGTATTCGGAAGAGGTTTCTCATGGTATACTTTTTGTGACATGTAGCTCATATGTGTTTAGTTGAATTTATAGTCAAAATTTGACCCAAACTAGGAGGGGCCTTATAAACCCGGACGGAGGTAGTAGTACATAACAAGGCTTTAGAAGGTTGTTCTATTACACAACCCTTGGTCGGTTATAACAAGGCTTATTGTAGGCGGTTGCCTAAGTACGTCAAACAAAAAATATCCCCACCTCAGTTTATTCCGCCCTTAGAACCAATTGGAAGAGTTAAGCATCAAAGTTGGTTCCATTGGTAAAATCGACAAAAACAGTTTTCTTGTATCCCAGAGAGTCTCTCGAGTAAAACTGGTTGTAATGTTTACTCCAGGGTTAGACTAATTTATATTTTGCAGTTAGCCACATAATCAAAATGCACATCAATTGATACAAAAATGATCTATCACAAATCAATGCATGATTTATCACAAACACACATTTGCATTCATCTCATTGTTACATTCCATTATATTGTTACATAGTTCATAACAAGAAAAATGTATGTATGATATCTCAAAAGGCCCTGCGGGATTGAAGTAAATGAGTAAATCCTGAATGGCAGGGTGTCCACTCAGTCACTGGTGACTGGTCATTGAATGTACTGGCAGTGCTGACCCATTACGGTTTTCCTCCGGCGAGGATAGAGCGTTAATGGCCAGTCTGTTGTAATGTGTTTTTTTAGTAGTCTGAGTACACAGACATCCCCAAGAAATGAGGACACGACGGTAAGTTATTGCTGTTTGATAATCGCTCTATGCCTAAAGAGCATGCCCTTTGCAAAGTTATCTAAGATGTCTGCTCAAACATTTACATTGGATATTTATTAATCATATGTAAAATCATTGGTCTAAAATCATTGCCGTATTCTTGATTGTCCTTCTTTGGGAGAAGAGTAATCATGGGTTAATTAATACTCTGAAGTGTGACTTCGCCATGATAAAAGTCTACAATTGACATTCCAACAGGCTTTAATGAAAGCCCCACAAAAGCCACCAAGGTATGGTAGTTTGTTCGTAGGCATATTCTTAACCATATCATCAATTTTCTCTTTGTTAAAAGGCTTTTCCAAGTAATAGATCTCTTCACATCCTTGAATTAGGGATAAAAACAAAGAGCATATCAGTAGGCTGAGAAGCACCCATGCTTTCTTTGAATGCCCTCCAAAGAATTGCATCTTTATTCTGATGATCATCCTGAATTTGTCCTTGTTTAGAGAGGACATGTGATTCTTTCTATGTTTGATTGTGGCTTTGACATCAAACATTGTATTTCTATGTTCAACCCATCTTAAAGTTGTTATATGCTTCCAGTATATCCTCTGATTAGACAGTAGCTTGATCATATGATCTTTCAAAATTATTGGACCATTCCATTGTTCAGTTGAGAGTTGGATGTATTATTCTAGAGTGCCATAGAAAATGATTGTATTCTTCTGAGCGTCATAGCAGAAGATTCAGGCACTTGTGGACCAAATCGCCAGCCCTTTCCTAAGCCTTTTTAATTTTTCAAGTGAGAACCTCATCCCAATCAGTGGCACAAAAGAAGAATCAAACCTGAAGATGTTGGACTTACGGATGTTTGTTCCAATTTGAAGGACACAAGGAATGTGAACATAGATAGGCATAGCAAAGATAACTGCCATTGCATGGGGATAATTAATTAGATTTTCTTGGAGATTATTCTCATATTGTCATATATATTTTCCAGATGTTTGGAATATGCTAAGAGTGAAGTTTAGGAGTATTCAAAGATACCCAAGTAGAGGAGAAGATGCATACATTAAGTGAAGCTGCTCGTCGCACGTGTGCATATGAAACTTAAGATGCTTCACAATGTGTAGTTGTACGTTAGAAGAGAAACATTCGAAATCGATATTACTAGGCCATAATTAGTATTTTGTTTGTACACTTCACAATAGATTTGTAATATTTCTTCCCGCAACAAATTTTTTTTGTAATATTTCTTGCTGAAAGTGTTAAAATAGAAATAAAATGCTACTCCCTCCGATCCGAATTAATTGTAGTTGCTTTAGTACAACTTTGTACTAAAATTGTACTCAAGCAGCGACAATTAATTTGGATCGAAGGGAGTAAAACATATAACTATAGATCCAAGATGAATATAAAAATCGGCTGAACAAGAGTGCACCTCCACCCCCATCTAGCACAAATTTCCTTTTTTTATTTATCAAATAAAACAATACCTGAACTTTAAACTTTGCAAGTCAACAGTACATTCAAACCACAACATGTAAACAACAATTCAGAATAGTTTTCTTGCAAAATAAATACTCAAAATGATTTGGCTTATTCAGAAAAGTCTCATTCCATATATTTATGAGATGCACCAAAAAATCAAAAATATTTTATGCATATTGCAGTCTTAAGGTTTTGTTGAAGATCAACTCTCAAGATTATAGATTATCTTGTTTGACAGAAACTGAAATGAGAGGTTTCTATGTAGTGAGGATAGTGAGATAGCACAAATCTTGGTTTGCAACTGGATAATACACATAGAGGATTGTACAAACACCATGTTTCTTTTTGCAAATAATACTCCAGGGTTTAGAAAGTCCACTCCAAAATGAATGTCGATCAAGAAGAAATGAGGTCATGCGGAATAGCTTGGTGGTAGCTACCTTCGTATACGTCAAAACTAGGACTACGAGGTACAGCAATCGATCGCTTTGGCTGCAAGGGCCTGGACTGCAATTACCAAAAGAAAATGGCCGATTGTAATTTATCCATTTTACCATACAAATTCAACTATTAGGTTAATTGTATTCTACTTCTCCCTCTACAGTACTAATTAAGATGTACCCTAAAAACTATCTTCTGATAATATTCTAGTATATATTCGTGGGATTTTGTGATATGTTGAGTATTTTATAGTACCCAAGTAGAGCAGAAGATACATATACATGCTGCTCGCTGCTTGCTGCAGATGTGTGTATAAAGTTTAGGATGTGCGAAGCTGTTCGCGGCACATCTGGATATCAAGTTTAGGATGGTTTATAGTGTGTACCTATACGTTAGAAAAGAAAGATTCGAACTCTATATTACTGGTCATAATCTCTGTATTTTCCTTATACATTTCACAATTTTTTTTAATATATATTTTCTGTAAATATTAAAATAGTGAGCAAATGATGGCTTTAAAACACAGCTATAGATCCATGATGAACATGAACATATTCTACATAGCACATGTAGCGTAAAGAAACAATACATTGTCAATAAAGAAAAGAAAAAGAAACAAGGAGTGGTTTGACCTTTTGATATCAGTCCTCTCTACCCAGGGTGTGGACTAACTCTCTCTTCCAAATCTGTGTCCTTTAGCTAATTATAAAAGGTGGGATAGAATCGATAGGTGGAGGTGGAGAGGTAGACAGAACTTGGAGTGGAGTGAAAAAACTACATATGAACATAGAGACGATGTATACTACATCTCTCTAAAATTTCATGATGAAATACGCCTTGGTGTGATCTGCACACAAAAAATGATGGACTTTTTATAGTGAATAGTGCATGTGCTAGAAATACATGATATTTATTTTTGCGTAGCTCACACCAAAGTGTATTCCATTGTGAATTTTTAGAGATGTAGTATACATCTGTAGGTTCATTTGTATTCGTTTTTAGAAAAAAATTCAAACTTCAAAAACTAATTTTCTTGCGTGAACAGTAAAACATGTGCCATGGAGTCTGAGCTCCAAAAAACTACACTCTTGGATTAATTAGAGGATATTTCTGCTATTATACATTTAACGAAGGGAGTACTACTCATCTGTGGCGACTATATGGCGCCCTTCTCAAGAGAACAACCGGAAGAAGGACACTGGGACGCAGCTTCAATCTTGGAGAGCTGAGCCAGACATGCTTGCCGCGATTCACATGTTCGTGTGCACCAAACAGGAGCACAACAATAGTGTACGTGTTGTCGAATATGACAATAGTTCTGTAAGTTATGTTTAATTTCAAAAATATTTAAATTTCATAACCTGGTCAGAATACTTAACTCTAATTCCCGTGTGCATCCAGGTTCTAACACAACTATTTTGGCTGACATAAACATGAACTGCTACAATTTATGGACCGAGGAAAGAGCAAAAATCATGCCGACAATATATAATTTCCTTCTCTTATGGGCAGGGCGGTCATGCGTTTCCTCTCGAAACACGCTTTCGCCCTGCTTTATATATAAAGCAACACAGCAAAGTACATGGCCGAACGATACAAAGTGATGAGGAGGCCCTCTTACAAAGCAAATCAAAGATACAAGATAAACTTAGAACAAGCTAACACCTCGCCGAGGCCGGACCGACGACTCCTGAGCTCCACGACAACGCCCCCAAGAGGGTGACGACGAAAAGCGTCGCTGTTGCCGAGTCCGTGCAGACAAAGATTTTCACCTGGAGCCCTGGCATAATGAGACACACGACGACTTCAAGAAGCAAGCGGCACCCACGGGCGCCGCCGACGCCGGCGCCAGATAGCGCGAAGCTTTCGCTCGGACACTCGCATACGCCACCAAGAGGAGTCCCGATAAATACCACCATGAGGGCCAGCCCATCCACACCAGATCTGGGCACTACCATAGCAGACCAAAGCCTCCCGCCACTCCAACCCTTGCCGTCCACACGACCAAGAAGTAGAGTCACCACTGCCACCACGGAGCCTGCCGGAAAGCTAACCGTGAAGCCCACCATCCGGGACCACCGCCCCGGCATCCATGGCCCCGAACACCACCCGCCACCCACATCACAGCCCCCAACCACAGTAGTAGGAACGAAAGGGACCTCCTTTCACTCCTAGCCCGGCATCAGCCACCATATTTGGGTTAGCGCCTCCACAGTAGGAGGTGCCCACACCTGCCTCCCCTGCGGGTCCCAGTCGACCGTGGGGATGCAACCCAGTGACTGCCGACGGCCGCCGCCGAGCAAGCTCGAACGTCGCCATGACCTTGGCCAGCGGAGCCGATCCGTCCGACGACACGGCAGCACCCGAAGAGCCCAGCTCGTACCGACGCCATCAATAGGCAACAAACACGAAGGGCACAACGCGAAGGCAAACGCAGACCAAGTCATCCCCTCGTACCTGCGCGCCGCCAGACGTCGTCCACCACCACGAACCAGATCCACGCCGCACACCGAAGACGTCCACGCCACGGATCGAGCCGCCACCAGCCAGGTGGGCAGCCCCGCCCCACCGCCGCCAGGAAGCCCCAGCCACGCCACCGCGCCAGGCACACGAGACCATGTCGTCCCCGTGCCGGGAACAGGCCGAGACCTCAGGCCAACCGCACCCAAGCACTTGGCCCTGCGCAGCCCGCCGTCCCCCACACCAGATTTGGCTAGGTACAAGCGAGCCCGCTCCCGCCCGAGCAAGCCACCTGCAGCGGCCGCACCACGTCCACGCACCAGGGAGCAGCCGTGCCGCCACCTGACGATGCCGCCGCCACCACGAGCGCCCGACGCCGCGCGCCGAGCCCCGCGAAAGCCCAGCGCGTCCGGCGGCCGGCCGTCCCACACCAGCCAATATGCCCGCGCGAAAGGGAAGAAGCGGCCCCGCCGCCGCCCACGCCGGCCGGGCTTCACCCGGCGGCGCCTCCAGGCAGCGTCGAGGGAGGAGGGGGCCGGAGGAAGGGGCGGAAATGCGGCGACCAAGGGTTCCCCCGTCCGCTCGCGGGAGCGGCGCGGGGGAAAGGGTTTCCCCGTCATGTGTTTCCTCAATGATGGTTGTGGCCTGTTACAAAAAATCTAAGTGATCTTTAAAATTTTTCCGTTGTTTCTTTATTAACACGATCAAGTTATTCATTGCTTCTTACCATCCGTCATCATGATCAGCAGCACTTCGCTTCTTAACTCGTGTAGTCCTACATGCCTTGTCATGCAATATGTTTAGTCTAGCTACTGCTTGTCCGTGCCTCAACTATTCTAAAGGTTGTCATTCCCATGGCCTGCCCTGTTTATGCACTCTAGCTTGCATGTGGTAGTCAATTCCAAGCAACAAAGGAGAAGCAAGGCTTTTCTAGCGTCTTCGATCCACTGCTGCTCGGTAAGATTATAAGATATTTGTGACCAACTTTTCGGACTCTAAACTCTATTGCACATGCATGCTGCTCTTCATCATGGACGACCTGAGAGAATGGATCATCTGTGCTTCATATTTTTCATCCGTTGAGATAAATCCTTAGAAAATCCAGTATTTTTTAGTGCACTGATCTTCTTTTTTCCTTCTGACATTAATTTCTTTCTTATGCTAGCACTGTCCTGGGAGATGCCTCCATCAAGACCCTCCCTTCCCCATGCTCTGGCATGCAAGGTTGGGTAGATCGTGCAAGCATGGCTAGCATATGGAGGCAGCGCACCTGATAAAATCTCGAGAGGGAGAGAAGAACCTTGAGAATATATGGAAGGGGCAGACATGGGGACGCCGCCGCTTGCCTGCTACGCACCCCATCGGTGCTCGCTCTATATGCGGTACATACTCATCCATACCTCTAACGATAAGGGCCAGCGAGGTCTGAAAAGAGGGGCCGGGAGGGTAGATGCACCGGCGGCGCCCTGGGAGCCTGTCATGAGGAGGAGGAGGGATTTTGGCCTGATACCAAGTTAGAGAATAACTCTCGCGTTGATTCTGTTGATCAGAGGTTTACATATAAGGAGTGACAGACTCCTGTATCCACGCACACACTATCGATCTTATAATCCAGGAGTGGTGGACCAGATAAGTACAACACACACGTTACATTACAACAATATATGTACAACTCAACATATTGCTCCTTCTCTTTCCAGGTTCCGCCCGAGCTTCTCTAGCGAGAAGAAAAAATTGCTGAGCCCCTCACCTGAACCAAAGCCATAAAGGTCCAGAGTTGGAGGCTTAGAGCCTTGTCACCGTCGCTGCTGCGTGCAGGGAGATCAACGCTGTTAGGAAAGAGCAACTAGTATTCACTGTGGGCCAAAGGCCAGTACATATACATGTGAGTTATTACAAGCGGTAGTACCGCACACAGAGCGGTAGTACCGCCTCGGGCGGTAGTACCGCACTCGGAGCGGTACTACCGCCTCGGGCGGTAGTACCGTACAGAACACACCAAACACACATCTAACACCCCCCCTCAAACTCATGGTGGATCAACAACACTGAGTTTGGAGAGAAAGAAGCCATGCTGCGCTCGAGTCTGTGCCTTCGTGAAGAAGTCCGCCAACAGTAACTCAGAGGGCACATAGTGAAGAGCCAGTGTCTGATCCTGCACAGCAGCACGTACAAAGTGGGCATCCACACCGATGTGCTTGGTGAGCTCATGCTTCACCGGGTCACGCGCAATACTGATAGCACCGGTACTGTCTGACAGTAAGGGAGTCGATGTAGTAGCAGACACACCAAAGTCCTCAAGTAACCATCGTAACCAGATCACCTCAGCCGTCAGCATAGCCATCGCTCGCAACTCAGCCTCTGTACTCGAGCGAGAAACCGCAGTCTGTTTCTTTGTCTTCCAGGCAATAAGAGAGCCACCAAGGAAGACACAATAAGCAGACAACGAGCGTCGATCAGAGGGATCACTAGCCCACGTAGCATCAGAGTAGGCCTGGAGCTCGAGAGAACTGGAGCGGGGAAAGAAAAGGCGATGAGAGATCGTGCCACGAAGATATCGTAGAACACGGAGGAGGTGACTATAGTGGACAGAGGTGGGGGCTGAAACAAACTGACTGAGAATGTGGACAGGATAGGAGATGTCAGGATGCGTAACAGCAAGATAGACAAGGCTCCCAACAAGGTGGCGATAGCGAGTGGGATTAGGAAGAGGGTCACCGTCAGAAGCACGAAGCTGAACGTTGAGCTCCATATGAGTCACAACAGTGCGCTCATCACCGAGAGCGGCACGAGTAAGAAGATCCTGAATATATTTTTCCTGGGAGATGAAGAAGCCTGCAGAGGTCTCAGAAATCTCGATCCCAAGAAAGTAGCGAAGAGGGCCAAGATCAGACATCAGAAACTGTTCCCGGAGGCGGGCCTTAACAAAGGCAATATACTCAGAATCGTCACCAGTGATGATCATGTCATCCACATATAGAAGGAGAAGAGTCCGACCACGAGAAGAGGTGTGGACAAACAGTGCTGGATCATGATCACTCGGCAAGAAGCCAGCGGCAGTAACGACAGAGGCGAACCGCGAGAACCAGGCGCGAGGGGCCTGTTTAAGACCATAGAGGGAGCGGCGAAGTCGGCAGACCATACCATCAGGAGCATAGTAGCCCGGTGGTGGCTGCATATAAACCTCCTCGCGCAACTCACCATTGAGAAAAGCGTTCTGGACATCAAGCTGAGATACAGACCAATGACGAACAGAAGCCACAGCAAGGAGAGTGCGGACAGTGGTCATGTGGGCCACAGGAGCGAATGTCTCATCATAATCGCGTCCCTGCTCCTGCTGAAAGACACGAGCCACAAGACGAGCTTTGTATCGCTCAAGGGAACCATCGGAGCAAGTCTTAATCTTATAGACCCACTTGCAGGTGATGGGACGAACACCGGAGGAAAGAGAAACCAGATCCCACGTGCCATTGCGCTCAAGCGCCGCAACTTCCTCGGCCATCGCAAGCTGCCATTCAGGCTGAGTCATGGCAGCCCGATAGGTGGTGGGCTCAGCAATGGCAGAAAGACCATACCGGTCAGAAGAATAGCGATCAGGAGGGGGACAAGGCCTAACACGGAGGTTATGGACCGGCGGAGGCATGAGAGGAGGTGCACTGGAAGTAGAGGGCACATCAGTAGGATCATCCACAACACGAGGACGACGAGTGTAGTGGAGAGGAAACGGGGAGTGAGGTCGAAAGACTGGGGAGGAGGGTGGGGAGGGAGGGGATGGTGGAGACGAGGGAGAGGAGGAGGAGGGAGGGGATGGTGGAACCGGTGGTGTAGGGGGACGCACCGGGGGAGAGGGAAGAACAGGAGGCATAGTGGGAGATGTGTCAGGAAGGAGAAGGAAGGAAATATCTTCCGCGGAAAAGCTCGAGGAGGAGGGACGCGGATAGTAAGAACGAGACTCATCGAACGTCACATCACGAGAAATGCGCAGACGGCGACCAACAGAATCCCAACAGCGATAGCCCTTGTGCTCATCATTGTAGCCAAGGAAAACACACTCAACTGACTGAGCAGTCAACTTGGTTCGTTCTCGCGGAGCAAGAAGAACATAGCATACGCATCCAAACATACGAAGAGCAGAGTAGTCAGGAGAGCGACCAGAGAGACGCTCCATAGGAATACCACCCTTCAAGGCAGCCGAAGGCTGAATGTTGATGAGGTGCGTGGATGCGGAAACGGCCTCAGCCCAAAAATGGGGAGGAAGAGAGGCGGCGATCATCATCGCCCGAGCCGTCTCAAGCAAATGGCGATGTTTGCGTTCAGCAACTCCATTCTGAGCATGGGCACCAGGGCAAGAGAATTGGGCAAGAGTGCCCTGCTCCGCAAGAAAACCACGCAACATGTGAGAGATATACTCTCCAGCTGAGTCAGAACGGAAGATACGGACAGGCGTGGAAAATTGAGTGCGAACCATGGCAGCAAAACGTTTGTATATGGGGAGAACCTCGCTGCGAGATTTCATACAATAAAGCCAAGTGTAGCGAGAGAAATCATCAATAAACAGAACATAGTAGCGATGACCCCCTTTCGAGTCAAAAGGAGCAGGGCCCCATACATCAGAATGAACTAAGTCAAAAGGACGCTGAGATACAGACTCACTGGTAGGATACGGTAACTGAGTCTGTTTGCCAAGCCTACAACCTTCACAATGCAACGAAACATCACCGGAGACAGACCCTAAGACGCCTTGGTGTACTAATGAGGACAAGCGAGAGCCACAGATGTGACCAAGTCGATGATGCCACTGCTGGAAGGACGCAGAAGAGGAGGCAGCAAGAGCATGAGAACTGGCGTATGTGGTAGCAGTGGAAGGAACACGAAGCCAGTCAACCTCCCAAAGGCCCTCAGACTCACGGCGCCGAGGGCCACCGCCAACCGGAGCCTGAGTGCGACGATCCTGAATAGAGCAAGAGTCGGCATCAAGAATGACACGACAACCAGAATCAGTAAGTTGGGCAGCGGAAAAGAGATTCATGGTAAGACGAGGAACATGAGAAACACTAGGAACCGAAAAAGACGGAGTGGAAAGGATGCCACGACTAGCAACAGGAAGAGGTGTGCCATCGGCAGTGAGAACATTAAGAGGAGAATCAAGAGGTCGAAGAGAAGATAAAGCAGAAGAATCAGGAGACATATGGAAAGAAGCTCCAGAATCCAGAACCCACGAGGATGTACCTGACTGAGTAGGCTCCCGCGGGGGCGGAGTGGTTGTGGCAGTCACAGCGGCAACAGAACCCGTCGAGGAAGAACCAGAGGAAGCCAACATGCGCTTGAGCCGCACAATATCCTGGTCAGTGAGCGACAAAGTCGAGGAGGACGCACGAGTCCCACTAGAAGAAGAGCGCTTCAGGTCTTTCCGCTTCTTGTGACAATCAGACTCTGGGTGACCTGGCCTGTTGCAGTAGCCACAGAAGGTGTGCGAGCGCGGCCGACCCTCTCCTGAAGAAGGAGGGTGACCCGCCCCCCCCTGGAGGTGTAGGCAGGAGCGGTGGAGTGGTGAGGCGAGCAGACGACACAGGAGCTCGGGCAGCAAGAACAGTGGGAACCACAAGCAGACCAGCAGAACGGAGGCGTGTCTCCTTAGCATGAAGCTCTGCAAGCACCTCCGAAATAGGAACACGACCACGAGCAAGCAGGTGAGCACGCCGAGGCTCAAATTCTGGACGAAGGCGAGATAAGAACTCATGGAGGCGATGAAAATCCAAGTCAGACCGCACAGTCTGGCAACACCGGCAAGTACCACAAACAACTGTCCTGAGAGAGTCAAGCTGGCGCCAGATGGCAGAGCTCTGTGAGTAGAACTCATCAACAGAAGAGTCACGCTGATGAAGAGCGTGCTCCTGACGCACCACAGATAAGTAGAGAGCATCACCAGATGGCTGATATCGCTGACAAAGATAGGACCACATCGCAGCAACAGGACCGAGACCCATGAACTCAGACGCAAACTGAGGTAAGACACTCGCAGTAAGAACAGCAGCAGCTCGAGCATCATCGTTGCACCACTGAGTGTAAGCAGACAGATCATCTCGGTAAGCAGAAAGAGCATCTGAGTAGGCAGATACCTGCTGATCATAAGCATCAACCGCAGCATCGTC
Source organism: Elymus sibiricus (assembly GCA_039707655.1). Lineage (NCBI taxonomy): Eukaryota > Viridiplantae > Streptophyta > Magnoliopsida > Poales > Poaceae > Elymus > Elymus sibiricus. Next base: position 51,957,375 of record CM077666.1, on the reverse strand, counting down.
AAGGGCCTTGGCTGTATCCCGATCAGCCTGAGAAGCATCAGCAGCAAGAACAGGCGGCACCGGCGGGGTAGGAGCCACAGGTGCAACAGGGCAAGGCGGACAGGGAACCTCGCCAGAGAGAACGCCCCACAGGAGAAGACCGCGCATGTGGATGCGCATGAAACCCACAAACTCAGCATAGTTGGTGCCATCGAAGATCACCGAGCACCGAGGAACAGCCACATAGCCCGACGAAGACATGACGCCTGAGTGCGCGGTAGTACCGCTCTTCTCAACGGTAGTACCGCTTCGGGCGGTAGTACCGCCCTTGCCAGCGGTAGTACCGCGTTGCACAGGGCGGTAGTACCGCTTGTGCGGTACTTCCGCAGTCCAGTGCCGTGGGCACTTCCGCTTATTTTATGTCTTCTGGTATGCCTGGCCTTCAAGCGGAAGTAGAGCGGTAGTAACGGGCGGTAGTACCGCTTCAGGCGGTAGTACCGCTCTTCCCAGCGGTAGTACCGCTCTTCCAGCGGTAGTACCGCTTGCGCGGTACTCGCTGCGGACGGCGGCGGCCGGGCCGAGCCAGGCAGTGGGCGGGACTGGGCGGCCGGATCCGCGACGGGGGCGACCGGATCCGCGGCGAGGAGGGCCGGGCGGAGCAAGGGGCGGCGGCGGCGGCGGCCGGGTGGCTCGCGGAAGAGGCCGGCAGCACGCGGGGGCGGCGAGGCCGGACGGCGCGCGGAGGCGGACTCCGGTGGCGCGGCAGAGGCGGCGAGCCCAGGGGGCAGCCAGACGAGGGGAGGGGCGGCCGGAGCAGCTAGCTCGCAGCTAGCAGCGGCGGCGGCGGTGGAGGAGGAGAGCACGGAGCTGCGGCGTGCGGGGTGGGAGGTAACCTAAGCATCCGATACCATGTTAGGAAAGAGCAACTAGTATTCACTGTGGGCCAAAAGCCAGTACATATACATGTGAGGTATTACAAGCGGTAGTACCGCACACAGAGCGGTAGTACCGCCTCGGGCGGTAGTACCACACTCGGAGCGGTACTACCGCCTCGGGCGGTAGTACGGCACAGAACACACCAAACACACATCTAACAAACGCCAGGTTCTTGTGCAGGATTTGCGATGCTTGTGGCCCGCCCAGCATCGAGCATATGCGACACGTTCGAACTGCTCACATGGAACCCGGCCACCAGCGACTCTGTGCAGCTCCCACATGGCAGGCCTAGAGTTGGAGGAGTCCAGAGCTGGAGAGGTACCAAACATTCCCATAGCAATGCTCCTCTAGACGCCCTGCTCCTTTTCAGCCATTTTTAGCTGCATGCCTCGACATGTGGGGCATATTTTAACATGGTCCTCTTAGTTGCTCTTTTACTTGAGAGGTAAGAGTATATAACAAATTTGAGCGGTTAATTTCATTAAGTAATGGGTCTGAGTAACTTTTATCTTCTTATCTCCCATGTGAAAAGAGGAGATAAGAGGGACGAACATGTGGATGCTGCTAGCTGGCCACGTAAAGTTACTCGTGGCCATGCATGCACAGTCAGAAATTTGGAAATTGGTGGTTTTTGGTGAACAAACAAGTACGACCATGCATGCGAACAAAAGTTAACAAACACAACCGAGATTCAATAAAAAATACAAAAAGCACACACTAGCTAGGAGTAATTCAGAGACGGCATACAACACGCATATCGTTATGCACGCGCGCTTATTTGCAGAACAAACTTGCAAACTCGACCGGGGAAAGTAAGTACTATCATGCATGCCTAGAGGTCGACGACCTTGAAGTGGTGTCGGTTCTTGACGACGACGTCGTACATGTGGGTGGAGTGGAACTGCGCAAAGTCTCGCGGGAGCGCGATGAGGTCGACGCCGCCGTCGCGCCGGTGGAGCTGCACGATGTCTCCGTTTTCGTAGTAGCGCTCCCAACCCAGCGACCCCAGCCGCCGCTCCAGCGCCTCCAGCGACCGCATCACCTCGTTCGCCGGCAGGTACACCAGCGCCTTGCGGCCGCCGATGCTCCGGCCCGTTGGCGACCCTCCGGCCACGCTCTGCAGCTCCATCACCCCGTCCTTCCGGAACACCCACACACCTCCCGCCGCCATCGATGTCGTATATATCGATCGAGCTTTGCCCTGCGTAGCTAGAGAGAGTGATACTCCTATATGTGCAGCGTGCGTGAGGTGATTGAGGTGTGCGCGCTAAAATAGTCGGCGATCGTTGTTGTCGTCGCACGGAACAGTAGGCGCCAATTCACCCTGTGCATTTTAAAACCGAACCGAAAAACCATACCGAAAATAAACCAAACCGAACCAATTTTATGGTTTTTATGGTTTTATGGTTTCGGTATGGTATGAACTTTTCATACCGTTTTGAAGTTTGGTTTTTATGGTATATACCGAAAAACCGAATGGTTAACCGAATAAACCGAAGTACAAAATATATTTATATATCTTGGGGAAACAACCATACATGTAGTCATTTTTGTGTGCAGAAGCCAGATTTCCTGTTAAGTGCATCTGCTTTCCTCTCGACAACGAGGTCCAAAACAGAGTATATTACTATATGAAGTCATATTTCTCTTCACAAGAATGCTAAGCACGTCCATAACCATCAAATTTATGTATGCATATATAGTTCATATAGTTATATACTCCTCGTATAAAAAGATATGTGTTTTGAGTCATAAATTTGTAAATTGTTATATGCCATTTTCAAATTCGCGTCAACTTTGGTTTATACGGTATATACCGAAACCATACCGAAATAATTTGGTATATACCGAAACCGAACCGTATATAAATCTCATACCGTATTTACCGAAGTATTGATACCGTACAAACCGAAAAACCATATAAACCGAACCATGTAAACCGAATAAACCGAACGCACAGAGTGAGCGCCAATAATGCGAGGACACGATTGGCCTTCACGTGGACGCAGGGGCAGCAGGCTGGTTGCTGCTGCCAGATTTTGTCGCCAATAATAAGGCAAGGCGACGATCAATAATAGTGCTGGGCAAGGCCATGATTTCCAATTGGAGCATGCACCACGTGGGGAAATGCGGCATGCCAAATCCAGATTGCTGTATGCCAAATCTGTCGCCGCGCGACGTGACACAGCGACGCCAGATATATATATCGAACGAGTGGCTGCAAGCGTGTATGTCCAGTCCACATCTTGGCTGGTCACAGCAATGAATATCATACATTAATGGTATGCATATGTTTTTTGTTTTTATGATTATGCATATGTCTAAGGCCACCTTTAGGCTGCTCACACTGAGGAATATCATTAGTATTATGCATATGTTTTGTCAACAAAAAATCATGCATACGATACTGATGTACGATACTACGTTCATAACACATAATATTATAATCTTGGTATGTTAGATTGCCTTATTTGTTGTTTTTGTATGGCTCATAGTAGCATCTCATTTATTATGATACGTACACTATCATGACATGATACTAGTATCGTGTAGCTCGAATAGTTCTGGGGCACTTGTCATTCCTTGATATATATGGCTTTCGACCACGCATTCTAGCTATAATTTTGAGCTCACCAGGTCTCTACATATTTTCATTGAGAGTCGTAGCAAAATTCCATGGTATACATCCAGTGGCGGACCCACCATTGGGGCGAGCTGGGGCGGCCGCCCCGGGTCGCCGGTGGGGAAAAATTGAACCCCCGTTACATATCCCTCCTCCCCGTTTCCTCCGGCGAGCGATTCATGGTGGCGGCGGCGTTGGCGTTGTTCTCTGTTTACGCTTGACTCTGTCGAGGGGTACGTGAGCAGTTTGAGGGAGAAAGAGATTTGGGCTGGACTGCAGAACTGGGCGACGTTACTACGGGCCCAAATGCCCCATCGACAGGTCTTCTTGTCAAACAAAAAATCCCCAATCAATCCCCAGTCGTTCCCCAATTCCCCTTACGACCTAGCCACTGCAGCGGTGCTGCATCGCCGCCTGACGCCGCCTCACGCTGCTCCGCGCCTCCGTCGATGCCCGACGCCCCGCTGCCTCGCGACCTCCGCCAGTGCCGGACGTCCCCCGCCGCTCCGTCGCCACTCCGTGCGGTACTGCCGCGGCGCCACCCCCCGCTGCTCCGTGTAAAATTCTAACTGCACATACTCTTTTCTTCTAGGTAAGTGCCTCATGTAAAAGGAAAGGTGCATTGCAGCAGAAGTGATGATTGGCTTAATGTTTTGATGGTTTGCTTTGTTGAGAGCGAGATATTTGCTAAAATTAGTGATAAGGAGATTATGGTTCATTTTCATGCCTTGAAGAGCCGTTGAGGCCATCTACCTCCACAACAACGTGTTCTTTGTGCAAGTACATCATAAAGGTATACTACCATCATATGATCATATCAAAATATACAATTGTTATCATGCTTGTGCTAATACATTCATAATTTTGTAGGTCTCATTTGAAATTATGGGATCATATTGTGGCATCATGTGAGCATTTCAAGCGACAAGAGTCCATGTTAGTAGTTTACTAGTGTTTAAGACATGCTTTATACTTTTGTTGTTGAATGTTAAGAGTTTTGGTTGAATAGAGTTGCATTTGTACTAAAAAAATTTTAGACCGTAAATGTTCGCCCCGGCTAACTTCAATTCCTGGGTCCGCCACTGTATACATCTGTTGATGGGGGTGGTGGAATTAATTGTAGGGCAGCACAGGCACTTGTGTATCACTGTTTTGGCTGTAGTGAAACTGTCCAGGGATGGAAGGGTGCTGGCTTTTGCTTTTCTTTCTTCTTCTTTTTTCGAGAGTACGCCAATGGCGTACCATATTTTTATAGAAGCTTTTCTTTCTTCTTACTTGTGTATCACTGTTTTGGCTATAGAGAGTATATGCTTTCTCTACTTGCCGTTGTATGTTTTTGTGGCAGTTTCTTTAATGGAAATGGACGGGAGGGCACGTTATTTCAAAAAAAAAAAAGTAAACCAACGAGTGATATATCTGAGGTTGATAGGACCGATGCCCATTTAGCACCGTAGGTTCGGGGTTTTGAGGATGGACCTAGAGCTCCTATACTTTCGGATCAACAGTAGTTCAGTAGTTCATTTTTTTGTTTATTTGTAAAATAGCATAAAAAATCTGATATCTTTTGGCAACAAACGTAGCTCATGTGTTCCAACTACATACAAACTTTTGTGATGAAAAGGCATTTGTGGTGCTCTGAAAAAATTACTGCTCTCTACCGCAAAAAAATAATACTACTCTAAAAAGGCTATTTTATTTTTTTCTTAGATCGCAACAAATGCCATTTCTTCACGAAAAATTTACACGCCATTAGAACACACAAACATGTTTGTATTAAAAATAATATTTATAGATTTTTAAAATATATTAACAATTCTACCATTTGTCCTGGAGCATATGAGCTCAGAGAGTAAAACACCTTCCCATGTAAGCTTTTGTTACCCGCATATTCGAGATTTGGTCTAGTCTTGTTGAAAAGAAGGGTACAAAGATGGTTTTTAATTTATGCTTATTTCGAACACACTACCGGAATCGGCAACTTTGCCGAGTCCACGAGCACTTGGCAATGACCGAAACCAACTCGGCAAAGTGTTTGCCAAGTTCATTTTATCAGGACACTCTACAAAGGGATTCAGCTGGAGCCCTGCCGGCAAAGGCACTTGGAGACTCGGCAAAGGACGCAAAATGACTGCAGAGTTCCACGTCCGCAGAACTCAGCAAACAAAGGCATGGTTGGTACGAACCGAACAACGCATTGCCATAGGTCACTGGGGCTTTGCCGAGTTCTTTTTGGATGCACTCGGCAAACTAAGTGAACATGAAGACGCCGTTGCGGCTGCTCCTAGTCCTCCGTTTGCTCCGAGTGAAAATCTTGATCCTTTGGATCGGGCGGTGGCGGCGCTCCGGCGTCATACCCTTCATGAAGGCATCATCTTGGAGCTCATGTGCGTCGGCGGTCAACTGGGGTCCTTGGAGTGGCTAGTTCACGGTTGAGGGCTTTGTCATCCCTGTAATGGTGTTTTTTGTTCCTCCTTTGATTGCTTGGGGTTGATGTTGTTGATCTTCCGTACCCTTGTATCTCGTCTTGGGTGTGTGCATTGTGGGTTGGAGTTGTATGCTTCGGATGTTTGTGGTTCGTTGCTTTATATATAAAGCGGGGCGAAATCCTTTTTCGGTAAACTAACTGAACATGAACAAAAAAATGGACACCCTCGGCATGGTCCATGGAGGCGTTCCAGGCAAGCTCAAGCAACTCGGTGATGAGGTACCCCTCCACCTACCTCTACACGCCACGGCTAGCCGCGGCTTGCATGCCCCGCTCGACGGTGGAAGCATGCTCGGCACAGTCACACACGATAGCTTGCTTTGGTATGGTGCCAGTGTGGCATGTCGACCAGTTTGGGTACATGCGGGCATAGGCGGAGGCTCCACTCCCCGGTCGTTGGGCCCCTCTCGAGGCGGTGGTGATGGAGCAGGTGCGGCGACCGGCTGCGTGGGGGCCCTTACCTCGGCGGCCGCGGACAAGATGGTGTGGAGCCTATCGCCACTATAACAACCCGTAATATAGGAGAGAGCGGGGATTTTTTTGAGTTGAAATGCATTCATGCATCCAAATTTGGGGGGGGGGGGGGGGGGGGCAAGTGGTGATTTGAAAGTTTCTGTTGAAACCTAAAGAACTGGACCATGTTACAAATATGGGCATGACCATTGCTCATTTTTAGACATTTGGATCACATTTCAAACAAGATATCATGCAAGCATCACATTGCAAAAGTAAAATTGACTTATTGAAATTGAAATTCATGTAACAAATAAATAAATGGGGGTTAATGATTAATAAAATCATTAACTGGAAGTGATAATACAAATTCATACAAAAAGAATAACACAAGATGATAATCAACTCTGTTGATAATAATACGTGGTGCAGGTTAATGAAGGATTACATGGAAGAAATGTGGAGAAAAGAAAGAAGAAAATAAAAACCAAACTAAACTAAACTAGTTCTTCTCCTCATTATCCGCATCTTCATCTTTTTTGGAGGAACCTACAAAACAATCCACAAAGAGAGAAGTGGGTGTTATGTTACAATGTATGCACCTCCTGACGAGATGCAATTAGGTTTGGACCTAGCACTTGGGAATATATGGAAACTAGTCCAGATTTCCAAAGAGACATAATATTGATCTCGTAAGATAAGCAACAATAAGTATCATGGATGGATCAGTGAGAAAGCCAACACCGTTCAGCCAACAAGGATAGATGATCCTAGTCAAAGCAACCACCACACACAACAAAGCCAAATGACCATTAAAGCCAACAGTTATCAGCCAATAGACCAACCTCAATTAGCACCTAGCACCTTATTGAAGAAAAGGCCACAATTAAAAGGATTAGCTTACATATTAAGTCAGTTAATCGTAGGGTCCAAAATGCTAATTATCAAGCGCACTAGTCATTGCCAATGTCAACATAGACAATTACCTGGAGAGAATAAAGCCATAGTATAAATTGTCTGAATGGGACAACAAACAACTATGCCGCACTCCGTAGGTGAGACCAAGTCCCTGCTATGCCAGCTATAGGGGAGATGCACCCCAAACCCAGAGGAGAACCAAGAACTAACATGGATAACCATCAAGGATAGCTTGACAGCAAGCTAGATCTATTGTAATTCCCACAGAAATTAGTTAATTCTACATAGACATACTCTCCAATGTGGATGTGGAAGTATATGAGTATCGATCCTCATATGAGCTAAAGGTAGGTTTCCTAATCTCTCAAGTTCCGTATGCCACTTACGCAACTATCCGTGCACTTAACGCCTACTATGCCTAAATTTCAAACTAAGATAAAATGGAAGGGTGGAACTAAAGTACTTAACAAGAAAAAAGTAAATTTTAGTGGCTGTAAATAAAAGAATGCAAGAACAAAAAGGGAGCTTGGGTGTGTGGTGGTTGTGATAAATGTAGTGGTATCCAATGGGAGTAAATGTTCCAGGCAATTGGCTATTTTATATATTCATGGTTGATTTTCTTATCTTGGGAATAATCCCTAAACAAGTGTGGTTTTCTAGGGAGGAGCCTAATTTAGCATGGTGCTACGCCGAGCGCACGTGCACTTATAATTTTTCTCTTAGTATGTAACACAAGTACTAAGATCCATTATGGTAAAAATCCAACTATAGCTATATCATTCTCTAGGGTACCATTAATTCCTGTATGTTATAACTCTCCAATGTCATCACTGCGCCCTCCGCATGCAAATTTATCATAACACATTGCATCACCTTAAGTGTTCCACCCTATGCACGCGTGCACTCATATACAAGACAAATAAGATTGCATAGAAACAAAGCATTCAGTAAATCATTATATTATTTTACCAATGCCATGGAACAATTTACTACTCAAACATAGACATAAACATGCGATAAATCATGGGGAAATAACTCATAGCGCAAGACATCAATATTTGCCAATGGATTACACAGGTTTATGAATGATCAAAGCCTAAAGATGGTGGTGGACATGTTGGTTAAGTCGTTGGAGACGATGACGGTTCCTCCGGCGCCATTCTGACGTCGCCGGAAGGGTGGGGGAGAGAGCCCCCCTCCTTCTCCTTCTTCCTCAGGCTCTCCCTACGTGGCATAAGGGTTTTCCCTCTGGTTTTTGGTGACCATGGCTATGGAGGATGAGA